>CM054823.1:25279039-25772619 GCA_028984105.1 Lavandula angustifolia
CTGTACTAATTTTAGAAATTACGGATCTGGATCTGGACTTTACGATCTGAGATCCAGATCCGGTCCAGATCCGCTAATTTTTATAACTAAAATATTATTTTATTATCATATCTAAAATATTATATTTATATAATTTCTACTTAAAACATCACATTACATTATTTGTTGAGCTTGAAATACTTAACTAGTAATCTAATGAATAGAAAAGAGGGAGAAGATTGAGTACCCACTGTCCACGAATTTGGAAGTTTTTTTAGAGAGAAGATCATAGTTTTATAGATGACTGTAATATTTTTATAATATCATAAGTAGTTTGATTTTTTTAATGATAATAATGCTCTTATAGATTATCGTGTTATCGTAGAACTAATTAACTTAGTTAAATTTTAATTGATTTAGAATTTTTTTAATTTTAGCTAAAAAAACGTATGGATCCGGGTCTAGACCCGAGACCCTGTGGATCCAATGGATCTGAGTCTGGATCTCATTTTTTGAGATCCAATGGATCTGGACCGGATTTGGACCAAAGTAAAAAATTCCGGATCTGGATCTGGACCGATGAGGATCCGGTCCAAATCCGGTCCATTGCCATCCCTAGGTGCTGGACCTTAAATGAGTGAGAAGCTGCAAAACTATTTGGTAAATCACGCCATAAAATTTATACGAGTATACAAGTAAAAAACAGAATTAGTACAGTGCAGATTGGGGCTTCCGGTGGCACTGGCGGGCTGCAGGGGCGGAGGGGATCCAGACATCCAGCCAGTGGCGTGCCGGCGGCGACGGCCTACGATACTGAAGTGAACAGTTAAGAGGCGACAGGGCCGGCCCTCATGTACAATGAGGAGGGGCGGTTGCACAGGGCCCCAAATTTTTTGGGGCCCTTTTTTTTTTTTTTTTAAATAATAAATAAATTTTTTTTAAGAAATAGCATATTTATTTATTTATTTAACAATGAAAGGACCCAGTTAATATATTTAATCTAGTCCAGAATTCTATTACAAAATATACTATATCTAGTATAATATAATAATATAGAATTTAAAATAATTAAATAAGTCATAAAAAAGTAAATGCTACCTCAATTCTTTATTTTATGTGTACATTTTTGTTATTATTCATCTCTATTTCTCTTTTATTCCCTAATTTTCTTGTTTATTAAACTGTTTTGAACACGACTATGTCACAAAAAATGGAGGTGAAGCGACAACTACTGTTTTTTAAGGATATATATTAAAATAGAAGACGATGAAAATACAAATATTACTTTATATAAAGGGGGCCCCATTTTTTATCATTTGCCTCGGGCCCTTTTTTTCTCAGGACCGGCCCTGAGAGGCGAGAGACGACTGCGGCGGGTTTCATTTCAGAAGAAGAAGAAATGAAGAAGAAGAAATGAGAGGCGAGAGCGGCGGGTTTCAGGTCTGAATTCAGACCTTAGTTATTTCTTTTTTTTTTCGATATTTCGGTTAATACCGATTCGGGATCAGTAAATCCCAAATTCCGATGAGCTGTGAAATAAAATATCGATACCGATATCGAATCCCGAAAAATGGTATTTCGGTATCCCAATATTGATTTTTTCGGTTCGGTATTCGGTATATTCTGAATACCGATCCCGTTTAGATACCCCTACTGTTTATGATATTTTTGTATTGTTGCGTATATGTCTGAAGGAATTTAAGTTTATAGGCAGGAATTTGGAAGGGAGAAGTCTTGAACGGCAGCGTAAGTATTTATTGATATACTAATTAGATTATGATGATTAGGGACATGTCAGAGTCCACGTCTCTGTTTCATTAATTACGGACCTTAAATTCAAAGAATGTGATTTGTTGAAGTTTCAAAGATCATAAGAGATGCAGCTACATGATTGCTAATGCACTTGATAGTGTTGGAAATAATTCCACCGCTCAGGTTTCACGAAAACTCAAGCAACTCGTCATTGTTAGACCAAAACAAAAAAATCTCAGGCTAGCATGCAGTTGAGGGATGAGATTGTAAGCGAGATTCCTTTAGAAAGTGCAAGCAACTCCAATGATGAAACATTAACATATCTGAGGATCGTTTAACTTCAAAACACTATAACATATCCGAGTTGCTACTCCCGCTAAAATCAAACTTTTTTACCTCAGAATGTAATAGATCTAATCAAAGGAAAGTGTAGATAATATCATTCTAAATAATGAATGCTTCACTTGATGCATGAGAAGTACAAGGTAAATATCTTTTAATTGGGAAATCTCTGATCCTAGTTAAAGCCATCTGCTCAGCTCTTTGTAATTTGAACTTCAAACTTTAATCATTAGACAATGGATTAAAAGATGTTTTTCCAGTTAATTGTAATTATTTTTCTAGCCACAATATTTGATCTAAAGACTACTCAGATCTGTACAACTTTGAATTCATGTCATTGTTCTACGAAGTATCGAGTTTCCACAAACAAGGCAGTCTTCTAGGTCTCTGAAAGTCTATGGCCTGACAATCTGATTTACATTCTTCCAGTCAAGCAATGTAAGAATCATATGAATGTTAACGTGGGTTGTTTTATGACAGTGTCAATATATTCTTGCTAGCTTCTAGTTATAGCCCGTTATGATCTAGAGCTATGCAGGATCCCTCAAGGGTCCAGCCGCAATTTTCTGTTGGATCAGTCGCAATCTTTTCTCGACTCCATGAACATAAAAATAACACAAAAGATAAGGAACAGGAACTCGCGAAAACTGAAATTCTCTCCCCCACGAAAAAGCAAAAAAAAAAAGAAACAAATGGCAGAAGTTAGAACCCCAAAATTGAAGGGAAGCCAATGAAATATACAAAGAGAGGGAAGACAAAAGATTCAATCTTAATCACTACACAAGGGAGAGAAAAATCAAATATAAATCTTTTGAACACATGAACAACTCCATAATTTTCTCTCTAATAGACATTTACAAACACGTAAGAGAGACTGCACCCAATTCCTCTTACATCCTCTAGTTCCAGACAAGAACGCGTCAATCTATTTTTCCTCTCTTTAGGCCACAAAACGAAAACATAAATAACTTCTACGATTTTAGAAGTTCACCGTTATTTGAAGAAAAATCGAACAAATGCAGAACATATAGATAATATGAGCTCTTACTTTTTCTCTCAAACTTGTTCCTCCGCTCGACTGTAGCTAGGGTTCTACACCACAATTTTATCCCAAATCTCACATTATAACAATAGATAATACCCGATTGAAGCATAAATTTGTGAATTGGTGAAAGCAGTAGGGTAACTTAGCGCGAGATTTTCAGCAGTGGAAAAGCAAAAGAGCGATGGAAGCGGTGGAAAGCGAGGAAGTGAGAGGGAGACAAATAACGTATGAGGAGCTGGAGGTGGAAGCGGCTGAATATATATCATCGTTTGTGAGGAGAAGTTGGTGAACGTAAGGGGCAGGGGAGTCGTGGACAATTCACAATTAAAACACTGTAGATAGAAACAGTAAAGCTGGTGTAGGATTGTATATGTATGGTTAATATATATATATATAATTAGCCACCTATCCAAAATAAATAAATTTAGCCACCTTATAAATTTCTATATAAAATAGCTAAAAGTATTTTTCATCACTTTACAGAATATGTTAGATCAATGTCTAAAAGTTCTGACCATGTACCACTCTAGTCCCGTTCACATTGGCAAAGTCACTCTTAATCTTGGTATGTGTAGTAGAGTCCCGCTCATGATTCCTCTCAGTCTGATCACCTTCACGTTCCGATCATGTCAAGTCGAAAAAGTACCAAAATTATAAACTTATAACTATATTATAGATGAAAATGTAAAAGTGAATATATTTTTTTCATTTATGAAATATGATCTCTATTGGATATTAACACAAAAATTTACACCACAACTTTCAATATAATATAATGATAGGACAAAATAAACGGTAATACCCCTACTTAGAATTATAGTATGATAAAAAAGAATCTGTAGATGAGATGAGTCGGTTAAATGACGAGTAAATAAGGGGGAAATAGTGGAGTCACACAAAGAGTGACAGGCTGCCCCACGCTCACATGTTCACATTTCCAACTATTTTATTTTAACCCAACAGATTTGAAATATAAACATTAAATTATTTTATTGATTATAATGAATAAAACAAGAAGAGATGCGATATGGTTGATGATACGACAGGTTAATATATATATATAATATAAATACAACTATTAAAAAAGAAAATGACAGGGATTAATAACATCTAATTTTAGTCAAACAAGTGTGCAGAACAACACTATGAATATGGAGTATCTAAATCGTGAAAAAATCACATTTCTTGTAATTAATATCTGAAAATCGTCATATTTTTAGTCAGGCCAAAATAATTAATAAACGATTATTTGGAGCCCTCCAAAAATAATTAACATTTAAGAGAAATACAGTTAAACCTCAATAAAGTAATAACCTTCAGATCAAGAAAAAATATTTCTAGAACAATACAATATATCTTTATAGTAGCAGTGGAGAGAATATTTCATACTCTCTTCGTCCCACTCATCTTGACGCATTTCTTTTTAGTCACGAGAATTAAGAAAGTGAATGATAAAGTAAGAGAGAGGAATAAAGTAGAAGAGAGAAATGAAAAAGTAGGAGGATAAATTATTTCTTTTTTTGGAAACGCGTAAAGATGGGTGAGAGGTCCGAAAAGGAATAAGCGTCAAGATGGTTGGGACGGAGGGAGTATTTTCTTACACTTTTAATGGAATGCCAATTTTAGTTGAAGTAATATTTCGAAATTCAAACTGCAATAACTATTTCAAGAGAGTAATAGTAAATTAAATTTGAGTAATATGCATTAGACTAAGGCATTGTATTTCTAGAACAATACAATATTACTATATATAAAATACTATTGCATCGGAGAAAGAAATTGAGTACTATCCCAAATATTATCAGTAAAGGGACAATGAAGTAGCAGTGAGTGCAAATTCAAGTATTAGCATTTACGCGGCAAGTTCTTTCTGCACTCGCACAGCCTCAACTTGGACTACATTCTGAGCCTTCTTTACTGTTTCGTATAAATTTTGCATAACAATCCTGCCTGCATCAATCACACTTTTACAGCACCGTCGAAATGGATGGATGAGGATGAAAATTGAAGTATGATGCATTAACATAAAAGTAAAAAGTAAAGAATGAAATTGTTCCACAAGTATCTATTCTAGAATGTTGGATCCGAATTATAAAAATCGAGCTTTACAAAGATGTATAGAAGAGGTCAACAAGCAAAAAGGTTACCCTTTCAAAATAATGACAGGAGGTGACTTTGCACAAAGCTTAGTTACCAACAAGCATTGTTCCAAACTAAAAGTAACATACCTTGGAACCATCATCACTCTTGTCATTGTTATCCTTCTTTCCACCAAATAAAGCCTGCACGCTAAGAGGTCTTCTAACTCTCCCATTTTGACTTCGTTGACATGACAAATTTGGAAAACCAACAAGATGTGAATTCTGAAGTCTCTTACCTGCAACGGGAACAGAAATCGTAAGAAAGATCACAATAAGAAGCTATTCCACCTTTTACAAATTCATTATAAATCCATGCTTCACTCGCAATGACTAGCTTCATTCCATATCAAGTGGACGGGGAATGACAAATACATTTTGTGGAAAGTCCCTCGCAGTCATGTAATCTTTACAAATATTTTTCTTTGAAGGAAAACATACATACAGATACAGGCCATATTATGCACGTGATAATATTAGCAAGGAAACTAAAAACTAATACATCCATATATGTTTATTTGGGAGTTACTAACAAAGCAAGAACTACTAAGATTTGAGAAGCTGCCACATTATGAAAGGGAAAAGAATATCAAGGATAAAAAACAAAACCAACTAAAGTAATATGCATTAGACTAAGGCATTGTATTGTACCACGATGGTCAATCAATTTTGAAGTTAAAATATAATACATAATATTTAATTGTAATAAATGCACGTATAAAGTATTCATTTGTCATGATTTTCGTTGAATTCTTATGTTACACAAGCGTATTTAATACTCACTCCCTCGTTCAACTTAAAACACCGCATAAACATTTTCTCTTCAACATTTAAAATATGAGCTTTTGTTTTTTGAAGCATAAAATAATAAAATAGAATAAACATAAACTCACAGACGGATAAATGCTTTCTTTAAAGCATAAGCAAATGAAAAACTAAAAATAATTTATTTCTTTCATACGCAATTATCTAGAAGAATTAGTTTGGATTGATAAAGGTGCGAGATTTATATAATTAATTAATTATTTTAAATTAATTTGCCTAGTAAAGATGTAGAACCTATACAATTAGAATTGATTTGTGTTGGTAAAGGTGTGGACTATTTCTTTATTTAGAAACAAGATAAGTTCGATTGATCAATCCGAAAAAAAAAATACAAAACATGTTCAATAGGACGAAGAAAGTATATTTTAGTGATGCAACAAAACATTTGAATTATTCTTATTGCTTTTTAGTTAATTTATTTATGAAATCATTACCTACTATAAAGATATTTGTACCAAAATAAGATGTTATGATCCCACTTAAATCCTAATCATCAAAAGAAATTGAGTACTATCCCACATAGAAAAGTTGGACGGAATCTCCGATGCAATAGTATCACTGGGATTCTTTCTAGAACAATTGTATAACGGTTAGGAATAACAAACAGGGAAAAGGTTTGAAACAATTGATCCACGAAACGGAGAGGTGATAGCAGAAGTGGCTGAGGGCGACAAGGGCGATGTTGATTTGGCCGTGAAAGCTGCTCGCCAAGCTTTTGATAATGGCCCTTGGCCTCGTTTACCTGCGTCTGTAAGTCTATATTACTATACATATATATATGCTTATTATTTTGCAATTTTCTGGCCGCTTTCCATGTCTTGTCTGCTGTCACAGAAAGTGTGATTCCTTTTTGTCTTTCTTTTCTGGTGTCGGTGCAATTTTAAAACAATTTTGTATTTTGTGTGGATTATTAGAGAATTTGTGGGTGTATTTGTAAAAATAGTTTAGAAATAGAAAAAGTTTGAAAAATACTTTTTGAAAATTAATACTCATTCCGTCCCATTAGAAACGACGTGTTTCTCTTGTTGAGTCGTCCTACTAGAAATGACGTATTTTCTAAAATAATAAAGATTGTGTGGACCACAATTAACTACTAAAAAATCAAATAATCTTACACCACATAACATTACTTCCTTGATTCTCGTACCCAAAAGAAACGTGTTGTTTTTTACTTTTTAATGAGACGGGGGAGTAGTAGCTTATTTTGAGATGTGAAATTAAAAAATGTATTTTTTCCCTTTATTAAATTAATTTAAAATAAATATGAGAATGAAATTATAAAATTATAGCTTATCTATATTTACAAAAAATGCTATAATCTATATAAGTTGGGTTGGACCAACTTAGGAGGTGTTTGCAATAGTTTAAAATCTTTTTAAGTTCTTAAATTAATGAGAGATTGGTAAAAATGACTTATTAAAGAATTTGTGTGGTGTTTGCAAAAACTGCTTGAAAGTACAAAAAAAAAAGAGAAAATACTATTTGTAATCTAACAACTTATTTTGATATGCAGAATCAAAAATGTTCATTTTGTCCCTATTTCAATTAATTTGAAGTAAAGATGAGGATGAAATTATAAAATGACAATTTATAAATTGGTTAAGTTGGATTTTACTAACTGCAACAACTTCTAATTATTCACCTTTAATTAAGATAATTTTACAAACTTTTGCAAACATTTAAAAACATTTTTTTTCTTAAATTAAATGATAAGTTAAATATTTTAAGTTATTGCAAACACTACGTTAAGAACCTTAACTTTTCTAGCTTAAATTAGGAGATTTTCTGAACTTTAAGTTATTATTAACACTTAATTCTATCCAACTTATTCTTAAATTAAACTATAAATTGAATAGTTTAAGAAATTGCAAACACCCACTTAACCCAACTTAAAGCACCATAGTAATAAGGGGAAAATGGATACATAGATATAATTATTAAGACGAATCACGAATAACGAATATTTGTGTAAAGTAATATAAAATCCAAAATTTTATAGTTGTTGCTACAATACTTTAAGTCACTTTAAGTCATAAATCAGAAATCTTATGCTTTATTCTTGATTAGAAATAAAAACAAACTAAATGTAAATAATTAAAGGAATCAAAGGGCCTCAATCTTAAAATCTGAAAACTCAAGCTTTATTAACTCCGATGAGAATTGTATAATCGGACCATGAATCCATCCCAGATTAATTTGATATATTTGTTGCCATCAGGAAAGGAGAAGAATAATGCTGAAATTCGCCGACTTGATCGACCAGAACGTGGAAGAACTGGCCGCGCTCGACGCACTCGACGCCGGGAAGCTATACATGATGGGGAAACTAGGAGACATCCCTTCATGCGCAGAAAACATACGCTTCTACGCCGGCGCGGCCGACAAGATCCACGGCTCCACACTGAAGATGTCGAGCCAGCTCCACGCCTACACGCTGCGCGAGCCGATAGGCGTGGTGGGCCACATCCTCCCTTGGAACTTCCCCTCTCAAATGTTCTCCATGAAAATCGCCCCTGCATTGGCCGCCGGCTGCACCATGGTCGTCAAGCCCGCCGAGCAGACGCCTCTCTCCGCCCTCTTCTACGCTCATTTGGCCAAACTGGTACCATCTAAATACCCGAATGCCCTATGTTGCACGGACACTTCAAAAACATCAACGTATCGTGTCAGACACTCGTGCACGACACGACACTACAATTGTCGTGTCCAATTGATTTATATACACATAATATCTAATTCTAAAAAAAATTTACAAAATTACTTTATTTTACATTTGATTTTATATTTTTAAATAAACTAGCGTCCGTATCGTGTCCTAAGTCTTTTTTTAAAATTTTGTGCCCGGCGTCCATATCGAGTCATGTCACGTGTCCCGTATCCATGCAACCTAGCAAATGACATCTTCACACAACACATTTGTCTCATTCGTTAATCTTCTGCTGCTGCAGGCTGGCATCCCCGATGGAGTGCTTAATGTCGTGACGGGGTTTGGACACTCAGCCGGAGCTGCGATCACGTCTCACATGGACGTCGATAAGGTTAGTTTTACAGGGTCGACGGAGGTGGGCCGTCTGGTGATGCAGGCGGCGGCGACCAGCAACCTCAAACCCGTGACTCTAGAACTTGGAGGGAAATCGCCTTTCATTATTTTCGACGACGTGGATGTCGATGAGATCGCTACTCTTGCTCTACAGGGTGTTCTTTTTAACAAGGCAAATTCACTTTCTTCCGTCATTCTTCTACATCTATTTCATCTCCTACTGCCTCATCAAGTAATATGCTAATTCTTTAGGGAGAAATATGCGTTGCTGGTTCGCGCGTCTTCGTTCAAGAAGGGATCTATGATAAGTTTATCGCTAAGTTGGTAGAGAAGGTCAAGTCTTGGGTGGTTGGCGATCCATTTGATCCAAATGTTCATCAGGGACCTCAAGTAAGATCTCGATTCACTCCCACCTTCTCTCCCTCTAGATCTCACTGACTCTCTCTCCAGGGTCAGTCCTAACATTTCGGAGATCTTAGGCAAAAAAAAAAAAAGGGCCCCTTTCGTGAATCCTGTTGTAAAGATAGCATATACTCCCTCCGTCCCGAATATATATATCTACTTGATTTTTCACATATATAAAAAAAATAATGATATGAAAGTTAGATAAATATTGGTATTAAAATATAAGTAAATTAAAGTAAATTAATAAAAAGTTAATAACATAATTGTATTTACTATTATAAAAGTTGAATAAAAGGATCTTTTTCTATATTATTATATTAATTAGACTTCTATAAATTAGTGAAATATTTAATTAAACATTAAAAAATTGTTACTATGCATATAAATTTGGGACAGACGAAAATAAAAAGAAGACATATATATTTGGGACGGAGGGAGTAATAGTTTTTCATGCTTGTGTACCTACAAAATTTTATTAGTAGAAAGCGTAGAGTACATCAAACCAAAAGAATAAAGATCAAATTATTAATGAAATAATTTTGATATTCTAACATTTCAATGACATTACCAAGATCAAGTTGAAATAGGCTTTAATTTCATTTCGGGCTATGCTTTCATTAATTTCTTTTTAGCTGCATACATAATTTAAAAATTAGGGCCTCTCGAATTTAGGGGCCTTTGCCCCAATGGCTATGCATGAGGCCGGCACTGTCTCTCTCTCTCATTCATGTCATGCCGAACAGGTTGACAAGAACCAATACGAGAAAATACTTTCATACATAGAACTCGGAAAGAAGGAAGGCGCCACCTTGTTAACCGGAGGAAAGCCGGCCGGCAACAAAGGCTACTATATCCAACCCACAATTTTCACTGATGTAACAGTAAGTACTAGGAACTAAGATTTCCCAACAACAATTCTTGATAATTTGAATATATAATTCTTTTAATCTTCAGGATGATATGTCGATAGCAAGGGAAGAAATATTCGGACCCGTGATGTCAGTTATGAAGTTCAAGTAAGTAACCAACCGAACCCCATTCTAAATAACACTCAAATATAAGTAGATCGAACCTGGTCCAAGAATGATATCTTTTCTGTAGGACGGTGGAGGAAGCGATCATGAGAGGGAACAGTAGCAAGTACGGACTAGCGGCGGGCGTGATGACCAACAATTTGAACATAGCCAACACAGTTTCAAGGTCCATCCGAGCAGGCATTGTGTGGATCAACTGCTACTTCGCATTCGATGCATCTCTTCCTTATGGAGGTTACAAGATGAGTGGTTTTGGTAGGGATATGGGAATGGAATCTCTTCAAGCCTACCTTCAGGTTAAGTCAGTCGCCATGCCCATTCACAACTCTCCCTGGCTCTAGATTTTATGAATAATGTACGTACAAAACATATATATATATATATGAGTAAATTACCAATGCAGAGTTTTTCCAGTTTTCCTCCTTGTCATTTAATCTCCTTGAAAGATCTTTTGAGCTCATGCCAGATGCAAAATAAGGAATCATATGCATCGGTATTGAAATCAGTATCCTTAGTCTTCGAGATAGATAGAATTGCTTTCAGCCACTCTTCATGCAATGTAGAGAAACCCTCCCTCTGCTCACTTGACTTGAAGCTTTCTCCAACAATTTCTTTCATGACTTGTCCGGCTTCTGAGGCTGTTTGAACCACCGAGTTTGGAATCCCAGCCATTAGAGCTATTTGCATTCCATAACTCTGCGGGCATGCTCCAGAGACTAGTCGGTAGAGGAATGTCAGCTTTTGGTTGACTTGTGATGATGTGTTAGAACTCCCACCAAAGCAGCATGCCATATGTTGTAGTTTTACACGCGGATGGGCTGCAAACTCCTTCGTGAGAGGGTGGTAATGCGTAGCAAACAACAATCGGCAGTTGACTGACTCAACAAGATGGCGGAACACCTGGGAAAAATGGTGAAAATCCATGAATACATAATTAAAAAAGTAACAGAAATGTTGAACCAAATGGAGAAAAGGAGTCTCACAGCATGAGCTATAGCATATCCATCAAAAGTACTCGTTCCTCGACCCAATTCATCAAGAATAACAAGCGAGTTCCGAGTAGCATTTTGCAGAACTGATGCAGTCTCTGTGCACTCGATTAGGAAGGTACCTGCAGAAAGAGGTTTGGTCTCTCCATTAGTGAGAAGAAACTTGATCTTCATCTTTTGAATGATATTTCTGTTGTATGCAATTATATCAGAAGAATGTGGACTTTTCAAGTCCATGCCTGCAATGATCATTTAGTTCAACTCTAAGCAATTATCCTTCATGATTAATATCCGAGTCCCACTATTGCAGACTGCGAACACATTGAGGTTACAGTTTATTAGATCTGCCAGAATAAAGAACGATGAAACATTGATGAACCGAGCCGTTGATAAACACATCACTTAATTTTACACTTTCCAAGTTTGCATTTACTTTATTATCTTTACTAGATGATAAAGTTAAAAATAAAAATAAAAATAAAAATAAAAATAAAAATAAAAATAAAAAACTTACTTTCGCCCGTCATGATACGATCTGTTGCACCGAGCCGAGTAAATATTATGTCTACAGCTGATACTGTGCATGTTTTACAAGGCACATAAGAACCTAGCTGTGGAAGATAAATGGTTGTAATTAAGTTATGAAATTATGAAGCCAGGATAAAACTGAATTCTCCAAACAGTTTCCTAGTAACAAAACAAACCTGAGCTAGTATAACAGCCAGACATGTTGCGCGTAGAAGAGTTGACTTCCCGCCCATATTTGGCCCGGTCAATAACAATGTGCCTGGAGTACAACTACTACCATTTTCTCCAAGAATAATATCATTGGGCACGGTTCCCATATACTCACCAAGGGCATAAGGATGCCATAGCCCTTCCATATGAAGTTTTGGGCTTCTTGTTTCCATGAGTGAGTTAGCAATGTCGGAATGAGGCAAAACTTTAGGTCGACACATCAATCCATAAGCAGAAGTTGCAGAAATTGCAAAGGATCTTAATACATCAATACAGTTTATGGAATGTATCATTTGAGACCACTGAGCTGCTTTCTCAACAAACAACTCCACTAAAATTGTTAAGGTATCAACCTCCAATTCTGTAACATTATGTTCCTGTCATCACAGTAGACATCAAATCATTTTCCACTATCAAAGGCAAAGGCAAGGTGGAACAGTCCGAAACAACTTGGTAATATCTGATAATGTATCAAAAATATAAACCAACAACAAAAAGAAAATAAAACAGACTCCAACTATGCACCATTGATAATGACAACATTTTATCATGATCCAACAAAACAATATAAAGGCTATCTTTCAGTCTAAAATAGCAAAGGGAAAGTATATATTAGAAAATATTTAAATATTTGCCAGAAAACCTGTCATCTAGGAGAGTAAAGGAATCGCAATGAGCATCATTTCTTAAAAGAATACAAGAAATCCCCATAAATAATAACTGAAAAGCGCCTTTACCGCTTTACAGCAAGTAGTAACTCCAGAGGCATCTTTTTAATGTTTTGCGTGCTTCAGATGTCAATTGCAAAATCTTTTTATTTCATGTTTCTCATGCTCGCTCATATTTCTGTTTTGATCACGATTAATTTCATTTAGCCACAACTTTCCAAGAGAGATGTTCTAGCGTTTCCAAGTCATAAACAGCAGTGACACAAATAATTCGGAGTTTGTGCAAGATTTCAAATATAAAATAGTAGTCTCGGAAAGCACTGGAGACAATAACTATGTCACAATAATGCAAATGTGTAGCTATATCAAGAGAACAAATTGGACCTGGTAAGTTGGGAACTCGCTATCTATTGCTGCTTCAAACTGAGAAAGGTATTTATCAAGTCCCTCACTGCCACTTAGCACAGGAATGGACACAACTTTCAGTAATGAAGTAGCCATGTGTTCATCCTTTTCCAAGAGCATTAGCATTTCCATTCCTATTCGCAGTCCTCTTACAAGAGACACAAATGCTTTTACCTGTCAAAGCTCATGTTTATCTTTGATTATTTCAAGGCATGATGTGTCGTACATAATTCTGAAAATATATATTTAATAAGATGGAACCTACAAAATATAACAGATGCACATGCTAAGTTAAACTTAACAGACACAACGGCACCTATGTCAAATACTAAAGACAGTTGGCGGCAAGAGTAAGCTCACTTTTGGAGCACTATTAAGCAATGAACCCTTGACGGAATAGCTATCAAACTAATAACATTTTTGGAGAAGCATTTTTCCTCAATCTTAAAACCAAGATTTTGGAGAAGAAAAAGGAAATTATTCATTCAGGAGAAACAATCATGAAGCTTAAGTATACCCAGAGTCAAATACATTGATACAAAAGGTAAAGGCTATGATTGTCATAGTTACTCTTGTAGCTTCTATAAATGAGACCATTTAAACCTTTTTTAACAAGTCAAACCCATTTCTTTCAATTCATCATCCATCAAAAGAGAAAATCCAATAAGCCAATCGGGGTAAAAGGCATTGGACCAGTCACGCTAGAATGAAATCCATTAAGAAAATACAAGATTAAGAATTTAAGAGACTTCATCATGGAAATTGTTTTAGGAAAAGGAAAAGAATTAAACTCAAAACTTATCTACAATAGGGGAATTTATAGATATTAGATCCAAATACCATCAGCTTTAAGAAAGAAGCCTTACTCTCTGTTTCAGTAACTTATTGCCAATTAAGGGCAATGCCAGTATAGAAGAAGATTGAAAGCTAGACTTTACACGTCCAAGCAACCTTTCGATGTCTGGAAGCTTGCGAAGCTGTTGGCCAATGAGTAACATGATTTCTGAATTTGCCATCAGATTTTCAACCACATCAAGCCTTTTGTTAATTTTATCTACATCTTGAAGCGGATGGCATATCCAGTTCTTTAAAAGCCGCTTCCCAGATGAGCTTATGCAATTATCAAGATATTTGTATAGAGTACCTGCAATGATATTATTTTGTTTAGAGAGACGGAGGCTGGGAGAGAGGGAGGGAGGCTGGGAGAGAGTTACTAGCCTGATTGGCCACCATCAGCATTATTGTTGAAGATCTCCAAATTTACCAGAGTCTGACCATCCAGTCTGAGGAAACCCTTATACACTTCATAAGAAAAAATATCTCCATTGCGGATGACATCATGTAACTGAACAATTAACAGATTGTCAATAAGCAGAAAAAGCATTAAATTCTTAATCGCAACAGACTTTCGAAACTAAAATACACATCTTTACCATCAATCGAGAAAGATGACTGCAAAGCCCCCCTAGGGCACATAATGCAAGATCACCATGCAAAACCCCATCAAGAATTCGGTTCCAAGAGTCAGAAGACCCAACGAAATACCTATTTTTGTTAATGATAGTTCTAATCTCCAAGGCATCACCAAAAGAATCACTTGCACTCAGTTGGAATGATGTTGATCCTGCAGATACTAGAGGTTACGAAAAATTCCACTTGCACCTTGATGCATATTGAGTAAGTATTGTCTGTATAACTGGGAAGTCATCCACACAATGCTGACTGAACATGTAAGTTAACTTAACTAAACCCCAATAAGCTTCAAAACTGATGTTTGACAAAAAGAAATTCACGTGAATGAAGATTTCAGATGATAAATTGTGTTCAAGTTGTGGATAAAAGAAAGTACTCCGCTATAGCTAAAGAAAAAAAAATTGTACATAGCATCTGGAAACAAGTAGGACAAAAAACAACCAAATGTGCACAGAAACAGGATGGTCACA
This sequence comes from Lavandula angustifolia, assembly GCA_028984105.1. Classification (NCBI taxonomy): domain Eukaryota; kingdom Viridiplantae; phylum Streptophyta; class Magnoliopsida; order Lamiales; family Lamiaceae; genus Lavandula; species Lavandula angustifolia. The sequence continues at coordinate 25,294,343 of CM054823.1, forward strand.
GCATAGTGAGAGTTTGCACATGCATTGAAAACAGAATAGAGAAAATAACACCAGTGAGAATTTAACATGAGACAAACAAATTGATAAACATAATAATCTGCAATAAAATTGTTTTTATTGCATATCACCTGTCAGATTTAACTTTTTGAGAAGTCTTTGCGCATCTCTGGAAAGCCCTGTTATGAAGAATAACACTGTGGCCATTAGCAAAACGTAAGCTAGATAATGCATAAGTAAACAAAATAAATATCCTGAATTAATCTGTATAAAAAACTTTTACCTTGGCTTTCATAAATAATTTCTTTTGGGGACACCTAAAAATAAAATCCAGAGCAATGACAGCTACATTATGTTGTGGCAAGTTATTCACCAGTATATTGTATAGAAGACAAGATAGAAGAGCATACCTGCATTAACAAAGCCCCCAAAGCTGCATATGAAGCATCATCACTAATGCCACCAACCCAAAATTTCAGTGCAGCACAATCAACAAATGCAAACCCATACACAATTGAACCGTCTTCTAGCATGCCACCCTGGATGAAAACATAAGAACAATAAAAGAGTAATCGATCTTAGTCTTACGCCTAGAATTAGCAATCAAATGTAACTGGTGATTGTCAGATGTACAAAAAAAATATAGAACTTAATTAGGAAAAGCAGAATATTTCAGAACCTCCTTCACAGCCAGAAGATGGACAGCATCAGGCCCGATATTGCCCTCACTAGTAGTTGCAGGAGTGAGTACGTTAATCAACTTTCTTTGAATTACCTAACAAACCACCTTATTATTAGTTTGCTACAGGCATGCAATGGAAAATCTCGAAGCTAAGTACATACCCCCCCCCCAAGACACCCCACCCCACCCGACACACACACATCTTAGGCTTTCAAATTCCAACCTCTCCACGTCAATTCATAGAAATGTTCAAAATAATCAAATAATTGAAAGAAAGGCCATTTGTATATGTATCGTTTTATCATCATGACTGCAAATTAAGTGTGCCTATTTCAGATCACAGCTGGGAAATGGTTTCAATACTGACATTTTAGCCAAAAGATTCAAGATGAACTTTCAGATGCCCCTCATTTATTCGTAGAATGGAAATGCAGATCCTTAATCTCTAAAATGTTGACATAACAAAGTATAAATAAAAAGTTTGTAATGTACTCACAGCTGTAGAGCCCCTGGATTTTGCTTGCTCTGATGTTTCCAACTGCTCAATTCGACCAACCTTGTACCTTCAGAAAAAGATTTCAAGAAAACAATGACGTATTAATTGTCAAGATATAGTTAGGTTGTTACCCTCTAAACCTAGATAAGAACTTGCAAATTATTATCACATACTAGAGAATCAGTAAAAAGTATCTGACCGCCCCTTGCAGAACATAACAAGAAAATATCACAAAAAAGTTACTAAGAAGCTTTATCTATGTGGTTCTCCTCCCCAACTCTTGGGCCGTGCAGTAGCCCCTTTGCCCAAAAGTCAATCTTCCCCATGGATTATATGACTCCCTAAGATATTTTTCGAGAGACAAAAAGGCAAAATAAAAGGCCAAGTCTTGCTCCTGAGGGCATACTGGTTTTCCCAAGTCATGGATAAATACTCTATGGCCTTCTTTCAGGTGGCAAGAAGATTCTAATTCAGGTGTAAAGCTTGTAATCATATTCTCATAGGTGTATAGACTCCATAGTCTATATATTTGTTAGAACACATTTCAGCTCAAATTTGTTTGATCTTTAATGCCGTCAAGAAACCTTCTGAAATTGCTGTCAAAGATAACTTCAGACTTGGTTAATGCAAGTATTCAAGTAGGCATCGACTTGCATTGCTTCCGCATTCTTTTCCATTTCGTTCCACTTATATAGGAATTAATTGCTCATTTATGGATAAGGAGACATATATCGAGATAAAATGGAACAAGTAGTACGAATGTGACTTCTAAAATTTCGTCAAAGACTTCACAATGAAGCAGATTTTGGTACTCCTGGTGATTATGGACCATGTTCTGGTGGATACACAAATGGATTCTAAATATAATCACAGGTACACAATCTAAACTGTTTGCAAAGTTATCTTAACTGGATAATATTGGGAATAAGGAATTGACTCATCTGGTTTATCCCATTTAATGTTTAAAGCACTCAAATTTCTAATAGTATTTGTTGACTTTTGATAGCTTTAAGGTCACATGTGTAGTTTTAGTTCAAGTAGTACATGTTGAAAGCAAACCTCTAATAACGGTGCTTTATGCGAAAAAAAATGAAAATGTGATTTTCCGTGTACTTTTTTATAAAAGGAAATCGAGAATAAGGAGTAGACATATCAAAGCCAAGCCATATAACATATTTTCTGAAGTAACTGAACCACTTGGAAAATTATCATACCCACGAGCTAGCAACTTTTGAACAGCATCATAGATTCCACTCTCAGATACACCAACCTAGAGAAAGTACCATAATTTAGGTAGAAATCAGCTATATGGATAAGACCAATTTCAGATAAGGCTTTTAAATCTCATAAATACATGTAAAATATAAGCTCAAGATAGTGTTTAGCTCACCTGTCGGCACTTCCCCACACCAGATTGTGTAATTTTCCAATCAAGTTCCTTATGTCCAATTTCAGCATCTAGTTCGTAGAGCTCGTAGAACTTCCCCTGTCATCATGATACTGTTAAGGGATACATAAACCACAGATAGACTGCACGCAACATTTCTTAGTGTTGAAAATAATTCCTTGTTTCATTTCAAATTTCAAAAGTAGCCCTGGATCACTACACTCCCTATGAGAGTAATTTGACGTTATTATTTTAGTTAGGCATTATGTGATCAACAGAAAAATAACATCCTTCTGAGTTCTACTCTTTAGTCACCTTAAAATTATTGATTTTGTGAAATTTTGAAAGGTTACTCTCGAGCACAAAAACAATTAAGGAAATCGCAAAATATCAGACAAATGTACAGGTTAGGAGTCGCTTTCTATGCAAACCAAGTAAAGGCAATTAGGCAAATGAAACCAAAAAGAAACTGACCACTTTAAAGAAGAGAACCACATCCATGTACTGACGTTTGATATCCCAATATTGCCTTTGTGATGCCGACATTGTCCTCAAAGCATCAGGAGGGATGTACAGAGTCCTCTTATCATAAAGAGGGTCATCTGGCTTTCTTCCATTGCCATCCTTCAATCGGGATGTATGTAACCATTCGAACTTGCTAATTGTGTCAGAGCCCTCATTCTTTTTCTTTAAATCATTTGAAGCCTGCTGAAGTTTTATTCTTTTGCTATTATCTTGCAAATCAGCCTTGTTCTCAAGAATAGAGATATCCTCTTGGACTCGCTTTAACCTAGGGAAAAGAGGTCTCATGCCTGGTGTCTCAGGGCCAAGAACATTATCCTCAAAAGTCGTTAGAATAGAAGAACCATTGTCCCTGTCGCAACACACTGTTCTACTGGGATTTAAACCATGATGCTCTCTGGGTTGCTTGGGAACTATATGTCCAATGCTCGAATCCTCTGGTCCATCAACTTTTAGGGGAAGAGGCCGAACAGTAGAAATGTTATCCCCACCACACCTGTATATCACACCAATTAATTTCACAAATCCCCTTGAACATGCAGCAAGGTAATCGAACTAAATTAATCTTCTCCAGAACACATATAGCATCGGCCAATTACGGGGGATGTTTATTTTCCTTTTTCATTACATACAATTGTTAGCACAATATGACAAAACACTTGACGATAAATGTCCATTCAATCAAGTTTACCGAACTTCATCCTTTTGCATACCTTAAGCCAACACAATTCAATATCTCCGTTCTGTTGGGATTTTGTATACTTAAAGAGTTAAAGTAGTTGTTTATGCTTGTATACAATGTGTTTTTGTCATTACCACTATTTATTCTCCTATATAAATATATATACTTGCACATGTAATCTTTATCATGTATAAAAGTTAGATTTGTATAATGTGTCGGGTATCACAGAACACTACACAATTGGATGAACTGACAAAATATAAACAGTGATTACAGTTGAGACAACTTAAGAATAAGTTGTCGTTTTAAGCTGCAATTTAGATAAGAAGTGACTTGTCTTGACTGCTTGTCTATAGTGGAACACTTAAGGTAGTGTATTGATGGATCACAGTGAGATGTGTTCTCCTGACTGACCTTAGTGGAGAACCAAGATTTCGGTGATTTAACTGGTCTTAAGCTTGGTAAGACTTCAACTGAGTTCATTTGGCTATCTATCACTTTGACCTACTATGGTAAACGTCATCACGGCCGGATCTACATATCTTGAGTGCTAGTAGTCATTTCTGGCTCAAGCTGGTTGTTTGTATCTTACAACCGTATCATAGTAAAATAGGATTAGCACACTAAACCCGACCGGTTGATTAAGTTCAGGTGTGTTAATAAGATCGAGTGGTACTAATCAGGAATATAATAAGATGTTAATTAATTTAAGCTATCAGTTGACTTAATTAATTAACGGATATTTCTATCTTAAATATGAGTATCAATTAAGTCTAAAATATAAATTCATGCTCAAGTTAGGATAAAGGGATAAGTCAGCACACATTCTCTAGCCGATTAGATCTTGTGTTTATTAATTAATTTTATTTGGGTTGAGCATAGATAATTAATTAATTTGAAGTCCGACTTTATGTCTTGTATTAGATCGCTGATCTGATCCAATTAGTTGCCTAGTTATTTATTGTCTCTCAGAAATCATTATTAATAAATTAATATATTTTTCATTATTTAATAATGTTATTTATCATGAATTAATTGACTGGACCAATTAATTGATAAATAGATGTAGTCCAATAGATTAATTTTATTATATTATGGGTTTATTATGTGGAAGTACATTAAAAGTATAATTAAATTAATGGGTTATAAATATTAATATAATATTAGTTTTTTAACACTATATATATTAATATTCTGTTCATAAACAACTGAGACATTCATATTTTCACACGATATATGTCACACCCCAGACTACCGAAGAGGAGGAAGATATTGGGGCTGGACGTGGATAGCATACTACACTTGTTATCTACTATAGTTGTTATTTCATTAATGCGAGTCTAGTAAGCGTGTTTTATCTTGTCAAGTTGTTGTAGTATATATTGTTGGTTGTTGTGTGGGAATGGATAAGCAAGAAATTATTCTCTTTTCCACTCTCAACTTTCTCTCTCTCAATCAACTCTCTCTTTCCTTTTCAATCTACTCTCTGTTCGTCTCTCTCAAACTCTTTCTCTCTCTTTCATTAATCTCCTCTCAATCTCAATTTTCTCTTGTTATTCTTCAAGATATAATTAATATCAGATTCTACAACTCAAGTCAACAAATCCTTTCCGATCAAATCTGGAGAAAAGCCTAACAATCCGGCGAATTCGAACGGGTTGTTACATTGGTATCAGAGCTTGGATATGGCAAACTCACCACCGCAGGAAGGATAAATTGAATCCAATCCTTCAGATGAAGCTGAAATCAACCAACAACAACTTCCAGACTGGATTAAGCAACAATTTAATACCATGACACACAGGTATGACAATCTTGTCACAACTATAAATTCCATAGCAAATCAAATGGCTTATCAAAATTTTCCATACTCACCACAAGCCTCTTTTAACTACCCATATACTAGTTAACTTAACCCTAACTTCCAAAACCCCCAAATGTTTTACCAAAACCCTATGCAACAGTCATCATACTTCAACTTCCAAGATTCCAGCCGACAACAAGCCTCCAATTTCATCACTCCTCCACCTCTTCCCCATTCCTCCCCTAGAGTTCCACCATCATCAGATATTCTCTCAAAGAAAGAAGGAAATCTAAGCTGGGATGGACAACCACGAGATGTGGATGATCTGTCGCTAGAATGCCCACTACCCGGGAAGCCCATGGACTTTAGCAGTGTGCATGAAAAAGTACGATTTCAACACACTGAAAGTGGAATTGCTGTGGGGTCAGTGGATACTGATGCTGCTCATTCACTCACTGATTCCGATATGGATATGGAAGATGATATCACTTACCCTGACGAGGAGAAGAATAATTGTGTATCTGCTAATTCAAACGATGAGTGTGGTTCAATGTCTCGAGAACATACAGGAGAGAAGCTACCACCTCTGCAGCATACTGCAGGATCTATTCCTGCTAATTTGTTGTGTGCTGAAGCTTCAATAGCAAAAGCCAATGGAGGAGGCTCTGGTGTCGTATCTGATAGTAACTTCCCTGTCACCGTGAAAGTAGGCATGACTGGAAATGAACAAAATGGAAACTTCTTGGATGCCAGCATAAAAGAATCTCTTTCTCGGTATAAGCATTTTGGTCGATCTGGGGAACCATGTGTCCATCAAGAAACTAGTTGTGCAGAACTTCCTAATCAGCTCATAGAAGGTGCAACTCCTTTGAAAATCTTACAAGAGAAGGGGTCAAATCTCGGACATAAGAGTGTATCAGAGTCTAATATGCAACTGCTCCCTGAGTCCTTGTCTGGATCACCAAGAAATATGGCGGAAGCTAATAAATTGGCTACACCAACTGGGATGATAAATGAATCTTCCGATAGAAACCACAGAGGACAAAATCCTGTCAGCAGTGGCACTGACATTGTGCATCAGTCTAAATATTATTCGAGAAATTATGATGAAAGTATTGGTCTTAAGGAGGCCAATGCACAAGATCCTGATGTGAAGAGTAATATATTGAAGGTAGACGAATTTGGAAGATTGGTTAGGGAAGATGCTAGTGACAGCGACATAAGCAATTCACCAACTTATGCACGGAGGCATGGAAGAAAAACCAAAAAAAGGAGTCGAAGTCAAAGCAGAAGTCAATCACCTCGTGATAGGAGGAGGAGGAGAAGAAGTCCGTGGAGGAGAAAAGAGAGGCGTGACCGCTCTCGCAGCTTGTCTCCAAGGAGAAGAAGTAGGAGTCGATCACGTGTTTCAAGGTGTGATACTGAATTTGGTGGAGATAAACTTAGACGGGAGAAGGGTCAAGTACCAGGCTGCTTTGACTTTCTCCGAGGTAAGTGTTATCGTAGAGCAAACTGTCGGTATTCACACCATGAGTCAAACAAGAGTGAGAGATCAAGGTACAATAGGGGCAAGCAACATCATTGGGATGCTCCACCTACTTTACAGGGTTCTGATATTCATGATGAGAGTAAGAATAAAGGTCGGAGACTTTCTGAAGATGTGCCTGGTTTGATGGAACTTAAAGATGCAAAAAGACTGCCAGATAATTCTACCAGTCAGCCTCCTGATAAACTAGACAAACTTTCATGTTTTCATGTTCATGAAGCATCCTCGGGTAATCATAATTATTTGATTCCAGAATCTGCACCAAAATATTCTGACAAGATCACTAAGGTTTTTGATCAAGGTAGAAGGACAGATGATAGGTTGCTATCTGAATTTTCTTCAGTTGTGCAAGCATTAGCTGGCAAACCTACTCTTCATCTAGCTGATGAACATGAACCAAAACAGGATCCTTCCAGTCAATTGTATTCTGTTGAAAGTCATTCAACGAAAACCTCGTTCTAATCAAGAAGTTGCATCTCAGTCCCTGAAGGAGCTGTTTCCATCAATTGCCAATCATTCTCCTCAATTATCCATTCCTTTACCTTCATCATCTCAGTTTGTGAGTTCTTCATTTACTCAACCTGTATTGCAAGATTATAGCTTGAATCCACCTATTTTACAGAACCAATTGACTCCCGGTCATCATTTAACTTATGAAGCATCGGTAGCTTACCAAAATTCTCATTTTCGTGGGCCTTTAAAATCTTCATCAAGCTTCCTTCTTCCACCTCCACCACCACTACCACCACCACCAGCTGTAGAACATAACATTCCTCCACAACATTTTCAGCAGTCTTTACAGCCTCCGTGGAATGGCCTGCCTTCTTATGCACCTATAAGAAACCAACCAACTGAAATGCCTAATCAATCTCAGATCGGTTTTGTCACGGAGTACTACACAAGCAATGCTTATAGCCCAGTTCAAGATGTTGCTGATTCCTGCCGTACAGGAGCCGCCACCAATGTCATCTTTGGCCTTGCATTGGAATACAAATCAGTCATAATTCCAATTTTTGCCATAGCAGAGCATTTTTGTCGGTTTCACTTTCTTTGCAATGTATGGCGTTGCAGTAGCTGCTCTAGGAAGGGTGAGTACTATAGCCACCGGTCTGGCTATCGATACTTATGGACCAATTAGTGACAATGCTGCAGGTATTCCTGAGATGGCCGGCATGAGCCACACAGTCCGAGAACGGACTGATACCCTTGATGCCGTCGGAAACACCACAACAGCTATTGGAAAGGGATTTGCTATCGGATCTGCTGCTCTCGTATCCTTAGCCCTCTTCGGTGCATTTGTAAGCCGTGCAGCGATATCAACCGTAGACGTACTAACTCCTAAAGTTTTCATTGGCTTGCTTGTTGGTGCTATGCTTCCTTACTGGTTCTCAGCCATGACAATGAAGAGTGGGAAGTGCAGCCCTTAAGATGGTTGAAGAAGTTCGTCGCCAATTCAACACCATCCCCGGTCTCATGGAAGGAACCGCGAAACTCGACTACGCTACTTGTGTCAAGATCTCCACCGATGCATCTATCAAGAGGATGATCGCCTTTGAGCTCGAGTTGGGAAAAGGGATTTTCCTAGAGGCAGAGCTAATAGAGTTGGGATGCAACTATAAACTGATCACGAAAATGGCTCATTCTTCCGAATTGATGACAAGACTTCTATAGCAGCCCTAGCGTCGTCAAAGATCCGAGTCTTGAGGACAAGACTCCTTAAAGAGGGGAGTTGTCACACCCCAGACTACCGAAGAGGAGGAAGATATTGGGGCTAGACGTGGACAGCATACTACACTTCCAGGTGTTATCTACTATAGTTGTTATTTCATTAATGCGAGTCTAGTAAGCTTGTTTTATCTTGTCAAGTTGTTGTAGTATATATTGTTGGTTGTTGTGTGGGAATGGATAAGCAAGAAATTATTCTCTTTTCCACTTTCAACTTTCTCTCTCTCAATCAACTCTCTCTTTCCTTTTCAATCTACTCTCTGTTCGTCTCTCTCAAACTCTTTCTCTCTCTTTCATTAATCTCCTCTCAATCTCAATTTTCTCTTGTTATTCTTCAAGTTATAATTAATATCAGATTCTACAACTCAAGTCAACAAATCCTTTCCGATCAAATCTGGAGAAAAGCCTAACAATCCGGCGAATTCGAACGGGTTGTTACAATATACGCGAGTGGGAGAGAGACAAGTAATTATTTTTTTTCAGTTATCCGACAACACGGAGGAAGAAAAAGGTCTGGACACAAATCAGATGATCTAAAACACGAGCAATAATTAAAGCCGCAACAACACACAGGGAGGAAAGTAATCAATTCTTCCCTTCAATTCTATCAAGTTCTACTATATGAACGCATAGTAAAAAGAACAGCAGAATCATACTGATACAGTAAAACGAGTAAAACTAAAGCCCGTACGGAACTGAACAAAACGATAATGGTGGACATCGTGCGTCGCACTAACACTATAAACAGATAATCAACAAACCAAAACATCAATAAACCAAAACATTTATGTGAAGCTTCTAATCTCAAGTAAATATAAAGTTTCAGCAGCCGTACCCGGAGTTGGAGTTAGAACTTTTACAGCTGTCAGATTTTGTGAACTTGTGCTTGATGCTGGAGAAGATAGAAGGCTGGCTGTCCGCAAATATCCGACGCGGCACCTTCTCGGGCGGGGTGCCGGTTCCTTTGACATCACCGTCGGTTAAATCCACGACGGCGGGTTTTCCTCCGGAGGAGACCTCAGGTTTTTTTAGGAACGACAGTATCGATTTCTGCCGCTGCATTCTGCACTTTCAGTGGCGGAGATGGACGGCGGCGAGAGCTTCGATGTTGGGAGGAGAGAAATGGCGCCAAAATGGAATCCCAAAATGTGGCAATGTAAAAACGTGAATCGTGGTTATATAGACAGTCGTGTTTGAGTTTGTTTAAATTTACAAAATGATTTAATTAGACTAATTGCTAAATCATTATCAAATAATAAATCAAAGTACATAAATCTCGAAGATATATTTGTACAGTTGGGATGTTTAGAGCAACTACAAGAGGCACGCTGTAACACCCCATTTTCTTTTAAATAAACGCTTTATCTTTTATAAAGTAGCACCAATAATCATGTAGGAAATTCATTTATTCAAATTCAGATGTAACTTTAAAATAAAACTTAAGCAGCGGAAATATAAATAAGATAAGGTTTTATCCAAAACTAAAGTACGAAGAAATGACTAAAAGCAAAGCACGAGTTCGTCATTCGATCTTCCACACGCCCCGTGCTCATTTTCCTGAAATGAATAGTGAGGGATGAGTATACATAGTACACTCAATGTGGGACATATGCTATGATTATCCAAACTGATATAACCGCGTGACGAATGTAATAAATCACATGACGTTGCCACAAAGGCAACCTATGACATCACCACAAAGGCGGAACATGATAAGTTGTGCACAACCGTGAGGTTAAAATGAAGGATAATTATAAAGTCAATCCAAGAACATACGAAATGTTTAAATGAAGGATGACTAAATAATAAATCCAAGAACACTCACAAGAGGTTAAAATGAAGGATAACTAGATAGCCAATCCAAGAACATTGAAATGTTAAAATGAAGGATGACTACTAGTTAATCCAAGAACCATCTCATAATGAACATGAAATAATACATGTCTATAATCACATCAATAAGGATAATCATAAATCAACAACATAAGTAAGAGTCCACACACCTTGATTCCATTGCAAATGACTTGAACAATAATAAGATAATTTAATATCTTAATCGCCCACACCTAAATATATTCAATACAAATACGAATTTATAAATAACTATTCATACAAATAAAATGCATGATAATTCCATAAGCTATATAGTATTTTCTGATCGAAAATTTCCTAAATACTATCATAGCTGTCGTGCCAATAAGCCCCAAAAACTCGAATCAGATTCTAAATAATTTATACAAATAAAACTATATCTATTGTGCTAATAGGATCAGTTTCGACCTACTGTCCTTTATCTATACGTTTGAGGGACAAAACATACTCTAAAAATTCTAATATTTAACACGTATCTAGGGGACATACGTAGAAATGTCATATCAAAATTTCATGTTATATGGATAATTGAAGACTTCAGAAAATACAGAATACTATCCCCAAAAATCCAAATACGAAAACTGCATCCTCCAACTGAACACCCGAACATTTGCATTAAACTGATTTCGTACGAATACATTAAAAATACAAAATAAATATTTTGACGAACCTCTACGAGTGTAGAATATTTAGGAAAAAGAATCAAGTCAAAACCATTTTTGTGGAGTGAGATATAGATGTTTTTCTAAACTCTATCCAGAAAGCATTGTTCTTCGGCAGCATAAAAGTAGAAATTCATAAAAAATATAAATACTTGGCCAAAAATCATGAAACTTTGCAGAGACGTAACAGACATCTTAAAATTCATCTCTAAAATTTTTCTTGAATTTTTCAATTAACAAACGATCATGAATTCGGCCCTGGAACTCACGGCAGAACCTAAATAGCATAACAAAGAAACTTAAACATTTCTTGATGCTTGCATCTCTATCTACACATGCAATTTAATGAAAACGCAATTGTACCTGTAGTTTGACTCCTAGAATGGAAGAGTGTAAGATGAAAACCTTGGTTGGATGCTTGAAGATGATATGAGAAAGATGAAGAAGATTGAAGAAGAAAGAAGAGAAAGAGACGTTGGTTTATATAAGCAAAGGAGAAAAAAAACGTTTGTCCCCTACTAAAAGAAAAATAAATATTTGTCCCCCATTAAAAGAAAAATAAATGAGACGTTACAATCTCCCCTACTTATAAAATTTTCGTCCTCGAAAATTGAACTTACTTGGTGCTAAGTTGGGGTAACGAGCCAAGATTTCTTCCTCACCCTCCCATGTCGTTTCATCGGGTCCATGCCTAGTCCATTGAACTTTGAGTAAAGGTATTTGTCGGTTTCTTAATATGTGAATTTTTCTATCTAGAATAGCGCTAGGCTCCTCTTCATAAGTGAGATCCTTACCAACTTGAATGTTTTCATGATGAACTACATGACTCGGATCATGTAAGTACTTTCGTAGCATAGCCACATGAAACACATCATGAACGAAGACAACTCCGGAGGTAGCGCCAAACGATATGCTACATCACCAATACGTTTCAAGATCTCAAATGGACCAATAAAACGGGGCCTTAATTTTCCTTTCTTTCCAAACCTTAACACTCCCTTCATAGGCGTCACCTTGAGAAAAACTTTGTCTCCAACCTCGAAAGATAAATCTCTTCTTCTTCGGTCAGCATAAGACTTTTGTCTATCTTGTGCCACCTTAATCCTTTCTCTAATTTTCGCAACTACTTCCACAGTCTTCTCCACAAGCTTCGGACCCAAAATCTTCCTTTCGCCTACCTCATCCCAATATAATGGTGATCTATATTTTCTCCCATATAACGCCTCAAATGGTGCCATGCCAATGGACGTATGAAAACTGTTGTTGTAAGCAAACTCAACTAAAGGTAGATGCGACTCCCAATTCCCTCCAATATCTAGCACAGAAGACCTCAACATGTCCTCTAAAGTTTGTATAGTTCTTTCTGATTGCCCATCAGTTTGAGGATGGTAAGCAGTTGAAAATTTCAGCTTAGTTCCCATAGCTTTTTGAAAACTATCCCAAAACTTTGAGGTAAATCTCGGGTCTCTATCTGACACTGTAGAAACAGGCACTCCATGCAATCTTAAGATCTCCTTAATATATAATTGAGCAAATTGATCCATCGAAAACGTCATTTTCACGGGAATGAAATGAGCCGATTTAGTGAGCCTATCAACAATAACCCAAACAACATCATGACCACGAAATGTCTTAGGAAGACTCACAACAAAATCCATTGTAATGTGTTCCCATTTCCACTCTGGTATGTCCAATGAGTTTAGTAATCCCGCCGGTCTTTGATGTTCGGCCTTAACTTGTTGACACGTCATACACCTCTCCACATACTCTGCTACTGACCTCTTCATCCCTCGCCACCAAAATAATTGTCGTAGATCTCGATACATTTTGGTGCTGCCGGGGTGTGCCGTATATGTCGTACAATGTGCTTCATCTAAAATCGCTCTCAGCAACTCTTTATTTTTAGGCACACATATCCTTCCTTCAAACAATAGTGTACCATCTTGAGCTAACGTAAAACTCCCAACATCCTTTCCCACTTCTGCCCTCTTCATCTTTTGTAAGAATCCATCACTCTCTTGAGCTTCCTTGATTCGATCTCGCAATGTGGGTTGTAGTACCATTGTCGACAAAATAGCCTTTGTAGTATTAGGAGTCACTACTTTAAGGCTCAATCTCTCCAACTCCTTCACCAATGCCTCTTGTTGAGTGATCATCATCGCCATTTGTCCGCTTCTTTTTCGGCTAAGAGCATCAGCTACCACATTAGCCTTTCCTGGATGATAAAGTATTGTGCAATCAAAATCCTTCACAAGCTCCAACCACCGCCTTTGCCTCATGTTAAGCTCTTTTTGTGTGAAGAAGTATTTCAAACTTTGATGATCCGTGAATATCTCGCACTTACTTCCATACAAGTAATGCCTCCAAATTTTTAATGCGTGAACCACAGCTGCTAACTCCAAATCATGAGTAAGGTAATTATGCTCATGTGTCTTCAACTGCCTTGATGCATACGCAATAACTTTTCCATTATGCATCAATACACAACCAAAACCTTGTTTTGATGCATCCGTGTAAATGACAAAGTTGTTGGATCCATCAGGTATGGTTAACACAGGTGCCGTTGTTAACCTCCTTTTTAATTCTTGAAAACTTTCCTCGCATTTTTCGGACCACTTAAATTCCACTCCCTTCCTCGTTAGTTGTGTCATTGGATCGGCAATTTTTGAAAATCCCTCAATGAATCTACGGTAATACCCAAATGAGCCCAAGAAAACTTCTTACTTCACTAGCATTTGTGGGCGTCTTCCAATTACTTACAGCCTTCACCTTAGAAGGATCAACTTCAATTCCTTGAGCAGTGACAACGTGTCCTAAAAATGTCACTCGATCCAACCAAAACTCACACTTCTTAAACTTGGCATACAATTTCTCCTTTCTGAGGGTCTCCAACACAATCTGGAGATGCTCTTCATGTTGTTTCGCATCCTTTGAATAGATTAAGATATCATCAATGAATACTATAACGAACTTGTCCAAAAAGGGATGAAATACCCTGTTCATCAAATCCATAAAAACAGCGGGTGCATTGGTCAAACCAAATGGCATTACCACAAATTCGTAGTGACCATACCTTGTTCGAAAAGCCGTTTTCGCTATGTCACTCTCACGAACCTTAAGTTGATGATACCCCGACCTTAAATCAATCTTGGAGAATACCCCCGCTCCCCTTAATTGATCGAAAAGATCTTCTATCCTCGGTAAAGGATATTTATTCTTGATTGTGAGTCGATTTAACTCACGGTAATCTATGCACATTCGCATCGATCCATCCTTCTTCTTAACAAAAAGAACCGGAGCTCCCCAAGGCGATACACTTGGGCGGATATACCCTTGGTTCACAAGTTCTTGTAGTTGCGTCTTCAGTTCTTCTAATTCCTTGGGAGCTAATCTGTAAGGAGCCTTTGATATCGGAGCGGCACCGGGCACTAAATCAATCGTGAATTCCACTTGCCTATTAGGTGGAATTCCGACGGGTTCTTCGGGAAACACGTCGAGATAATGTTGTACGACCGGTACCTTTTCAATTGTTGGATCTTCCTTCTTTTCCGCTACAATGTTCACCAAATATCCTTGACAATCATCTCTCTTCAACATCTTCACAATCTTCATCGCCGATAAAACCATAGGTGCATTTCCAATCCTCGTTCCATGAAATATAAGTTCTTTTTCTCCCGGCTGTTGAAACACGATCTTCCTCTCGTGACAGTTGATCAACACGTAATTACGGCTCAACCAATCCATGCCCAAGATAATGCCAAAATCCCGCATTTCTAAGCGGTATAAATCAGCTACTAATTCTTTCTCCCCAAGGTTCAACTTGAAGCTTCGAGCTACTTGATTAGTTCTAATAAATTTTCCCGAAGGAATACTTACATTCAACATGAAGTTTTCGTTCTCACAACCGATGTCTTTCTCATCACACAACTTAGCATAAATAAAGGAATGTGATGCTCCAGAATCAAATAACACAACGATAGGAGTACCAAAGATTAATAGCGTACCCGTCATGACGTCATGATCTTCGGTATCCTCCACCTGAGCTATGGAGAAGAATTGTGCATTTCCCCTCCTTTCCGGTTGTGCGTTTCCTCCTGCATTAGGCCTATTATTTCCTTGACCACCCCTACGATCGGTTATTGTCGCGCCTGATCCATTACCTCCTCGTTTAGGACACCGATTAGCAGGTGTGTCCCTTTTCATGGCAATAAAAACAAGCTCCCATACCCAATAAACATTTTCCATAATGATGTTTCCTACATTGGGAACATTGTGGTTTTGCCTCCGTTGGTCTCGATCCACTTCCTCCCTCAAACCTCTCTTTCTTGAGCGGAAGATTCGGTTTGCTGCTCATCATGGGCGCTTTTCTTTTGCCATTGTTATTCGCTTGCTGCATGGTAGTCTTATTCAAATTTAGGTTGGTAGCAATGTCAGCAGCTTTCTTCACGACCCTTCTATAGCTGGCAATGTCGCAAACTGATAAAATCCCTTTTAACTCTTCTCGAAGTCCCCATTTAAATTTTATTATCTTCTTTTCCTCAGTATCCACCAGATGGGGTGCGTATCTTGACAGCCGACTAAATTTCTTTTCATACTCCGCCACGGTAGAGGTCCCTTGGCTTAGCATGAAAAACTCCATCTGCTTATTCATTTTGAACTCCATGGTAAAGTATTCTTCCAAAACCATGTCTTGAAATGTCGCCCAAGTCAAGCCTGCCTTTTCTTGGTCATTCATGGTTGCGATAACATCGTTCCACCAACGGCCAAGCATCTTCAATCAGCTGGAAGACAGCGCAATCTACCTTCTGCTCCTCTGTGCACTCGATGTGTCTGAAGCATCGACTAAGTGCTTCTAGCCAATTTTCAACAGCTTCTGGTTCTTCGCGACCATTTAATTGCGGAGGGTTATAACTCCGAAAATCTCTCAATACGGAGCTGGTAGGAACTCTCGGTGTCTCCGTGTTTCTTTGAGTCATAAAATCTTGGAAGGCGCCGAATAAATCGCCCATGGACCTCTGATTTATTGTTATAGTTTGTTCCCTCTCCCTTCGATTATTGGTAGCAGGAGTTTGGTACCTCTGGCTTCGATTATTAATAGGTGGAGTTTGATTCTTCACCATTTGCGGGTTCCTTCTTACGCTTCCAGTTCGAGGCCTTCTTGGAATGTTCATCATCCTAAAATAGGGAAAGCCTTCAAGTTTTACTATTTACACTAATTCTGCGACTAAGTTCATATAGAAATAAGACAGTCAATCAAATTGTTCGAAATATAACTAATATCAAGGAATCTAAAACTTACCTTAGAGCTGGAGCGTGTAGCGACCGAATGACTCTTGAAATATTATAGATGGAAAACATTTGTAGACATAAAAATAAGATTTTTTTTTTCGAGTCTACAGGAAGGTAAACCCGCTCTGATACCACTTGTAACACCCCATTTTCTTTTAAATAAACGCTTTATCTTTTATAAAGTAGCACCAATAATCATGTAGGAAATTCATTTATTCAAATCCAGATGTAACTTTAAAATAAAACTTAAGCAGCGGAAATATAAATAAGATAAGGTTTTATCCAAAACTAGAGTACGAAGAAATGACTAAAAGCAAAGCACGAGTTCGTCATTCGATCTTCCACACGCCTCCGTGCTCATTTTCCTGAAATGAATAGTGAGGGATGAGTATACATAGTACACTCAATGTGGAACATATGCTATGATTATCCAAACTGATATAACCGCGTGACGAATGTAATAAATCACATGACGTTGCCACAAAGGCAACCTATGACATCACCACAAAGGCGGAACATGATAAGTTGTGCACAACCGTGAGGTTAAAATGAAGGATAATTATAAAGTCAATCCAAGAACATACGAAATGTTTAAATGAAGGATGACTAAATAATAAATCCAAGAACACTCACAAGAGGTTAAAATGAAGGATAACTAGATAGTCAATCCAAGAACATTGAAATGTTAAAATGAAGGATGACTACTAGTTAATCCAAGAACCATCTCATAATGAACATGAAATAATACATGTCTATAATCACATCAATAAGGATAATCATAAATCAACAACATAAGTAAGAGTCCACACACCTTGATTCCATTGCAAATGACTTGAACAATAATAAGATAATTTAATATCTTAATCGCCCACACCTAAATATATTCAATACAAATACGAATTTATAAATAACTATTCATACAAATAAAATGCATGATAATTCCATAAGCTATATAGTATTTTCTGATCGAAAATTTCCTAAATACTATCATAGCTGTCGTGCCAATAAGCCCCAAAAACTCGAATCAGATTCTAAATAATTTATACAAATAAAACTATATCTATTGTGCTAATAGGATCAGTTTCGACCTACTGTCCTTTATCTATACGTTTGAGGGACAAAACATACTCTAAAAATTCTAATATTTAACACGTGTCTAGGGGACATACGTAGAAATGTCATATCAAAATTTCATGTTATATGGATAATTGAAGACTTCAGAAAATACAGAATACTATCCCCAAAAATCCAAATACGAAAACTGCATCCTCCAACTGAACACCCGAACATTTGCATTAAACTGATTTCGTACGAATACATTAAAAATACAAAATAAATATTTTGACAAACCTCTACGAGTGTAGAATATTTAGGAAAAAGAATCAAGTCAAAACCATTTTTGTGGAGTGAGATATAGATGTTTTTCTAAACTCTATCCAGAAAGCATTGTTCTTCGGCAGCATAAAAGTAGAAATTCATAAAAAATATAAATACTTGGCCAAAAATCATGAAACTTTGCAGAGACGTAACAGACATCTTAAAATTCATCTCTAAAATTTTTCTTGAATTTTTCAATTAACAAACGATCATGAATTCGGCACTGGAACTCACGGCAGAACCTAAATAGCATAACAAAGAAACTTAAACATTTCTTGATGCTTGCATCTCTATCTACACATGCAATTTAATGAAAACGCAATTGTACCTGTAGTTTGACTCCTAGAATGGAAGAGTGTAAGATGAAAACCTTGGTTGGATGCTTGAAGATGATATGAGAAAGATGAAGAAGATTGAAGAAGAAAGAAGAGAAAGAGACGTTGGTTTATATAAGCAAAGGAGAAAAAAAAACGTTTGTCCCCTACTAAAAGAAAAATAAATATTTGTCCCCCATTAAAAGAAAAATAAATGAGACGTTACAATCTCCCCTACTTATAAAATTTTCGTCCTCGAAAATTGAACTTACTTGGTGCTAAGTTGGGGTAACGAGCCAAGATTTCTTCCTCACCCTCCCATGTCGTTTCATCGGGTCCATGCCTAGTCCATTGAACTTTGAGTAAAGGTATTTGTCGGTTTCTTAATATGTGAATTTTTCTATCTAGAATAGCGCTAGGCTCCTCTTCATAAGTGAGATCCTTACCAACTTGAATGTTTTCATGATGAACTACATGACTCGGATCATGTAAGTACTTTCGTAGCATAGCCACATGAAACACATCATGAACAGAAGACAACTCCGGAGGTAGCGCCAAACGATATGCTACATCACCAATACGTTTCAAGATCTCAAATGGACCAATAAAACGGGGCCTTAATTTTCCTTTCTTTCCAAACCTTAACACTCCCTTCATAGGCGTCACCTTGAGAAAAACTTTGTCTCCAACCTCGAAAGATAAATCTCTTCGTCTTCGGTCAGCATAAGACTTTTGTCTATCTTGTGCCACCTTAATCCTTTCTCTAATTTTCGCAACTACTTCCACAGTCTTCTCCACAAGCTTCGGACCCAAAATCTTCCTTTCGCCTACCTCATCCCAATATAATGGTGATCTATATTTTCTCCCATATAACGCCTCAAATGGTGCCATGCCAATGGACGTATGAAAACTGTTGTTGTAAGCAAACTCAACTAAAGGTAGATGCGACTCCCAATTCCCTCCAATATCTAGCACAGAAGACCTCAACATGTCCTCTAAAGTTTGTATAGTTCTTTCTGATTGCCCATCAGTTTGAGGATGGTAAGCAGTTGAAAATTTCAGCTTAGTTCCCATAGCTTTTTGAAAACTATCCCAAAACTTTGAGGTAAATCTCGGGTCTCTATCTGACACTGTAGAAACAGGCACTCCATGCAATCTTAAGATCTCCTTAATATATAATTGAGCAAATTGATCCATCGAAAACGTCATTTTCACGGGAATGAAATGAGCCGATTTAGTGAGCCTATCAACAATAACCCAAACAACATCATGACCACGAAATGTCTTAGGAAGACTCACAACAAAATCCATTGTAATGTGTTCCCATTTCCACTCTGGTATGTCCAATGAGTTTAGTAATCCCGCCGGTCTTTGATGTTCGGCCTTAACTTGTTGACACGTCATACACCTCTCCACATACTCTGCTCCTGACCTCTTCATCCCTCGCCACCAAAATAATTGTCGTAGATCTCGATACATTTTGGTGCTTGCCGGTGGTGCCGTATATGTCGTACAATGTGCTTCATCTAAAATCGCTCTCGAGCAACTCTTTATTTTTAGGCACACATATCCTTCCTTCAAACAATAGTGTACCATCTTGAGCTAACGTAAAACTCCCAACATCCTTTCCCACTTCGCCCTCTTCATCTTTTGTAAGAATCCATCACTCTCTTGAGCTTCCTTGATTCGATCTCGCAATGTGGGTTGTAGTACCATTGTCGACAAAATAGCCTTTGTAGTATTAGGAGTCACTACTTTAAGGCTCAATCTCTCCAACTCCTTCACCAATGCCTCTTGTTGAGTGATCATCATCGCCATTTGTCCGCTTCTTTTTCGGCTAAGAGCATCAGCTACCACATTAGCCTTTCCTGGATGATAAAGTATTGTGCAATCAAAATCCTTCACAAGCTCCAACCACCGCCTTTGCCTCATGTTAAGCTCTTTTTGTGTGAAGAAGTATTTCAAACTTTGATGATCCGTGAATATCTCGCACTTACTTCCATACAAGTAATGCCTCCAAATTTTTAATGCGTGAACCACAGCTGCTAACTCCAAATCATGAGTAAGGTAATTATGCTCATGTGTCTTCAACTGCCTTGATGCATACGCAATAACTTTTCCATTATGCATCAATACACAACCAAAACCTTGTTTTGATGCATCCGTGTAAATGACAAAGTTGTTGGATCCATCAGGTATGGTTAACACAGGTGCCGTTGTTAACCTCCTTTTTAATTCTTGAAAACTTTCCTCGCATTTTTCGGACCACTTAAATTCCACTCCCTTCCTCGTTAGTTGTGTCATTGGATCGGCAATTTTTGAAAATCCCTCAATGAATCTACGGTAATACCCAGCGAGCCCAAGAAAACTTCTTACTTCACTAGCATTTGTGGGCGTCTTCCAATTACTTACAGCCTTCACCTTAGAAGGATCAACTTCAATTCCTTGAGCAGTGACAACGTGTCCTAAAAATGTCACTCGATCCAACCAAAACTCACACTTCTTAAACTTGGCATACAATTTCTCCTTTCTGAGGGTCTCCAACACAATCTGGAGATGCTCTTCATGTTGTTTCGCATCCTTTGAATAGATTAAGATATCATCAATGAATACTATAACGAACTTGTCCAAAAAGGGATGAAATACCCTGTTCATCAAATCCATAAAAACAGCGGGTGCATTGGTCAAACCAAATGGCATTACCACAAATTCGTAGTGACCATACCTTGTTCGAAAAGCCGTTTTCGCTATGTCACTCTCACGAACCTTAAGTTGATGATACCCCGACCTTAAATCAATCTTGGAGAATACCCCCGCTCCCCTTAATTGATCGAAAAGATCTTCTATCCTCGGTAAAGGATATTTATTCTTGATTGTGAGTCGATTTAACTCACGGTAATCTATGCACATTCGCATCGATCCATCCTTCTTCTTAACAAAAAGAACCGGAGCTCCCCAAGGCGATACACTTGGGCGGATATACCCTTGGTTCACAAGTTCTTGTAGTTGCGTCTTCAGTTCTTCTAATTCCTTGGGAGCTAATCTGTAAGGAGCCTTTGATATCGGAGCGACACCGGGCACTAAATCAATCGTGAATTCCACTTGCCTATTAGGTGGAATTCCAGACAGTTCTTCGGGAAACACGTCGAGATAATGTTGTACGACCGGTACCTTTTCAATTGTTGGATCTTCCTTCTTTTCCGCTACAATGTTCACCAAATATCCTTGACAATCATCTCTCTTCAACATCTTCACAATCTTCATCGCCGATAAAACCATAGGTGCATTTCCAATCCTCGTTCCATGAAATATAAGTTCTTTTTCTCCCGGCTGTTGAAACACGATCTTCCTCTCGTGACAGTTGATCAACACGTAATTACGGCTCAACCAATCCATGCCCAAGATAATGCCAAAATCCCGCATTTCTAAGCGGTATAAATCAGCTACTAATTCTTTCTCCCCAAGGTTCAACTTGAAGCTTCGAGCTACTTGATTAGTTCTAATAAATTTTCCCGAAGGAATACTTACATTCAACATGAAGTTTTCGTTCTCACAACCGATGTCTTTCTCATCACACAACTTAGCATAAATAAAGGAATGTGATGCTCCAGAATCAAATAACACAACGATAGGAGTACCAAAGATTAATAGCGTACCCGTCATGACGTCATGATCTTCGGTATCCTCCACCTGAGCTATGGAGAAGAATTGTGCATTTCCCCTCCTTTCCGGTTGTGCGTTTCCTCCTGCATTAGGCCTATTATTTCCTTGACCACCCCTACGATCGGTTATTGTCGCGCCTGATCCATTACCTCCTCGTTTAGGACACTGATTAGCAGTGTGTCCCTTTTCATGGCAATAAAAACAAGCTCCCATACCCAATAAACATTTTCCATAATGATGTTTCCTACATTGGGAACATTGTGGTTTTGCCTCCGTTGGTCTCGATCCACTTCCTCCCTCAAACCTCTCTTTCTTGAGCGGAAGATTCGGTTTGCTGCTCATCATGGGCGCTTTTCTTTTGCCATTGTTATTCGCTTGCTGCATGGTAGTCTTATTCAAATTTAGGTTGGTAGCAATGTCAGCAGCTTTCTTCACGACCCTTCTATAGCTGGCAATGTCGCAAACTGATAAAATCCCTTTTAACTCTTCTCGAAGTCCCCATTTAAATTTTATTATCTTCTTTTCCTCAGTATCCACCAGATGGGGTGCGTATCTTGACAGCCGACTAAATTTCTTTTCATACTCCGCCACGGTAGAGGTCCCTTGGCTTAGCATGAAAAACTCCATCTGCTTATTCATTTTGAACTCCATGGTAAAGTATTCTTCCAAAACCATGTCTTGAAATGTCGCCCAAGTCAAGCCTGCCTTTTCTTGGTCATTCATGGTTGCGATAACATCGTTCCACCAACGGCCAGCATCTTCAATCAGCTGGAAGACAGCGCAATCTACCTTCTGCTCCTCTGTGCACTCGATGTGTCTGAAGCATCGACTAAGTGCTTCTAGCCAATTTTCAACAGCTTCTGGTTCTTCGCGACCATTTAATTGCGGAGGGTTATAACTCCGAAAATCTCTCAATACGGAGCTGGTAGGAACTCTCGGTGTCTCCGTGTTTCTTTGAGTCATAAAATCTTGGAAGGCGCCGAATAAATCGCCCATGGACCTCTGATTTATTGTTATAGTTTGTTCCCTCTCCCTTCGATTATTGGTAGCAGGAGTTTGGTACCTCTGGCTTCGATTATTAATAGGTGGAGTTTGATTCTTCACCATTTGCGGGTTCCTTCTTACGCTTCCAGTTCGAGGCCTTCTTGGAATGTTCATCATCCTAAAATAGGGAAAGCCTTCAAGTTTTACTATTTACACTAATTCTGCGACTAAGTTCATATAGAAATAAGACAGTCAATCAAATTGTTCGAAATATAACTAATATCAAGGAATCTAAAACTTACCTTAGAGCTGGAGCGTGTAGCGACCGAATGACTCTTGAAATATTATAGATGGAAAACATTTGTAGACATAAAAATAAGATTTTTTTTTTCGAGTCTACAGGAAGGTAAACCCGCTCTGATACCACTTGTAACACCCCATTTTCTTTTAAATAAACGCTTTATCTTTTATAAAGTAGCACCAATAATCATGTAGGAAATTCATTTATTCAAATCCAGATGTAACTTTAAAATAAAACTTAAGCAGCGGAAATATAAATAAGATAAGGTTTTATCCAAAACTAGAGTACGAAGAAATGACTAAAAGCAAAGCACGAGTTCGTCATTCGATCTTCCACACGCCTCCGTGCTCATTTTCCTGAAATGAATAGTGAGGGATGAGTATACATAGTACACTCAATGTGGAACATATGCTATGATTATCCAAACTGATATAACCGCGTGACGAATGTAATAAATCACATGACGTTGCCACAAAGGCAACCTATGACATCACCACAAAGGCGGAACATGATAAGTTGTGCACAACCGTGAGGTTAAAATGAAGGATAATTATAAAGTCAATCCAAGAACATACGAAATGTTTAAATGAAGGATGACTAAATAATAAATCCAAGAACACTCACAAGAGGTTAAAATGAAGGATAACTAGATAGTCAATCCAAGAACATTGAAATGTTAAAATGAAGGATGACTACTAGTTAATCCAAGAACCATCTCATAATGAACATGAAATAATACATGTCTATAATCACATCAATAAGGATAATCATAAATCAACAACATAAGTAAGAGTCCACACACCTTGATTCCATTGCAAATGACTTGAACAATAATAAGATAATTTACTATCTTAATCGCCCACACCTAAATATATTCAATACAAATACGAATTTATAAATAACTATTCATACAAATAAAATGCATGATAATTCCATAAGCTATATAGTATTTTCTGATCGAAAATTTCCTAAATACTATCATAGCTGTCGTGCCAATAAGCCCCAAAAACTCGAATCAGATTCTAAATAATTTATACAAATAAAACTATATCTATTGTGCTAATAGGATCAGTTTCGACCTACTGTCCTTTATCTATACGTTTGAGGGACAAAACATACTCTAAAAATTCTAATATTTAACACGTGTCTAGGGGACATACGTAGAAATGTCATATCAAAATTTCATGTTATATGGATAATTGAAGACTTCAGAAAATACAGAATACTATCCCCAAAAATCCAAATACGAAAACTGCATCCTCCAACTGAACACCCGAACATTTGCATTAAACTGATTTCGTACGAATACATTAAAAATACAAAATAAATATTTTGACGAACCTCTACGAGTGTAGAATATTTAGGAAAAAGAATCAAGTCAAAACCATTTTTGTGGAGTGAGATATAGACGTTTTTCTAAACTCTATCCAGAAAGCATTGTTCTTCGGCAGCATAAAAGTAGAAATTCATAAAAAATATAAATACTTGGCCAAAAATCATGAAACTTTGCAAAGACGTAACAGACATCTTAAAATTCATCTCTAAAATTTTTCTTGAATTTTTCAATTAACAAACGATCATGAATTCGGCCCTGGAACTCACGGCAGAACCTAAATAGCATAACAAAGAAACTTAAACATTTCTTGATGCTTGCATCTCTATCTACACATGCAATTTAATGAAAACGCAATTGTACCTGTAGTTTGACTCCTAGAATGGAAGAGTGTAAGATGAAAACCTTGGTTGGATGCTTGAAGATGATATGAGAAAGATGAAGAAGATTGAAGAAGAAAGAAGAGAAAGAGACGTTGGTTTATATAAGCAAAGGAGAAAAAAAACGTTTGTCCCCTACTAAAAGAAAAATAAATATTTGTCCCCCATTAAAAGAAAAATAAATGAGACGTTACACACGCTAAATTAAAGTTTAACTGGACTTAAGCGTTGCCTAATCCTCCAAGCATGGCCGCCAAATCACGGTAGTTGAGCGTTCCTGCAACTCCACACTCCACCACTACCGTGTAACTGTTCACACGGTAGTGGGCTTTATTTTTTTTCCTTTTGTTTTAATTATTGTTTTTTTTTTATTAATCACATATTTTAATTAATTTTAAGAATATTAAATATTAGTACACTAAAATAAAAAATACACATAAAATTTAATATAAATTACAATGAAGCAGAGTTAAATTTAGAGTTAAATTTAATATAAATCACATATTATAATTATTTTTTTTTTATTAATCACATATTTCTATATAAAATTTAATGTAGAGTTAAATTTAGAGTTTATTGTTGGAGATGAATTCGAAAAAACTCTACATTTTACTCTACAATGAAGCAGAGAACACTCTAAACTAAAGTTTTCTTCTGGAGATGCTCTTAAATTGTCTACAATAACACATAAAAATGTGTCGTACAACGAAACAAATTGTAATAACATAATAACTTTTTCACTTATAAAACATTAAGTGTACCAAACACTTTTTTTAATTAGGTTGTCACGCTATGACTGTCATCTTTTCTAAAATGATTTAACTCTTAAATTTAAAATAAAGTGGGTCTTTTTTTATTCATTGTTCACCAACATACTTATACTTTCTCTTCAAAAATCATTTCTCACACAATTCCGTTTCGCTCCGAACTCAAGAAAAGTACTCCTCCATCCCGCTATTTATCGTCCCCCTTGATTTCGGCACGGATATTAAGAAACTTTATCAAAATGTGTATTATATGAGTTTTAATTATATTAATAAATGAATACAGTTTTCGAAGAATAGTTGATAGGAAGAAATTAGAATTCATCCAAATTTTTGCAATGTATGATTGAGGCGATCGATTTATTTTTTTTCTTCTATTTTTTCCATGTTGTAATTGAAGAAATAATCTAAAATTTTTAAGAAATTTAAAATCATAAATTTCTGAGTCCGGAGCGAAAAGAAATTGTGTTAGAGAGATTTTTGAAAATAGAGAATAAAAATATAGAAGGGTCACTTCATTTTAGATTTAAAAATATATTTTTGTCATTTTTGAAAAAAAATACTCCCTCCGTCCCATCCGACTTGGCTTCTTTCCTCTTTTTCATTGTCCCACTTGATTTGGCCACTAACTAAAATAATATTCTAATAAATTCTAATGGGTCCCATCACTTTATACCACTTTACACACAACTACCCACTATTCTTAATAACCGTGCCCAAACCTATTACGCCAAGTCGGGCGGTACGGAGGGAGTAAATAATAATAATAATAATAATACAATAATCCAATTAGGATAATATGACAATGATAGCTTTAGGGAGGGAGTATAATTTGTAACTTTTTAAAAAAATTATATTATTTCTTTAATTACAACATAAAAAAAATCGAAAACAATAAATTTATTTCTTCAATTATACTTCGTAAATATTTAGATAAATTCTCATTTATTCCCACCAACCACTAACCACTTTTTGAAAATTGTATTTATTTCTTAATACAATTAAAACTTATAAAATATATACTTAAATAAAGTTTATTAATCTCCGTGTTGAAAAGAAAAGATACATCAATACAACATAATTTTACATTTCATAATATAACCCTTATTAAATGCAGAATTGCGCCGGCGCGCCATTCCAAGTTCCCTATTTATACATTCGTAATATGTTAAGCACAGCAACTAGCGGGAGTATGCAGCCCAACTAATGGCATCGCCATGGCAATGTTTACACAACCTATCAGTAGCTCTACGTTCTTAACCAGTCACACTAGCCAAGAGCATCCATCTCTTCTGATAGTATTCAAATAAATATGACTACGTATCTAGATAAGCACAATCAAATTTGAGAAACACGTCAAGTCATAATCCTACTAGGATTTAACTTAACATTAGTGGTATTGAAATTCGAGCACCAATCCTAATACTGTTGCTGAATGTCATGGAGCTTGTGGAACCCAGACACTCAGCAGAGTTTAGAATCTGCACTTACCATGTTAAATGAAGCTTTAGCATATCTAAGGAAAAGGGAGGGAAGTATTTGGGGAAGGAAATAAAGTAGTTCATGGATAAAATAATTGGGCAAAAAGAAACGAAAAGCTAAAGGTATCACTGAAGGAAAGTTTCTGATACTATGCATCTTAATCTCCGGTAATAGAAATAGGAAACTAAATTAGACAACAGAAGCTTTTCACTGGTTCAACACTTTGTGGTTGGCCTACCTATGCTTAAGCATTCCTTAAGTTCTTAAGAAAACTGAAAGAAATTAAGATAAGTAAACTAACTAACTACAGGTATGTTGTATAAACTAAAGAAACTATTATATTTTGCAAAGTATCATTTATATCATTTAATACCGCTTGCAAGTGCTTGATGAAGAGAAGCAGCCATTGTAAGTTGCAATAATTCACATAAAAACCAGTTACAAAGCAGCATCAACACATTTTTTAGCAATGTAGAAGTAAAGTATGCAATATTCCTTTAGATAAAAACACAAACAATCCTAATCTCATCCAACATAAGGAACCTTCCCCTATTCTCCTCGTTTCTAAATTACAGAGCACGAACAATTTATGATGATTAATTGCAATAACTTAAGCTAAAGTAAGATAATACAATAAAATGAAATACAAAAAAGAAAAGAATCTATTTAAGAGACTGTTTTCTCTTTAATATTGTAAGTTTGTTAAAAAATACGATTGCTAACTCGGGAAAGAGGAACTCTGCAAGATAGTTCATGACACTTGGTTAGCAATGATCACTTGTACATAGCTTATATCAAGAGAATTAGCGTCACACGTTATTGTTGTTGAACCTCAAAATGAGACATTAGGAAAGCCGATAATCTTAATCTTAAGATTCTGTTCATCACGAAGTACAACCATACTTAACATAACTCAAAGGTCCATTAACATAACAGCAGAACACTCAGTAGCCATATAAGAACCAAAAAGCAATAATTCATCATTCAATTAAGATCATTAAGCTTCGAGAACCACTCATAAGCAATCAATGAGCTGAAAGTACCTGCATCAATCTCCAAAATTCTCCACAGAAGTATCAGTGTTATCATCCTCATCATCATCGGTTCGCATCTTTGCAATTTCAGCCTGCGCCCGCTCAACAATCTGCTTCTTCTGCAACTCCATCTCTCTCTGAAAATCATGTCTCATTGTCTCCAACTCCAACATTTGCCTCCTCTTATTATCCTCAATCTTCTCGTATATTTCACCGAACTTCTGAATTGAATCTGCCAACAATTTAGCAGACTCACTATCCACCACGTCGTCGCCACCCAAATCCTCCTCATCATCATCATCACCACCATCATCCTCATTGTCATCATCCGACTGGCCCGGACTGTCCCTCATCTCATCCAACACATTCGACCTGTCCAAATACACCCGCGGATTCATGAAAACGTACTCCCCCGAATCCATACCACACCCCAATCCGCCGTAACCTCTCGTCCTCATGATCAACAATGCGTCCATCTTCTTGAAAAAACCCCATTTGCTCGCATTCCCACTCTCCACCTTCGTCATCTCCTTCCTGTACTTGTTCTTCATCACATCCAATTGGCTCCTGCACTCCGCCTCCGTCCTCTCCCTCCCGCTCATCTCCGCCACCTTCTCCGTCACATCAACCCAGTCCTCCGCTCTCAGGCTCCGCCTCCCCAACTCCACGTACCTCTCCCCCCACACTTCCAGCAGCAGAAAGATCTCGTCCTCGGTCCAGGCCTCGCTACGGGGTGCGAATTCGTAGTTGGATACGAAGGATTCCAGCTTCCGCTTCTTGGGGTGCCTCTTGGAGTTGTCGGAATTGTAGAAATTGCCATTTTGGGAGAAGCTCTTATCTAGGTTATCTTCATTGTCATCGAAATCGTTGTCTTCGTCGTCGTCGTAATCTACAGTGGTGGTGCCTCTGTAAGCGTAGGAATTAGGGTTTTTCATCGAGATTGAGGGTTTTCTGGCTACTCTCAACTCAAATATGTGGAGGAGAAGAGAAACAACTGAATCGGTGGTGGTATATATATCAACTCAATAAAAAAGAAAACAAAAATAGATTTATATACAATTTTTAATTTATATATTTTTTAAATAAATATAAAATTTACTTACTAATTAATATTCATAAATAGAAATTACATAGTTAAAACTAGAAAGTACATGGTTAACTTGAAATTACATAAATAAAACTAAATAAAACGCTATCAAATATGCATAATACATAAATAAACTACATCAATGTGTATTGCTGCCAAATATACTCGGTCAAGTCAGCTTGAAGGCAAAATGAGTTGCATTATCTTGCAAAGTATAGTAATTTTGAAGATAATTTTCAAACACTACGTTATTTGAACTTATGGTCATGTATAATACACATAAACATTATAGGGGCAAGTGCAAGACTAGTCATTCTTCAACAAGTAAATGCACATTATAAATGTAATAATAGTCAAATGCTCACTTGCACTTCTAAAAAGTGTATCTAGATTGACATTGTAGGGTTGCAGATAAAATTTTCTTTCTAGTGTAGGTATGTCACAAGGTAGCAGCACTCTTATTTTTGTGCAGCACAAAAGACGAAATTGAATTGTGTTAATATACAAACTTAGCCAAATAAGTTAAGTTAAAGATAAATATAGCCTATTATTATTTAAAAACACAAATATAGCCATAAAGACACTTTATGACAGACATAATGATTGGACGAAAAAGTTGTCAGAGGCCGATGGAGGGCCGATTTCCATCGGCCCCTCAACATGTTTTAAAAAAATCAATGAATATTTGTGTTGAGGGCCAATCCCATGACTGATGCATCGGCCCTTAACATTTTTTTTTAAATGTTGAGGGCCTATGACCCTTCATTAACTTTTTTTTAAAAACATGTTGAGGGCCGATCATTATGTCTGTCATAAAATGTACTTTATGATTATATTTGTATTTTTAGATAGTAATAGACTATATTTATGTTTAACTTAGTCTATTTGGCTAAGACTAAAAATGCCTCAATTGAATTTAGTGAGAATACTTTTGTAAGTGAATTTAAAGCTTGACTAAGGCCTTTTGGTAGAATTGTACTCACTAAAGACAAGAATCTTTGCATCATTGAAGTAAGAATCTTTGCATGCATATGTCTTAGAGATATAGTTATATGGAACACATTTTTTTGCTCGTGACATTGTACTTCTTACCGTATTGATCCATCCATAAGTCCTTCA
Organism: Lavandula angustifolia; assembly: GCA_028984105.1. NCBI lineage: Eukaryota > Viridiplantae > Streptophyta > Magnoliopsida > Lamiales > Lamiaceae > Lavandula > Lavandula angustifolia. The sequence continues at coordinate 25,324,845 of CM054823.1, forward strand.
CATTCAACAAATTTAGAGAGAGAGAGCGCATTGTAGTTTTGTTACTTTTCTTCACAACAACATGAAAAAAACTACACGAGAGTTACAAAAATAGAGAAAACGATGGTTGGAGACTTGGATTTTCGAAAATAAACGATGGTTCGAGAAAGAGGTCGTTGAAGAAATCTACAAGGTATGCAAAAGATTAATTTCCCTACCTTAACTTGATTACTTCTTGACCTACATTATTTTTTATAAATAGAAAATGCAAACATTATCGTATACCTTTTATTACCATTTATTTAATCATTTTAGTACAAAAGACACCGTCTCTAGCTTGCCCGAAATGAGAGTCAAATCAAATAATAATTTAATGGATTGCACAAGATTAAATAATTGAGTCTCTGTTGATTTGTAATTATTGCATGATAAAAAAATTTAATTTAATAATATGTACAAGTGCTTATTTAGTGGGTGTTTGGAGTAACTGAAGCTTATTGATAAGTGCTGAAAGCGACTGGAAGCTGCTGATTTGAGAATTTGTATATGTTGAGAAATAAGTGTTGAAAGCTGCTGAAAGTGGGGAAAATAGTGTTTGGAAAACTGCTATATCAGTAGCTTATTTTAAATTTTAAATAAAAATTTCGTTTTACCCTCAATGTTATTAAATAATTATAATTAAAAAAATAAATATTAAAATAAATTAATTTTTATGTTATATAAATTTATGATATATCATATTAGCATAAACATATCATACTATTATATTTTAAATATTATTTCTTTGCTCAAATTCATAATAATAATATTTATATATAATTTTAATAATTACATAGCTAAGAAATAATTATCATAAAATGAAAATAGAAAAATGTTAATTTAGAATTCAAAATTTTCAGAACCCACTATTTTAATTAATTTATATTTATTATATTTAATTTTAATAATAATTATTTTATTAAACTTGAAGAATTTATAAATAATAAATATAAAATATTTTTTATCGAATTACTAAATAATATATTAAAATATAATTATAATTAAATTTGTAGCTAAGAAAAATATTAATTTTAAAATTTAATAATTTTATGAGAATTATAAAAATATTTAAAGGATAAAATAGCCCAACAAATTAGATAAGTTGTAAGTTGCAGCTGAAAGCTGTGTCATCGCAGCTTAAGCAACTTCTCTATCTTGACTATATTTGGTAGGGAATTTCTGCTGAAAGCTCAAACACTCCAGCTGCAGCTTAAAGCTATAACTGCAGCTGAAAACTGTTCCAGACACCATGGTAGAGGCGAATTTGTTATCATTCAATTCTCATTTTTACTGTGAATTATCACCAATTTTCTTAAATTAATTTATATAATGATGGAGCTTATTTTAATTATGCAGTTTTTAATTTGCATTTGGAGAACTGAGGTTATTTTACGGAGAACTAAGCCCGTATCGAACTATCATATTCTTTAAAGATGGATGGTTGAACATAAATAATTGTGAAATATGGAGGTTATTTCTCAGGTTTAGAATACCAAGGTGGGGATACACAACTGACACCCCTTCACTTAGACCTATTATCCTTGTCGTTGTTAAGATCAACCATTGAAGCCCTTACGTGAATAAATTCATTATGTACACCGTATTTGGTTTATTCTCTAGTGCATGATCAGTCGGGTTGGCTTAACCCGTCATTAATAACGTGCGATGAAGATTTGTTCCGCCTCATCAACTTTGAGCCAAACCCACTGTATTTGTTGTTATGACGGGTCCGATTGATGGCGTCGGAACATCACAAAAACAACCGTACATCCCTTATTTTGATTATTCAACGCCGCACGACACGTTCGGTCAATTCTCCGGGAATGGTTATGGTAGGGAACAACAGTATGACGAAAGCGGATATGCAAATGATTATGGTCGGGAACAACACGAGGAAGAAGATGAACAACAGGAAGACGAACAAGAAGGAGAAGAAGAGGATGAAGAAGAAGAGGAAGAACAAGAGCAAGAAAAAGAACAGGAAGAAGAACATGATGATGAGGATGATCCAGATTATGAGGAGGAAGTTACTGATGATGAAGACGAACATGGTGAAAATCAATGTATTTATGGTACCATGTTTGAGTTTGCAGCGTGGATTTGTAAGGAGGGTGGTTTTAACCGGCTAATGACATTGCTAGAACAACCAGAAAACAAACCTCTCTCCTTAGAAGATAGTGCACACGAAGAAGTTGCAGATGTAATATCAAATTGGTTAGTTCCGATCATTCCATTCGGTCAGCTAGGAGTCATTGGCTGTAACGATTTAGAAAAGATTTTTGAAGGGGTTCTTGAAGTTGGGGCAATCTTTTGGTCTAAGGACGATTTGACAACCATATTTGACTTATGGCACTTAGAGAATCAACGGTCTTTTAAAGTTTAAAAGGCGAATAGTGATTATTAATGGTTTCAGTGTTTGCTTGGTAATAGTTGTCCCTTCAAATTACGGGCCAGGAATGAGAGGGGAGGATATTGAAAAGTGTGTGAATTCAAGAAGCAACATACGTGTCAGTACCACTTCGAACAAGCTGGGCCAAGAACTATCAGTTCGAAGACCATCGGGGCATATTTTGGCTAACGAATGCGTGAAAATGGCACAATGATATGACCTCGCGACATGATTAACGAGTTACGTTAGAGATTCGGAGTGAAGATTGAGTATTAAAAGGCTTTGCACGGATAGAACAAAGCAATCGAATTGATTTATGTTAGTCACTCAGCTTCGTATAAAATGCTCCCTCAATATCTCCACATGTTGAAGCAGTCTAATCCTGGAACAGTAACTTTGTATCGGGCTAGCTCTGACGGTCGGTTCGAGTATGTGTTTGTTGCACGGGGACCGTGCATTCCTACTTTTATGTTTCATTTGAGAAAAGTGATTGTAGTGGATGAGACTCATCTAAAGGAAAAGAATACTGGGATTCTATATATTGCAGTTACAAAAGATTGTAACAAACAGATTATACTGCTGGCAATTGGCATTGGGCCAATTGTTGGACCTCGTTTATGAGAAAACGGAAGATGTTGTATGAGACATATGAAGAGCTAGTTATCGTGTCTGACCAGCACATTAGTATTAGTAATGTTGTTGCTGAAGTGTTTCCCGGGGGTCCCTCACTGTCTTTGCAACGTTCATCTTCAGAACAAGCTCACTTCTTATAAGAATGGAGTTACCGAAATGTTTCGAAAGGAAGGCACTGCTTACGGTGAATCAGATTTTAAGAGGGCAATGACATCAATAAAGCAACTAAATCAAGGAGTATACGACAAAATTATGGAAATCAATCCCCCATGATTGGCCCGTTCACAGTGTTCGCGTCGTCGCTACAGTTTTTTATCATCAAATTGCGCTGAAACTCTTAATGGAAGACTATTGTGGGCTCGATGTCTACCGATATGCTCTCTAATTGACACTGTATGATCAATCATGGAGACATGGTACGATCAGCACAGACAATTGATTAATGCACACAACCATCCATTGGTGGAGGTTGCAATGAAAAAGTTGTCCGGATAGATTGCATTAGCACGCAAATATACTGTGAGGTCGATTGCACCATTAAAATTCAAAGTGAACACCAGTCAAGGGGAGTTCAAGGTGAACTTGGAATGTCACACGTGATCGTGTCGGGAATTCCAGCTGGATCTGATGCCTTGCTCACACGCTGCTGCGGCGATTATGTATGTTACTAGAATCTTTAATTCCTTTATAATGCAACATCTGCTATATAACTAATCTACTACGAACGTACTGAACAGGTGAAGCGGGGACCAAGTATTAAAGTATGTGTCGACAGTGTACACTACAAACAACCACAGGGAAATTTATGCGGACATGTTTAATTTGATACCTGCGCTAGAGTTTTGGACAATTCCTGAAAACATTGTTGAACAACCGAGACTATTACCCCTAGTAGCAAGGCGTCAAGCCGGTCTCCCGAAGACAAGGCGTTATCGATCTAGAATGGAGACAACCAATAGGTCAAGATCAAAGGGTACAAGAAAGTGTAGTGTTTGTCGGCAATCTAGACATACAAAGAGGTCATGTTCCGGCAGAGGAACCCAATAGTGAACACCTCGTATTTCACCATATTCCTTGTGAATTTAATGGAGTATTAAGTTATATTCGTGAAGTATGAAGTTGTATTATTATTAATATTTAGGAATGAGTGCAATGCTAAAATATCCACTTCGAAGTTTGCTTAATTAACTTAGCTTCATATAATTTGTAATGTATTATTGCACAAAAATAATAGACAATTCATATAACTTAACTTTCGAAATTTTAAAATTCACATAAACAATTGATAATTTTTTGTATCTTTTTTAATTATAAAATGGAGAAAAGAAGAACATTATGTTAATTAAATTTTTTATTAGTTTGATATAAAAAGAGTTTTGATATAATTTTTATTATTTTTAACAAAAAATAATTAATAAAATACCTTTACTACTATTAAATAATAGTTTGGGGTTGTCAGAATCATGGTCTTTTTTTTATTTGACGCCTTAAAATGTGGGTTGTGAAGCTTTGTCCGATTAAATTTGTTTTTTATGTTTTTTTTTATGACGAGGGTAACCTGCAATCGCTACCGAAATACGTAATGGGTAAACCCCGCTCCTGTGCAATAGCCTGTAGGAGAGTTCAACCACTCTAGGCTAACCATAGGTGACAAGCAACACATAGCGGTTCTAGTGGGATTTGAACCCAAGACCTATCGATCCCGGACCACCCACCTTCACCACTACGTCATCCCAAATTGTGGGTAGTTAGACTTTGTTGCAGAGAGTTAGGTTGTGCAGACAATTTAATATTAAAAGTAATGTAATATAGGAATATAATATACTTCATGGTTATTTTTGCATTTATCACTACATCATGACTATTTTTGCAATTACAACATTGATTTTGACTACTTTTGATATTGCGCTCAACATTATATTCGTCAGATCTTTTCTGAAATAAGATTTGCAGGACCTCTAATTATTGCTTAACGAGATTGAAGATCTCTGAATGCTTGTTCCACATATTTTCTTACAGACTCTTGTCTCTCATTGAATTTCTTTCTTTATTATCTTGTGGTACTAGAAAAATCTTGATGAATGAAGCTCATTCCAGATAGATTTCATCTGTCAAATGATATCCTCTGTCAATGTTCCGTTCACTATAAATCGAACTTCTTGTGCGAATCCATATTGAATAGAACCAAATAATGGTGATCCATGAAAAACGTTGATATCATTACTAGCTCCCGCGATAAAAAAAACATGACATATCCACAAGTTTTGAAATGTCACCGCGTCTAAAACTGTCTTGGGAACATCATAATCGCCTCATGTATACATGTCGTTCCATGCGACGAGACAATTCATCCATGTCCAATGCATACGGATCTCCAACATTCTAGGGAACTCATGTCTTCATGCATTTGAAGCAACCATTGTATTTCTTAATTGGTTGGCCTCCTCAAATATTGAGGACAAAAAACTTCGATTATGCATTGGCAAAATTTATGGAGACATTCCAAAGTAGTACTCTTGCCAATTCGCATGTATTCATCGAGCAGATCACCAGGAGCCGCATACTCCAGTTGACGGATATCAACGTTACAAATCTGAAGTGGTGATAGCCCGTTCCGACCACATGCGTCTTGTGTATGTTGGAAATAGGTTGAGTGGTTGCTCAATGTATCAACAATATGAAGGAATAACTGTCGGTGCATCCGAAAAAAATGACGATTTAAATGTTCTTCAGATATTGGATCTTAAGCGAAATAACCACGAACGAAACAATCATGACGACTTTTATGCTCTCGATTCACATATCTTTGACGAGAACCTCTTCTTCTGTTGGATGATCCAGTTACTTCTTCTACAGAAAGGGCAATCATCTATCTATCAATATCATCTTCATCTATGTGTCGATATCATCTTCGGCCGATTCTACTATAAGATTTTTCCACATTTCTCTCAGTTCATCATCGCTCAGAATATTACACATTTTCGTAAAATGGTTTGTGAATATGTGACACACACACCTATGTGAGAGAATTTTTTAGAATCGAAAAATTAGTAAATGTGTGATATATGAACTTCGAATTCATATATTGTCAATTTTCACATTGCATGTATTAGACATTTTTCGAACGTTGGCTTGAATCTTTCCTGTCGCATCAGCAAGATTTTATGAAGGCAAATTAGTATAAATGGTCCCCAATGTTTGCTAGTTTGGATGAATTGGTCCGTAATTTTTTTTTTAGTTTATTGGTCCTCAATGTCTACCAGTTTGGATAAATTGGTCCTTTTGTCAAATTTTAAGTTAGTTCATAGGGGTATTTACGGAATAAAAGTTTCAGGGATCAATTCATCCAATTTTTAAATTAAATTTGGATTTTTTTAAATATATTTTCTAAAATTATATCTTTTTCGAAAAAAAACTTAATTTTTTTCAAATAACTTTTTTCGAAAAAAATAATTTTTTAAAAATATTTTTGGTAACGGAAAAAATTTATTAAAAACCTAAATTAAAAATAAAAGATTAACTAATACTCCCTCCGTCCCATGAAGCTTGCAACATTTGTGTTCCGGCACGGATTTTAAGATAGTGGGTAAAAATGTAAAGTAGTGGGTGTAAAAGTATAAAGTAGTGGTGTAAAGTTAAAAATAGTGGGGTCCACTTGTTTAAGTGAATGTGGTCCACTCATTTTTTTCTATTTTAGGTAATGTTGCAAGATTGGTGGGACAACCCGAAAAGTAAATGTTGCAAGATTGGTGGGACGGAGGGAGTACTAGTTTTAGGAACCAATTCATCCAATTTTAAAATTAATTTTAAACTATTTTTTAAATAATTTTTTGAATTAACTTTTTAAAAAAAATTATATTTAAAAAAATAATTTAAATAAAAAATTAACTAAATCTAGATTAACTAATAAATTTGCATCTCATGGCAGAAGAGGGGTGCAGGTCGACACAAAAGTTGGGGAAGGTGTTATGTTCATTGAGGTCAAAGATGTAATCAGAGAGGAGCCTCCTATCTCCAAGTAGTCCAGGTGCTCCTCTCTGATGACATCTTCGACCTCTTTGTCGATCCGCTCCCCTCCTCCGCAGTCCCCAGCCGCTTTGTCGACCCGCTCCCCTCCTCCGCAGTGAAACACAAAATTATTAATTAATCTAGATTTAATTAATTTTTTATTTTAATAAAAAAACTTGAAAAAAGTTAATTCAAAAAATAATTTGAAAAAATAGTTTAAAATTAATTTAAAAATTGGATGAATTGATCTCTAAAATTATTATTAGTTACTTTTTTATTTTTAATTAAATTTTTTTTGTTGCCAAAAATATTAATTGAAAATAATAAAAAAATTAGTTGAAAAAAATTATTCTTTTTCGAATTTTAATTATTTTTAAAAAAATATTTTTTTCGAAAAAGATTATAATTTAAAAAAAATTTAAAAAGTTCAAATTTAATTTAAAAATTGGATGAATTGGTTCCTGAAACTTTTATTCTGTGTATACCCCTATGAACTAACTTAGAATTTAACAAAATGATCAATTTATCCAAACTAGTAAACATTGGGGACCAATAAACTAAAAAAAAAAAAGATTAAGGACCAATTCATCCAAACTAGCAAACATTGTGGACCATTTGTGTCAATTTGCCTTTTATGAATGTAATACTGTTATGAATTTTATGAACTCCCAATTCAATCTGCCACATGGCCTAGCCTTTCTTACTCACATGGGCCAACACTAGTTTCTTTTTACTTGGCCCAAGAGATAACGCAATTTTATTTTATTTTATTTTATTTTATTTTTTTTGTGAAATGGCTCAGCTATTCTGGAGTGACGCGTCACACACCTTGAATACTGCAAAAACTTGAAAGCCAACTCTTAATTTAAAGATTAGGCTCTTCCACATCAATTCATCACATACAAAACTACTCTAATATTAAAAACTTGGGAGGCGTTTGGTAAGATTGAATCGGAATCATTAATCGGTATGAAATCTATATATAGTGTTTGAATTATAGGTATCGGATTTAATATTTTGAAATGATATCAAAAAATTTAGGAATTCTCAATCTCTTACTATTTGGTTTGTTTTACTTCAAATCCCAAATTTGATTCCATACAATTTTTAAAAAATTATTTTTTTATTTTCTCATTATTCTTTTTAACATTTTATTCCTTTTTTTCATTCTTTTCTTTTTTTTTCTTTCCGCTTCTTTTTTCTATATTTATTTTATTTTTCATTTATTTTTTTTTGTTTTTCATTCTTCATTATTAATTTTTTATAGTCTCATTTTTTTTATTTTTTCAATTTATTAATTTAAATTTTTTATATTTTTAATTTTATAAAGTTAAAAGTAAAACTATATGAAACACATGTATATTAATGATCCTGAATCCGAACAACTAATTCAGACAAATATATTAGAATGAGTCAGTCCATTCCGAAATTGGAGGAATCATCCTAAATTTGAATTTGAATTCGATTCCAAACTGCAAAACAAACGCATTTTCAAATTCTTGAAGCCCACAATTGCAATTACTCTCTAATATATAGGATAATGTTGCATTGATCCTTATATTTTATACGTTTATTTTATTTGTTAATAATTAGGTTCATGTACTACATGTATTCCTATTAAATAAAAGTTATACGCTGTATTTTAATTAAAATCAAGTTCAACATACAATTATTTGGTGCACCACTATCAATTTTTTGGATTTGGTCAATCTAGCCGAGTCCAACGACCTGCCTTAAGATTTAGGGTTGGGTGAAATGATGATTCTATTATGAATTGAACATACATAACGGATGATGATTTAGGGTTAGGGTTGGGTGAAATGATGATTCTATTATAAGTAAAACTACATAACGGATGACGGATTTAGCCCAAAACTCCTTTATGAGACAAAAAATTGTCTCAAAACTCTAAAAGGGGGTTTATAATTTGGAAGTTTTGGCTCGAAAAAGACTACGCATACTAATTCCGAATAAACACAAACTCTAAATTTTAACCAAATCTATAAAGTTATACAGTTAAACCTCGATAAAGTAATAATCTTGGGACCGAGAAAAATATTCATTTAACAAGGTTATTACTTTATCGAACATTATTTTAGTGCATTGACCCATATTGGGACCAAAATAAATTATTATTTTTGCAAAATTATTACTTTATTGAATATTAATTTATCAAAGTTTAACTATATCATACTGCATATCCTTGTAAATACAAACAAGCAAGATAACCAAGCTCTTCTCTTTCTCAATGGATTCGTGACAAAATTCATGTCCAGCAATTTAGTAACGCTCAGAACAAATAATCACAAGATTCTTTGTACTCTATCTATATACAAACTTGGAGTGCTGCCTATCATTAAAGCCTATCATTCAAGAGAAAAGAGTTGACATATCAGCTTTCACCGCAATTCTTGCATTACATGCTGCCTCAACACGTGAGAGAGAATTTAGTGAATGGGCGGCAGGCCGGGGAGAGATCTCTCGACAACTATAAACGTCAGGCGGAAGTCGAACAAGCTGATGATCGGGGGACTTTAGTTTTTACGGCTGCTTTATCAGTCCAGGAGTTGAGGAACATCAACTAAACGCTCTATCATTTGAAGCTGGTCGTATGGAGCGATCTGCAAAATACAGAAAACCGAACAATTTAGCTTTGGCTTGAAGATGAAGTTAGTAACAAACGTGTTCTAACATTAGTTGGTTGTGTACTTATTCAGCTTATCTGCATATTCCTTTTTTGAAGTTTCAGCAGACGAACTCGACTGGAAGTGGAATACGTCTATCACTAACAATGGTGGATGCAGCAACTAGAAAGTCCCTAATGCTAGTTTGAACTTCCAAACACAATCTCAAGTAGGCTATCGAATACGTTTTAACATATGACATCTTGCACGAAATTCCTTAAAAGGCGACGTTTGCCAGACCAGTGAGTGGTGTTTAGATAAGATACCTGGCTAAATCCATCAGGCCATGTTATGGATACCGCATAATTCCCCATTGGCCGAATGTCTTCAGGTTCAATGTCCTCTGGTACGTCTGTGTACTGCAATTTCTGCTCCCCTGTCCATTCATCCTGTTATGAAACAGAAACCCATTGTCACTGTAGAATACATATGTGCTTCTTTAAAACTACAAAGAAATAATGCAATTGTAACCATCCCGAGTTTCGCACTAGAAGCTCTTCATGTCACAGATATCAAAGCTTTTGGAAAGTAACCTTAGTAGATTAGTGTTCAGTAGCTTCGGAGTTTTTTACTGCGAACGTTTTATATCTTGAGAGTTAACTTGTGAACAAGTACCATCCAGACTTATGTTCACAACCCTCAATCTTTATAGTCAAGTAACTTTACGGCCTATTCATTATTTGCCACGTTAAAGGTTCAATGTGAAGATTTTCATCGTACCACACTTTCTGCAGATCGATCATTTCGCCTCACAGTCGCTGGGTGCAAATAGAACTCTTCATCTGATGTAGGTACTTTGACTCTGATTGCCTTCATAGATTTATCATAAGTGACTGCTGTTGACACTGCAAGAAACAAGAATTGGAATGATTAAAATCCCATAATACTCCCATAATATTATTAACTATATTCTTTATATTATCTATCGTCTGCCTCATGGGTCTCAAGAGTATCAACCATCCGTGAACGGATCAAAATCTGCCATCAGATCATTAAAGACCAATGTACCTTGTTGGCGGATTTTGGCACACTGTTGCACCACGCAGACACCTAAATCCTGAAATGTTCTCGCAACATCACCTTGTGGATCAGCAGCGACTTCAGGTATTCCACTATCCCCAGAAGCAGATAGCTGTCATGGAAGCAGCCACAAATAATTAAATACACATTTTTCAACTTCTAAACAATAAGTTCTCAATATTTTCCAAGTGGAAAATTTGACAGTTCACTGTTGATAGGATGATCATATTAAAATGTCCCTGGTAATTGATTAGATTAGAGTGATGAGAGAAGAAGTAAACATCAACCAGATGTCAAAACTACCACATTTATAAATTAATCTAATAAGGAAGGAAGTGCAAAACTAAACAATCTCCTATTGAAGTCAAATCTGGTACTCCGTCTGTTTCACTAATCAAGTCTCATTTTCTATTTCGGGTTGTCTCACTAAACAAGTCCTATTCCATAAATGGAAAGAAATGAGTGGACCACAACCACTCTAAACAAATGGACCCCACCACTTTATACTTTTACACCACACATTTTCTTTTCCACCCACTTTCTAAATTCCCATGCCCAAAAAAGCAATGGGACTTGATTAGTGAAACGGAGGGAGTACTTTTTTCCGCTAGCTTGTTCTTCGAGTCTAAAATCCTATTATAATTCAAGTCTACAAAAGATGAATTCGATCATCTAAGAGCAAATATTTTGAAATGTAACAGAAAATCATTTTGATGCAGATAGAAAAATCATTGAACTGGCAGATTTCTCATTACTAGCAAGTATTTGTTGCAAGGAATAAACAATGTGTAAGCTTTGGTCCCATGTCTGAATAGAAAAATGTTCAAAATGATCCTGTTCTATCCATTTTAATAGATTTCAATATGCTGGCATCATATGCTGTCATGTTTATGCTTTGGTCCCATGTCTGAATAGAAAAATGTTCACATTAAGCCTTGGTTTAGAGAATAATTTCTTATATTAAACCAACAACACAAAATCTAATTGTAAGAAATGGAAATCCATTAACATGTGCATGCTAACGTGACCTAAAATAAACTCACAGTTGGTCTTATAGGAAGCTCAAACAGATGAGGGATCCCAAACTCCTGAACCACCTGCAAAATGTATATCTGATGAGAAACTTTGGATCTCTAAGGCTATATGAAAAGTAACGACATTATTTCAAGCATTTAACTACTACCCAAGAAGTTTCAGATTTGATTCAGTCATGATAACAATTTCTCAAGCATCATAGGGCTCAAAGGTATATATAAGATATCAAAGCACAGGGAAAACCTGAGAACCTGAACCTCTGCCAAATGGATAATATCGTTTTCCATCAGCATCAAAGTGGCACATATTCTCAACCACCGCAACACAAGGTACCTAAATACATAGCTTAAAGTTCTCAAAGAGCAAAAAGAATTATTATAGATAAAAAATTCTGCAACAAAAAAAAAATTCTATTTTCCGAGGTAGACCACACTAATTAGTAATTACAATAAAGAATTCAGTTAATGATGAACGTGGATCCAAAATATGTGATCATAAAGAAGGGACCAGCCTTTAGCTTTGAAAACATGCGGACTCCTTTTGCAACATCTATGAATGCTAGCTTCTGAGGTGTGGTGACAATAACAGCAGCAGTCAACGGGACAACCTGAATATCAATTTAGAGAACCCCACTTAGTTGTATTAAAAGGAATCGCAGCTATCAGGTAAGTATAATGCAATAAGAAAAATATTTCATTTTATTTTCGCAAATTTGTAATAGCACCTGGCATAACGTAAGTTGAATATCACCCGTTCCAGGGGGCATGTCTATCACTAGGTAGTCAAGTTCACCCCTATACATGAGGAACACATAACTTCAATCAGAGAATTCAGAAAATGGTGTCTATTTAGACGAACAAAACACTTAAATGGATAAAGTTAACACCAAATACACGATATGTGGTATCTCATATCAACTAGACCAGTATCTGACAGCACATTAAGCCCTCCTCTCATATATTAAATACTTAGAGAATGCATCATGTTTTTCATCGACCAGCAAAATGTGTAAGATGCCTATTTTACTTGTTCAATTATTTTTTCCCCTAAAAAAGACATTTCTTTGTTTTTATAAACATGCTATACTCTTTACAACCTAGAGGGTGAAAAAGCAAATCTTGCGGCCGCTGTTAGATATTGAACTAAGTCTCTTTAAGGGCAGAAATAGAAAAGTGATCTCACAGAAACCTTGCCCTACTTTGTGCAATACATCTTCCAATTTAATAGTAAATTCCTGTGGTTGTTTCCTATGCAGGCGAGATGGAAGTTTTTCATTTCTACATGTAAAACTCATCATATGAATCCAAAGAAGATTTACTTAGTCTGAAATTTTCGTGAGGTATCACCGGCAGTTAATATTAGAAAGCCAGTATTGGCTGTTTTATAAGTTAAGAACATAAATTCCTCGAAACATCTATGGTAATATATTTGGCAATAGAATAAGGAACCACATCATACCATTCAGTAGTAGTCAGTAGTTGATCGATCACTCCTGAAACCATTGGGCCACGCATAATAGCACGGCCCTGTCCAGCAAATCCAAAAGATACAAGCTTGACGCCCATGTATTCAGTTGGGATGATAGTTCGCTTCTCCGGGTTCTAAAGGTCCATTTAGTTGTCATGCACAGATGCAGGCAGCTAAGAGCAATTGCAATGCAAGAATATGAGGAATTACCATTTCCAGCAACCGGTTTTCTGGGGATACCATTGTAGGCAAACTAGGACCATACACATCAGCATCAAATATGCCTACTCTTGCACCCATACCAGCCAAAGTATATGCGAGGTTTACTGCTACAGTAGATTTCCCCACCCCTCCCTGAAATTTGGAGTATTTATTTACTTATAAAAGGAATCAGTTATGAAGCTTCAAGGGACTTATAGGACATTGAATCTAACAATGGAGAGATGCACAGTTTCACATTCATTTGTATATCATGGGTCCTATCTAGAGGAAGCTCAACTGAAACAAGCCCAAAAAAAAATTATATGAAGGCATTTGACTATTTTTTCTGATTAGCAGGATGGAAATTTGGAAAATGAACAGATCCTAAATAATATCCATAGCCTCAAAACCTTATCTTTTTCAACACCATCAAGTGATAGATCATAATTTTTTGCTTATTATGAAGGAAAAAAGACAGAGAAACAACAAAAGAAATCAAATGACTGCAGGACTTATTTCAGGCATATACTGGATCATGTCACAGAAGAGATACCTTGCAACTTGAAACAGCCACAACATTTGATATTGTCTGTAGACCAGCTGGAAGTTGTGAGGCAAAAATAGGCCTGGCTGGTTGGGCAGACATAGTCACTTCAACCTTTTGAACCCAGGGAAGTGCTTCAACTACCTCATGAGCCTTTTTCTCAAACTACAGAAATACATTATCCTTATTTAGCATATCAAATTGTAGACCAGTTGCAACATTTCCCGAAGAACAAAATGAAATTGCATCCTGATTCATGTCATAAGCTTAAGTTATCTGAAGCTACTATAATTACCTCACTTATTTATACATAATTTAGGAGCTGAGTTAGGCTAAAGTCGGTAAACAAATACACTAGAAATTAAGAGTGTAGCAGTTCTCTAACTACAATTACCATGTCTTTCACCGGGCATGCTGGTGTTGTGAGCTCTAAGCGAAATGAAACCTGAGATTCAAGATGAGAATATTGGATGAGATTTTGTTGTCTATATGCAAATGTAGAGCTCATCAAATCCAAGTTCTTGAGAGACCTCGCCCGATTCTTTTCTGATATTAAGATCCTTCACAAACCCACACGAGACGATATCAGTACCAAAGTCTGGATCAATGATCTGGGACAAAGCCTTTAGGACATCACTCTCAGCTGTTTGACTTGGTACTTCAGTAACAGCCGCTGCAGTCATAATTTGGTTATATGAACTTGAGAAGAATTAACCATCATTAGCTGAAAGCATATTCTAATGGAGCTCAACAGATGGAAGCCCAATACTCAGAGATCACGGACTAGGACAAAACCAATCTATAAGTTATTTCATCAACCTTGAGGAGTGCAGCTCAGGCACATGTATATGTGCCTGTGTGTGCGCGTACATATATGAACTATATCTTCTAGATGTGGTGCGATCTAATCGAGCGGCCATCAACAGTTTATGCATAATGCACCACATTCATCCAAGGAGAAGAAACTCCTAAATTCTAACTTTACAAGACCTTCCTACAGCCAGAAACAGCAGTCACAACATAATTGCACATAACAGTCGCATAAAAGAACAGGGTTTTGAATTAGTAAACAAAGGCAACACAAACCAACCATAATCACCCGGGACGTTTTGATTACCAAAATCACCCAATATACTTTGATTACCAAAGTCATCCAACAGTAATTTCGATTAAACAACAGCATAGGTAACTTTTTTCCATTTACCCTCTCTCATCAATCCGCACAAAAAGCAAAAAACGAAGAAAAGAAGGAAAACAATCTTCACCTTGGGATGAAGCAGCTTGAGCTGAAATTGAGCTACACCGTGCATCGCCACAGGAAATCCATACTCTAGGATGTAAAAATGAAGGGGCAGCGGCCGCAAAAATCGGTTCGGAAAATGATTTCCCGGCAACATGTGCGGCGACTCCTATACAAACAGAGGAAGCATAAGTAGGAGAAGGTGCAGCGCGTCCATGGCAGTGCATGAAACTGAACTCACTTGTGTTTGATTGCGACATAGAGCAGCGGAATGCCATGGGAGCCTGAAGCAGCTGCATTGTGCGAGTGCGTGTGTATGTGTGAAAGAGAAAGCGAGGGTGTATTTGAGCAGAGAATTGGGGCCTCACGTTTTCATCCCGCCATGTAATCTCGTCATCCACTCCGGTGAAAGATGATTATTGGAATTTTCCTATCCTAGAAGACCTTGTGGTCTAGGATAGAAGTTGTGTTTTTTATTATTATTTTTTTTTTACGAACATGTGATATGTCATGATTTTTAACCATCGGGTCTACAATTTAAGTTGTAGATCCGGTCTAGGATAGAAAAATTCTGATTATTGGCGGGTAGGATTTTTCAAGTTTTTTTTTTTACCAAATTTTCAATAATTATTGTGTTTTTAGCGGAGGATTTTAATAATTTATAATTATTCAAGCCAGGTTAAACCATTTTTGCTATTAAACAGACTGCATAATGAAGATGGAAAATTCAATGGAGTATAATTTAGAAATCAGGAACACTTCTAATAACTATTAAAACTGGGAATTGAACACGACATAACTAGATATGTCATATGTCTATTTCCGTTTTCGGTCCCGATCTCGGTGTTGGTTTAAAATCGCCTTATAGGATTTGAGGAAAACTGAAACCAAAACCGAACCGTTCATAATTTGGTTTACAATTTCAATTTGAAACCACCGATTCCGGTTTCGGGTTATTTGTTTCACGATTTCTTTGATTTTTTATATTTACTTACTAAGTTAATTTAAATTTATTGTAATAATTTAAAAAAAAATACTCATTCATCCCGCTTGACTTGTCTTGCTTTCCTTTTTTTGGGTTGTCCCGCTTGACTTGTCTTGTTTATTAAAATGAAAAATAATTACAACACAAACTCTCACTTTTTCTTTATAGGGTCTACATCTTTAAACACAATCACTCACTCATCTATACACAACCACCCACTCATTTTAATATGCCGAAAAGAAACAAGACAAGTCGGGCGGGACGGAGGGAGTACTATTTTGAATTCGAAACAAGTCAAGTCAAATGTAAATAAAAATATACAATCTATAACCTAAAAAGAATTTCAATACATAACACATATTTAATGCCTCTCATTGTTAATTCTCAATATATTCAAAAGAAAATTTATGTTCTAGTTGTTGATTCTACGTGGTGTACCAATTATTAAACAATATTTAATATTCTAACATTTCGCAACTTTAAAATATTAAAATTGATAAAATTTCTTATCTAAATGAAAAATATATATTAAAATTTAACTGAAAATTAGAAGAGCTAGATCCTTAAGAACGTTTATTAATTTGAAATTCATTTATCCAATTTGTTGGGGAGGTAATCATTCACGTTTTCAATAGGTGAAACTGTTGATTACTCTCGATTAGGAACTGACGCTTTGAAACCGAAGGTTTCACAGTTTTAAAAGGAACAAACCGAAATCGAACAGCAAACCGATATTTTACTATTCCAAACGGTTTCAATTTGCATTGATTCTGGTTTACGCCGGTTTCGATTTCGGTTTAAAACCCAATTTGAGCCAATTTCAGTTTGAATATTTTGCCAATATTTCTTCAACTTTTTCCCTGTTCCGCATCTTCCTACCTCAAAAAAACTCACAACTATTTTCTCATGGTCACCTTAGATCAAGTGACATTGTGCACAACTGTTCTCGAGCCTAAGAAAAAGTCTTCCTGATATTCAAATTCCTATCATTCTTTTATAACTCAAGTTGTAACTTCTTCTTGTGTATTTCATTTGTCATGTTTATTTTATACATATAAACATGCATATCATCGTCATGTCGTGTTCTAATGTTCGTATCATATCTTGTTATGTCATACCGTTAGAAGAATCTATGGAAGATAGAAACTATTGAGTAAAATCAAACCCATCAATTTTATTTTATCATTATGCAGACATGCATTAGCCCCCCTGGTAAAATATGGAGAGTGGGACTGTCTTCCGAGAAGAGATGCTAGATATTAAAAAGACAATTATCTGAACCATATTTCATATGAACTACAAGTTCACTTCTCCAAGCTCTTGATCGGGCTGGTGAATCGAAAATTTACACGCATTAATTGCTTCTTCAATTGATAAAAATATAGACCCCACGCCAATTTTATCAACAGTTCCCATTAATATAAACTTATCCACCACATCGATCCTAGGGTTCACCAATAGAACCTGCAATCACAAATCGATAGTCATATCTAGATCTATATCACGCATTTAATCAATTTTATAAACATAAAATTTTTATCAATGTTAATATATATATATATATATATATATATATATATATATATATATATATATATAGGGAGTGGATCATGTGAGAACCTGCATTTAACGTGAGAACTGCGAACCATGCATAATCCTTATGTAATTTATGCATAATCGTTAAATATTTTATGCAAAAAATATATAATTTTACACTTTTGCCCTTCTACATAAAAATATGTATAATGTAAAATTATATATTTTTTTGCATAAAATATATAATAATTATGCATAAATTATATAAGAATTATGCATGGTTTCGCAGTTCTCATGTTAAGCGTGTGTTCTCACCAAATCTACACCCTATATATATATATATATATATGATGAGGTTCAAATGTGAATAGCTTGTTATCGTGTGACCGTGTGAACACTGCACTTTAAAGACAAATGTACTGCACTTTAAAGACAAAGATATTGCATTTTAAAGTGCAGTACATTTGTCTTTAAGTGAATTACGTAAAGTGCAGTATATTTACCTTGAAAGTGCAATACGTTTGTCTTTAAAGTACAGTGTTCACATGTTCACACGGGAACCACTCCATATATATATATATATATATATATATATACTATTGTGTTCCTTGAAATTATATAGCATATCTACACCTACCAAATAATGAATATTTCTAAATTTCGCCTCTAAAATCATGAATTCTAGATCTGCTCCTACTTAGAGACGTGCATGATAATGTTGCAAAGTCTTTATGACTATTTTGATCCGTTTTGTGGAATGTATTAGGTTATGCTATGTATATAAATGTATTATTACCTTGGTTCCTCTAGTCGCCAAGGTTTTTCTAACTTCGAGTATAGCTTCAACTCCGGTATGATCAATTGCCGTCACACCTGTTACAATTGTTCAAATCTTTTTTCAATTTTACACATGGATAGTATTTCATCTCAAGCTTCAAAGTGGAGCAAGTTTGTACCAACTAAATCAAGCAATACGTATTCGACCTCCTGCCCTATTTTAAGGTCTCTTTCGTCCCGCACCCATCTCAAGATCCTGCCAAACATAAAACCAAGAAATCAAAACCCTAATTAAATTTACATTTGATTTAAAAAATTTATTTTGTTACAAACCTCTCTTTAATGTAAGTCCCATTTGCAAAATAAATAGGTGACCCCAACTGCAATATCAAAACCCCTTCATGCCCAATAGTGTCCGGGTATTGCTCGACGTCGCGATACAAGTTGGTATTAGGTATATTCCCGAGCTTACAAGTCCCGGGCCTAGCCATGTACAAGAGTGCTCGAACTAGGGCTAGCCCTACCTGATTGCAATCACAAACCTATGTAGTAAAACACCAGTATCTCGTAATCACTCGTTCTATACGGGACATTACGATATACGAACTTACCGATATAATGAGTCCCATATCCATACTAATGAAAGAGACACCAAAGAAAGCGGACATACAGATAACAAAATCAAATTTGTCCGTCTTGAATAGATGATAGTACTTCTTGTACTTAATCAACCCTAGCATGGCTGAGGTGATAATTGCAGCCAAAGCCACGTGAGGCGTGTGGCTGAAGAGAGGGGCTAGGAATAGGAGGACCATCAACATGCATATGGATTGAACCACATTAGCCATTGGAGACTTGCATCCAGCATTGAAATTCACCGCGGTTTTTGAGAATGGACCTACAAGATTATGTACCATGACGATCGCGAAAACTAGCCACTTTTCATTGAATAAGTTTTATTTTTTTGTCCACTACTTTAATTTTCTATTTTCTTGTACGTAATAAATTGAAAAAAAAGTCAAGTTCCGATACATGTGGAAAACCGAAAAAAAACTAAGAGTTTTTGACAAACAGAAGTCAAGTATCGACGTTTAATTAACATATATATACCCGTAGTTAAGTAGCAGGAGGTGAGAGACCCTACTATGTTCATCACACCATAAGCTATCATCTCTTTGTTACCATCAATTTGGTCGTTTGTTGATAGGGCAAAACTTCTTCCAATCGCTATTCCCTCCTGCAATACAAATCTTTAATTACTAGTATGTCCAATTATATATAATAAGAATAAAATAATTAAATATATACTTACTGTGAGAGCAATTAATCCAGTGATTAACCCTGCTTTTAGTGGCGCCATTACATACTTGGAATCAAAGGTCAGGCGGTTAACAGACAATGCGTTTATTCCTTTCTTGAGATGGCCAACCTGCAATTGCCATGCAACAAACATTTCATATTAATTAAGTTTAGGGTTTATAACGAATTGATTATCAAATTTCATATACAGTTAAACCTTGATAAAGTAATAACCTTGGAACCGAGAAAAAATATTCATTTAACGAGGTTATTACTTTATCGAACACTATTTTAGTGCATTGCCCATATCGGGACCGGAAGAAATTATTATTTTAGTGAGATTATTACTTTATCGAGGTTTAACTGTAATAATTAGAGTGGTATTATGAGTAGAAAGTTACGGTGGAAATGCCCAATTTAGGACCGGCAAAGAATGCAATAAGGCAACCGCAAACCACCACCACCATCGGACCGATCGCCGACACCCAAAATAGGTTAGGTTTCAACTTTTTCTGCAAACCCAAAGTTAATTAATATGAATAGATAATAATTGATACCAATGAAACAAAATGATTCTTGTATTATACGAATTTGTTTAACATGATCGTATACACTTACAACTTGTCGAGTAAGTTGGAGAAACACTAGAAATCCAATACCAATGGCTAAGCATTTCCAATTCACCTGCAACCAACATCAAATTATTATTATTTTCAATATTTTTCTTCAAATTATTTCAAAAACATAAATTTGAAAAATCATATCTATAAAGTTCTATATTTGAGACTTATTTATAAAATTAGCTAGGGTTTGTATATGCATGATTAAAGTGGAAAGACATGCACCTCATGCCTATTCTTGATAACGGTAGATACAACGTAGGCGACGCCGGTGTGTTGGGTGAAATGCTTCAAGCCCAGAAGCCCCTTCATCTGCTGCAATATGATAAGCACCGCCGTCCCTCCCATAAACCCGGTGATCGTGGAATGTGAGAGAAAGTCCACCAATATACCTAATCTGCATCATATTTGTTTTCATTAATTCAAGTTAATCATATACTCACTCCATAAAGTTATTACTATTCTACTTTCCTAATCGAACTGTCCCGCTATCAATATTATCTTTCATAAAATGGTAAAAGTTACTCTTAAACATAAAATGAAGTGGTCCCGCCTTAATCACTACACATCCTACATTCTTATAGTTTATCTTAAAAAATCTATCTCACACAACACCACATTCTTATGTTTTATCTTCAAAAATCTATCTCACACAAGATTATGTTCCGCTCTAAACTCAAAATTTATGATTTTTAACTATTTGAAAACTTTAAATTAAAAAATTGATTGTATGTACTAGACTTGCAAAAAATTGGATAATTCTTATTTTTCTCCGTTAACTATTCCTCAAAAATTGTGTTAATTTCAGAAATTTATACCCTAGACCAGGTCCAGAAGACCTTGTGGTTCAGGATTTTACTTGAATTAAATAATATTTTTGATTGTGTTTTCTTATTTCAAAAACTTTGTATGTGGCATGATTTTAAACCACAAGGTCCACAACTTAAGTTGTGGACCTCATCCAGGTAGAAAAATCCGTCAATTTTTTAATACAATTAAAACTCATAAATTACACATTAAAATAAATTTCTTAATATCTGTATCGAAATCAAAGGGGGATTAATAATTGCGGAGGGAGTATGTAGTAGATAGAATGAATTAGAGGTAGTATATAGTGAGCAGTGAGACCTCAAGAGTCCGAGGGCCATCTGAAGCATTCCGGCGAAAAGAGTGGCCGTGAAAACCAAGCTCACAAAAAGCTCACTCCCCGGCGCCGCCTTCTCTCCGATGCTCTCCGCTATCAGCAAGGAGCACGCCGCCACCGTCCCCACCGCCAGATGTTTCGAGCTACCAAATAGAGCATACAGAAGCGGCGGAACAAAGCTCGAATCTGTCCACACACCCACCCTCAAATTAAATAAGAGAGAGAGAGAGAGAGAGAGAGAGAGAGAGAGAGAGAGAGAGAGAGAGAGAGAGAGAGAGAGAGAGAGAGAGAGATTGTTCGTACAGAGTCCGATGATGGGAGGGATTTGGGCGAGGTTGGCGTAGCTGATGCCCTGCGGAATGGCGAGGCTGGCGATGGTGATGCCGGCGAGGAGATCGTACTTGAACGAGGATAAGGTGTACCGTGGAAGCCATTCCAGTATAGGGATGAAATACTGGAGGGCCTTCACCGCCCGCCCGCCGTACGACGCCTCCTTCTTAAACTGCTGGAACGGGTCGTCGGGGAACAACGTCTCCTTCACCTTCGACCCGAATACCGAGCCGAAGGTGCGCGGCGGCCCCAAATTCACGCCCCCGTGCTTCGCCATCTTAATCAAGGCAAGATGAGTAGAATGTCACTTGAGAAGAAAAAGAGTTTGGGAAATTATGGATGTGATGTAATGAAGGTAAATAAGAAGAGCATGCAAAAGAATGTTTAGTGAGATGAATTAGGAGAGAGAGAGTGATGCAGCTTGAGATGTGGAGAGTTGGCGCCCTTAATTTAGATAATCTTGGTCAAAACTTATCCGGATCATCTTTACTAACTAAGATTAGAAAGTAGTTTAGAGAATTTTGATCTAATTGTAAATAGATCACAAGATACTAGGCAAGAACGAGACATTTATCCAATGTGTACTTTGAACGATTATTACGGGTCTCCCTCGTTATAAAGAAAAACGAACCGATTGAACCGGAGATTGATTGTGCAGCAACCACGAATCCTCTATTTTAGGAACTACAACCAACCAACTTTACAAGCAGTTTCCATATTTACACGGAACAAGATTAAGACGGCAGAAAACAGAAAGAAAAACCAACCATAAGGAGTTTTATTAAACCAAAGAATATGAATATCAATCAATCCAGCAAATAATATTTATTAAAATCTAACCTGATCAGAAACTGATGATTTGTTTCCTTCGCTATGTAAATCTCACACTACACAAACTTAACTTACGATACACAATCTCCGGAGAGCAGCAGCTGTCGTTATCCCACATCACTCGCTACGCCATATAATAGACGCCCTTCACACGTTATACATGCGTCTAAATGCAGCATTCTTCACTGTCACTATTTCATCTACAAGAAGTTGAAAGGATGCAACGTGATGGATCTCTTACAGAACCCGTGACGTAAACTGTTTTACCTCGATCTCAGCCAAATGGGTTTCCACTGGTGAAACCAAAGTTACTAGGAGCAGGATGAGCCGCTGCATGTAGTCCACCTGCTTGAGGATTTGGGTTCAGTGATGCAAAAGCAGAGTCCTCAAGGCCGAAGCTAGGTACTCCTTGCGGCCTAGAATAGTTTCATTAGTGCCACAGTTCTCAATAATAAGATATAAAAGAGAAATAACATGTGTATGGTCATTTTCAAAACAAACAAACGAGACTAGTAAACTTCAGCTAAAACTATATTAGTACTACCTTGCCTTGTTGCCACCAGCTATTTCGTGTCCCGTGAAAGAACCTGCTTTACAGTTAAACACACACATCAAAAAACTAAAGAAAAACAACTGTGCTGTTCTAATAAAACTGAAGTAATTGATATGATTATTTACTTGAGGGAACTGTTGCTGAATATGGTGATGCTTGAGCAAGCTCCGTTGGAGGATATGGAGAGGCTCCAAATATAGGAGTATGTTGTAGCACAGAAGGAGTAGCAGTTTTGGGTAACGCACCTTGTAAGGATGCCATTGAAGGAAACTACACCACAACGATACATCAAGTTTGCAATTAGCACATAAATAGAACAGGGCATAGTTAACATATTGTTCAATC
Source organism: Lavandula angustifolia (assembly GCA_028984105.1). Classification (NCBI taxonomy): domain Eukaryota; kingdom Viridiplantae; phylum Streptophyta; class Magnoliopsida; order Lamiales; family Lamiaceae; genus Lavandula; species Lavandula angustifolia. Next base: position 25,348,504 of record CM054823.1, read on the forward strand.
TGCACATTAAGTAGAGTTGAACGATCACATCGGCAAATTAAAATAGACTTCAAAGTGTTGTAAAACTTCCTTCGTAAAAGTGAGATGGAAAAGAAACACCCCCCGTCACCGAAGTTAAATGGAGTAGTCTCCCACAAACATCAAGAAATATTTTAAAGAAGAAATACACGTTACAAAAGCATCAAGCACAAGGTTGAATTAAACAAAACCAGATTCTTAAGGAATTACAAAAGTAATTAATAACAATCATCCGCTACTACTCAACTCCACTAATAAGTAGATTTTTACTATACATGCCTTCCAATAGAGATATGATTCTTCACATTCTTAGTCATAGTATCATGATAGTTCTTATGTGAAGTCTGTCAGAACAACTTCAGTCATGCTATCCAAAGTTGACACAACATATTAACTAGTACATCTTAACATAAGTCATCAACAAAGCTGTCAGTTAGTAATATAAATAAATCACCAATACACATCTTAAGACGGTGATCTACATGAGATAAAAATGAATAAAGATTGATACAAAAAGACTTAAATCGATCAAAGCCGTGAACGGAAACTCACCATTGATGCTTGAACTGGAGAAGGCTCATTAACATTGAAAGGATTGGTTGATGTCGGCATTGCCTGGAAATTTGCTACGGCCTTCAATTGGAATAACAAATATTATGTGGGGTTATAATAAATATGAAGATAAGGAAAAAATAGGTGTTTTGTACTTTGCCTCTCTAAGTTCGTGACAGCTACCATTCCCAAGTTATCATGTATTAAATATGCTGAATTAAAAGAAAAACAGCAGATTTACAATATAACACAGGTTATTCAAACTCATTTAATGAGGATAGTCTTTTATATACGTATATAATATTACCCGGAAAGTTCCTTAAGAACCTATGACCCTGAACAGTCCTTCCACAATTGATACTGTTTATTGTGATGATGTTTGTTTTAACAGACTATTGGAACACATCCATGATGTTAGTTTCAATCTCATCTGAGTATGAAATCATCACTCGTCAGTACATATTTAAGCCTCTTAACAACATTTCCACAAATGAACATTTCAGACAGATATCTATTTAAAATTGGAAAAGCATTTCCAACCTTTCAGCATCGAAGTGCCACTTGTACTCTAATTTATGTTCCATGGAAATAGCTTAACTTCTTAGCTTCACCTTTTGTCATCCCCTGACTACGATCTCCTAAACTTCTTCATTTAAAGCTTGTATATAAATTATGGAAGTTTTTAAATCAGTGATAAATTCTTTATCAGCCATCTTTATTGGTCAATTGACTCAGCCAGAAAAGCTGAAAAAAATAAGAAGAGGAACTGATTTGAAGAGCAAAAGGATAAAACTCAGAAATTGATGTTACCATAGGTGTATTGTAATGCATAGGGACTCTAGCAACATAGGGGGAGCCAGAATACCACCCTGAAACTGGAGATGGAGAATAAGAGTAATTCATTGCAAATAGGTCCTCCGGAAGTGCGTTTCTTCCATTAGTAGATTCCATCGTAGACCCTGATGAGGCTCCAAGGGCAGGAGATATTTCAGCTTGACTCACTTGCGCAAAAGATGAGCCAGGAGGCCCGTGAGTATTTGGCATAAGTGGATTCTGTGCATGTCAGAAGTCCAGGAGAAGGATAGATTACTCCGAAGAACATAAAAGTCTAGGGAAATAAAACTTCAGACACATGGCATACCTTGTTGTTAAAAGATCCACCATAAACAGGCCGTTCAATACCTTCAGGGAACAGAGATTGTTGTTGATGGTTCATAGTGGGCCACTGTCCTCCAGCAACAGCATTTGTAGGTGCTGAACCAAAGGATGAAACAGGAATACCACCAGATGGAATAACAGGTGGTGGAGCAGTACTTCCAAAGGATGACCCAAATGATGAGCCTTGCATGCCAGTGGGCTGAAAAGAAGATACTGGAACTGACAACCCTGAAAGTACAGATTCTACGGAGTTTGAAGCTGCCATAGTTGTTTTCACCTCAGACAGAGAATCAAAATTTGCCCAGTTATTACTGCTGGATGGGTTCAGTGGCACAGCAGATGTATATGCAGTAACTTGCGCTTGTGGGGCAGCTACTGTTGGAGGTTCAGGAATGGCATCAAAATCAATAAGTGAAGCCTCCACTTTTACCTCAGCTGGATTCGCATCAGATGATGCCAAGCTACTGGAGGATGCAGTTCTCTGCTAAAGAAATATCCATTTATATTCTTTGTTGATACGGATTTATTCAAGGAAAGAATAGGTACTCAAATATAGAACGCGCTGTAACACACAAACTGTGATACCAATAATAACAAGCCGACCTCTCCCTCACCAGCTTCAGAGAAAGTAAATAGATATGCTGTCTTGAGTGACTAATTATGTAGCACAGAAAAAATATACAAATGGAAAAACAAGGTTTAACTGCAGCAGCTAATAAGATAGAAGCCATGGCCTTCTTCATCAATATGAGAACGGAGAAGCCAAATGGCAAATACTTACAGCACTTTTTTTACAGAGAAGAAATGTATTATGCTAAATATATTAACCTTTGTGACAAACGAATTTTGATTCATAAAGAACTAGAGCTGATTATAAAACAGGGGGGAGAAATAAAAGAAAATTAAACAGAACAAGAAGAGGAGGCACATAATAAAACACATCTTAAAGGGGGAACTTTTCACCTGTGTAAGAGGCCGGCCATCATTTGACTTCCCACCAGTGGGTTTTGGAGGTTCAATGACTCGAAGTGGAGATACACTATCTCCCAATATATCTCTAACAGGACGGACCAGAGGAGGACTTCTTGATATGTCTGAATCTCTTTTACGATCAAGGGACCTAATTTCAAGCTTAGAGCCTCCATCAGAACTCCCATCAGACCTCCTGCCGTTTCCAAATCTATCCTCTCGTCTCCAATCATTAACTACTTCTTGGACAGGACTTCTTTTATAATCATTATTTTGTCGTGTGTCTTGATCATATGATGGACTCCTTCCACCAGAACTAGGCATATCTCCGTAACGACGCTCAAAACTATCATCATAAGGAGGACTCCTTGAACCACCCTGGTAGGTGTCTCTCCTACTATTTCCATTGATATCCTCAGTGTCTCCCTGCAGAATGGCAAGTGAAAGTTAATAAGGTTATGAACCATTTCCCTGAAGGATGGTTCATATGAGCATGGCTCTTTATTAAGCAGCCATAAAAAAACCAGAACTCTATAACGAATAGGGACACAACATATACCACCTTAGCCCTTGGCGGCTTTTCCACGCTCCTCTCACCAGTATATCTTCTGTCCACATAGACATGCTTGATGAAATCACGTAGTCTGTCTATATTGCTGGGAGGAAACACATATATCAGAATATTCAAACCAAAAATGAAGAAAGGTTTTCTACAGTAGAACATTATGACATGATATCTCTTATTGTTACCTGGCATCAGGGAGAGAATTACGCTGAGGATCCCATTCGCTCAAATAAATTACTCGAGCATTCTATTGGGAAAAAGAACGATTCAAACATGGGACTAAAGATGCTTAACAAAATGAAAGAAACGTGTGCACAGGGAAAGCAGTTTCTAGTACCGCATTTCCTCCTCCCTGAAGTGCACTAACTTCTTGTGGAGTAAATTTAGCCATAGATACTGACTTCACTCTGTGGGTGAACTCCCGACTGAAAGTAGTTTAAAAAGAATTAATAAGTAAACGAACAATTAAAACTTCAAAAATTGAAAATACTACTAGAAAGGTCATTATGTAATGAAATATGTAAAACTGCATCTAATAATGACTCACTGTATCCCACTGCAGGTTGTACAGATAAATGTTGAGAAGTTGGTGCATACATATTGCGGCCCCTAATAAGAAGCAAATAAAACAGTTAGCCACATATCTTGAAAACCATCACCACTTCACCACGAAAGTTCTGCAACGTAAAAATGATCAAAATCATTAGAAAATGCAAAAGAATGATAGCCTTTGCCAACATGATATATGTTCATGATGCAAGGCACCTTCGGTTACCATGCATCTTTTTTCATCTGAGAGCTACTAAAATCTCCTAAAAGAAATCCCAGAGAAACAGTTTCCAACTAAAGGAATAGGGACATATTCCACGATCATAGTTTAAAAAACCTTTGAGGCTGACCCTCGAAGTGAGTATCAGCATCAGCTTTTCCCAGCCTTTAGGGGTTTTCTAAGGTTGATGTAGTGTTGTTGGTTTCTTAAATTATTTTTTATGGACAATTTAGTATATTAGTACAACACCTAAGAATTCTAAAAATCGAATACTCAACTCTCTCTTGCGAGTCGTACTCCCAAAGTATTTTATGGTTTATACACACCCAGAGACAGATCCAGGATTGACGGAGAGGTGGGATGAAATACGTAATTTCGGGATAGCTGCACCTGCACACCCCCTGCATCTGCCACTGTACACACCCACTTGAATGGCAGGCAATGTTGTAATAAGAGCTCCAGGCGCCACTCACTGTGGAGCAATGGAAAACCATTTATGAGGCGCCGCTTCTACCCTATTAGGTGACCTTGCCTTGTCGGTTTGAGGCGGGCATGAGGCAAACAATTCGATGCGTGAGATTTTCACATTTTAGGTCCTTTTAAGCTATTTAGTGGTGGTTTGATGGTTTTTCTTGTATGTTGATTTACTTAGAAACATGGGATAGGTATATAACTCTTCTAATGGGACTTCTTCAAATTGATTAAACTCATGATTTTCTTGTAAAGTATTAAAAGTTTCGAAAAATACAAACTTCAATTATAATATCCTGCATTTTATTACTTGAGCTTAATTAGACTACGAAACAAACACAAGACTATCATCAAGGTATAGTTACATGGGAATTGATGACAAACATTACACCATTATAAATGTGATACAGATATTCATCAAGATTTCTTGATACAGTGAAGTCCTTTTATTTACAAGCATTAAACTGTTTCGAAGAGCACCGTATATTTTAGTCTTTGTAAACCGAAGAGTATATAAGAGACTTCTAACCTAGTTTATCGATTAATGTGGACAAGCATTGGATGTGCAGGTAGCAGTTAACTTCAAAAAACTTCATAATATGAGAGCTAGTCTGAAGGCTAGGAAACCAGAACAATTAGAATAAGCTCACAATGGAAAATCAAATGCACTCCCTTTCGATGCATTTTGGGATAGTCATGGTGGTATCAGAAGATTATAAACCATTGCAAATTAGCCATGAAACGTAATATTAAGCTCCAGGTAATATGGTCCCCAATTCTGGCGCCATCATAAAAGCAATCAAATTGATTCCAAGTAAGTGATACTGCCATTTAATAAACGAAGCATAAAAAACAATGGCAACTACATTGAGACAATTTATCTGATAAGCAGAAACCAAACAAGGAATCAAGCATTACCAAGCTGTTGCAGTTAATACACCGGCGATTCTCAGGAAGCTTGAGAAGATTCCGTATTGTTCTCTCATTCTTTTCGTCCTCCTTCAGTCGGCTCGCCATTTCAACACCAGTAAAGTAAGCCTCAACAGTTTTTCCCCAATTTAATCACTGCGCCAAAGCAACTAACACGATCAGCACAAACCAAAAACCACTAAACCGACAATAAACACAGAAAATTCAAACTTTGACATGATCAGATCTGGTAAACTAGAACGTTCAAGGTTCAATTGCCAGCAAAGCACATCCGAAAATAACAAAATTGAGCACCTGCAACTTCAAGGTAACTTTATTTGAATCATAAGAAAATAATAATGAGTGACCTGATCGGCGAAGCAGAATACATAAATCAATGAAGAGGACAGATCTCGCGTTTATCCTTTACAGCTCAACTTTACCAAAGAGTAGAGAGAGAGAGAGAGAGAGAGAGAGAGAGAAAGACAGCGCCCTTTTGCTGTAGAAAAGAGAACGTGGAGAGAAAAAAATTAATGCGAGCGAGGGGGAAGAGGCAGCCCCGACATAGGCCGCTGCTCCGCAAATTGACCGTTAGAAAACTGAGGTCTAAGAGGACTGCTCCTCTTTTGTGTTGAGAAGACTATTTTTGCAAATCCCTTTTAAATGGAAGGGAGAAATTGCAGAAGTAGCGTAAATTAATTTGTAAAAATAAATAAAGTGTGTATAAATTATAAAAATAGGCAAAATATATATTTTTAATATATTTTTAACAGGTCATGGGTTCAATCCTCACTGAAGCCATTCTGTGTGAGTCTGTTCAATCCTCACTGAAGCCATTCTGTGTGAGCCTGTCACCTGAGGGTGGTTTAATCTCCTGTATGGTTTGCAGGCTACTGCACAAGGAGTTAAGGTTTACAGGCCTTGGCAGAGCGGCTGCAGGTTCCTCAAATAAAAAAATAAAAAAAAGAAATTGATTTTAACCTAAGTGGGAGAACTTTGCATAAATTGTCAACTCGCGCCTTTCATTACATAATTATTTCAATTTTGATTTGAGAATATATATATATATATATATATATATATATAAAACCGATTTTTCTTATTATTCTAAATTGACATATATTACTATTATAAAATGCATACAACTTAGTTGCAGTATTATAAAAATTTTAATTAGGATTAATAACAATAATAATAAGAATTATTATATATTTATTATTATCTTTCAATAAAAAAAATTAACCAGGATTGATATTATTAATAATTTATATAGTATTCACCCAGATAAGTACTACGTCATCGATACACAATGTAAATCCTTGATTTTTTATAGTGCTTAAATTTTGCGCTCGAGCGCTTAGATAATTTTTTGAGAATATTATAATTTTAATTCTTATGATTAGTTTTATTTTTAGTTTTATATACTCAATCTTATCAAATATAATTCTAATTCTTATAATATTCTTATAATATTTTAATTCAAACATAATTTTGAGTGGGTTTATTATAAGAATTAGAATATTATAAGAATTAGAATATTTATACTCAATCTTATCAAATATAATTCTTATAATATTCGATATATATATATATATATATATATTCTTAAATAAATAATTAAATTCCACAAAATGAAGTAATCTTACGTTAGATTATGAATCGAACCAACTGAGTTTCTTAGACAATCTAATTCAATTTGTGTATAAGCATGTTTATGCAAATTTTGTTTGGAGATTTCTTGTTTCGGTATAAATGCCCATAAATTTTGTACGTAAACTCCAAATATTTTTTCAAGCTATAAACTTTCCAATTAGTTAATAATTAATTGTTACTTGTTCTTTTTCTTTTTTATTTCCGGAAAAGCTTTAATGAAGCAAATACAATTTTAAAGTTTTTTTTCACTAATACTTAGCTTTTAAGAATTCATTAGATTATTACTTTCTTGTATGTGGGTTTTTTTCGAATAATTTTCTACCACAGAAGTCGTGATGTATCTAAATTCTTGCTCGATAATTAATGATAGCATATTTTTATTCCTAACACTTTATGCCCTCCCTTACCGAAATTCCTAACTACGTCCTCAGCAATTGAAGTTCTGCTTTTTGTTTGCAAATATATGCGAATGAAGATGGAGAAGAGGTTGAAAAGTTGGCTTGGGCTTCATTCATTTTCTTTAAATTGGTGGGCCTCTAATTACCTTTATTACCTTTATTTTGTTAACTTAAAGTTGTGGGTTGCTTACTTTCTAATAGTTAACACAAAATAGATATTGTTATCTATTTGTTGTGTAGAATAAAAATAATTCTTTGTTGTCCATTTTCTAAATGTAAAATAAAATATTTATTATTAATGCAAAGTCAAAATCAAATAGTTGATAAAAAAACAGAAAGAAACCCCTTCCCACCCCCAACCGGCCAACCCCCATTCTTGAGAGCAGTGGGCTTGGCGGCAAGCCTGCTACCAATTTGCTTCCAACTTCCAAGTTTCCAGCAAGGCGAGTGTGGATAGCTCCCAAATCCAATTTATCACAAAGAAATTTGAGAAATGCCCAACAAACTTAAATAAGTCTTTCTTACATTCTTTTTAATGTTTTCTTTTGCTTTTTCAATGTTTGCATTTGTTTAATCTAAAGTAATTAAAAATGTATTTAGTATTTCGTGATGTGGTTGATACTTAATATTATTTTTATTTTTTATTTTAGGGATGTTTCTTTAGAAATATTTTTCTCTAAGAAGTCCAAATTAAATATCTGACTCACAAGTCTCACAACCACTTGCTTCAAATGAAGCGTCGATGTTGCCAATTACTGTCAATGAAGGTAGTAGCAAAATAGATAAAGAAGAAATTAAGTTGTGCGAATATGACATTTTTTAAGATCCCGCCTTGCGCAAATCAATTGATTAATGTCCAATTAATATTAGAGATGGAATAAGGAGAAGATACATAGCAAAATGTTATTATCAACCAAAAGGGCTAAATTTTCCTTAAAAAGAAATTAGCGGATGCATGAAGAAATTTCAAGAGAAATGATTTGATCACTTTCGTTGGCTTGAATATAGTGCATCGAGAGATGCCGTAATTTGTTTATGGTGTTACTTGTTCCCCATCAGTCATAAAAATGGGGATGATGTCTTCAGTAAGGATTTTGCAAGCCTCCGAGAACATCAAGGGGGTAATGATAGTAAACACAATAATGCAAGAGTTCAAGTTGAGTCATTTTCAAGATGAAAGACATAATGTAGAATACATGTTGTCACAACAAAGTAGTGAAAATGAAAAAAATTACCTTATCGGTTTAACCGTCATTCTAGATGTGATCCAATTTCTTGGTTTGACTTTCCATGGATATGATGAGTCTATAGATTCTATGAATCGTGGTGATTTTCTTGAGCTTCTCCAACGGTATTGTGAGCATGATGAGGAATTGAATAGGGTGATCAACTTATATGCTCTGGAAAATCATCAATTAACTTTTCCTAAAATTCAAAAAGAGATTGTTTGTGCTTATGCTACAGAGGTAAGAAACACTTTCGTGAAAAAGATTGAAAGCAAGTTTTTTTTTCTCTTCTTATTGATGAGTCTCGAGATTGTTCTAAAAAGGAGCAAATTGCGGTGACTTTGAGATTTGTGAATTGTAAAGCAGAAGTGCTTGAATGGTTTCTTGGGGTAGTGCATGTTAATTACACTTGTGCGTCATCATTGAAAAGTACTATTGACGATTTCTTTGCAAAATATGGATTGACAATGTCAAGACTTAGAGGTTAAGGCTATGATGGAGCATCTAATATGCATGGTGAATTTCATGGATTTAAAAAGAAAATCTTTTATGAGAGTAAGTATGCATTTTTTATTCATTGTTTTGCTCACCAACTACACGTTAGTTGTTGTTGCTACAACATCGGAGTTTGCATCTGTGAGTAACTTTTTTGACCATCTTGATATGATTGTGAATACTGTTGGAGCTTCATGTAAAAGAAAAAGATGCAACTAGATAAAAGCAACATAATTATTTAGTTGAACGTATAGAGATGGGTGAAGCTTCTACAGGAAAAGGAAAACAAAAAATCAAGAAATGAGTTTAGCTCCAGCAGATGACACTCGATGGGTTCTCACTTTAAAACGATACATCAGCTTCTTAGACTTGTGGAAGCCAGTGAAAGAAATGTCTATTGCTTTGCCTAAAGAGGCCATTGGTGGAAAGAATCGAGGCGTTGCTTTAGGTTTAGCCAAGAAAAATGAAAAGTTTTGAGTTTGTATTTATTGCTCATTTGATGCTTAATTTGTTTGGACGGACAAATGATCTTTCACAAGCTTTACAGTTAAAGAATCAAATTATAGGCAATGCTCTGCAATTGATTAAAGATATGAAACACGATTTGAAGAATTGTAGGGATGATGGGTGAGAGGAGATATTTAGGGAAGTCACTACATTTTGTTCTAAAAATTAGATGCATGTGCCCGATATAGAAGATATCATTCCATGGCGAGTCAGAAGAACAATTGTTTTTTATGGAAAAAAACAAGAAGAAATCGAATCACTGCCGTGAAGATCATTCATTAATATAAAAGGAAATGTGAAGATGATACAAAATTCTACAAGAATATAATAAAAAAGAAGAGCGCTTGCAGCAGCTTCAACTCAATCCTACTAATCTTTAATTCCAATTCCTCAGTCACATTGCTGTTCCTACATCATCAGTACAAAAATAAATTAATATCAAAACTATATCAATAAATATGTAGAGAGAGAGAATTAGATCTAACTACCTGATCACTCTCTAGGAGTCTTGCATTTATAACATTGAGTCCTGCTAGCGTAGTTATGCGTGCTGCATCCTAATCTGCACAAACCATAACAATTCGTTAATACCGAATCCAAAAGAGAGAGATGGTAATGAAATACTCTCGCCGTTCCACTCCATTAGTTCGGTTTTCCTTTTTGGGTCGTCTCATTCCATTTGTCCACTTTCCATCTTTAATTTAAAATAATACTCCAACATATTTTAGTGACCCCAATGCTTTATATGCACAATAAATTTATTAATCTTCGTGTCAAAAAGAAATTGGACTAATGGAGTAGGACGGAGGGAGTAGTAATTTGTTAATTAATTACCCGGTGCAAATCCAGTCACCAGTCTTCCAGCCGGGAATGGCGTCGTAGCCGTAGCCATCGGAGGCCATGATCCCGGCCCCATAGCCGCAGTAGTCCTTTGAGCCGCTGCAGCGGTAGCAGGTGGTGCGGCTGGCGTAGTTGTGGGCCCCGCAGTTCATGCCGCCGCAGTACCAGTCTCCGGCCATCACCTCCGTCTTCTGGGCCGCGTACATCGACACCTCCCCCGCCGTGGCGTACTTGGGGCAGCTGCACCGCTGGCACGCCTCCCGCTTCTTGAAGTTGATGTGCTGGCACGCCCCGCACATCCAGTCTCCTCCTGAACTGTTCATCATGTAATAATACAAGAAAGAATTGGTCTGCTGTATTGCTATTTGGTCGATGAGCTTGAAATTGAAGATTGTTATATCGCTTGAAGGTGGTGAATTTGGAGAATGGATGACATGGGGTTATATACTAGTGATTGTGGGACCCACCTTGAAGTAGATATATATATTATTCCCTCCATCCTATGAATAATAATTTTTTTTTGTCATCCCAATAATATCGTTATGTTTCATTTAATAGCAAAAAATACTATATATTTAAAAATGAGGGGACCCTTATTACTCACTACCCAACCACATTCTTATACACACTTTCTGGCCAAAAGTTTCTCTTTCATACAATTCCGTTATGCTATGAACTCAACAAATTAATTATGATTTTTAACTCTTTGAAAACTTTAGATTATTTCTTTAATTACAATATGAAAAAAAACTGAAAAATAATATTTAACTCAATTATGCCTTTTAAATAAAATTTGGATGAATTCTCTCATCTTCCCACCAACCATTCTTCGAACACTGTGTTAGTTTTCAATACAATTAAAACACATAAAATATATAATTAAATTATTTTTTCTTAATCTCCGTACCGAAAAGAAATCAAACAATATTAACGGGATGGAGGAATACATAATATTGTTTCCTTAAGATGGGATTTTGACAGTCTCTGACTCATGTATTCTTTCCTTTTCCGCATGAGGAAACGTGCATGTGAAGTTAGGGGTGGCAAGCGGCATAACGGATCTTCTATTAGGTAAAACACTCCATGGAAATTAATCTTTATTATTGTTAATTAACTCGGGCTAACTCCTTTATAAACTCCGACTTAACGCACTCTATCATTAGGTAAATCTCGTTTATCAACCCCCTGTTACATGCATATTTACGTCTTATACATTATCGATTCAGAATATGAAACACGATTTGTAATAGAAGATCTCGAACGAGGTAGAGTGATAGAATTAATCAATAGTTGTAAATTGTAACCGTTGAATTGGTAAATTCCTCGTGATGGGAAGAAACAAGTGATATGATGCAATAATGCCAACTTTTCGATGATTCGATATGCATTATTAGTGAAAAAGAGTTGGAAAATGTTATTCTGTATTCCATGCCTAGGCAGGCATTATGAGGGGAAGATGTTATTTGTGAGGTGGCGGCTGGATCGATATTGTTTCAATCAAATGAAAGATATGAGGGGGGCCGACGCCGCTCTCCTACCTCACTCCGATTCCTCAATTTAAAAAAAAAAAAAAAATTCATGTTAATTGGATGTACGTTTTTATTATAAAGTCTCAAAAATAAATTTTAATTCTAGTTGAAGATCACCAATTCGTTTCGGAATTATATATGTTTTCCGATTGGTTCATACCAGCACAGGCTTTATATTGTTCCGGTTTATGCAATTCAGGGTTAGTCAAAAAAGAAATAGATAATTTATTTTTATCTATTTTGAAATGGGAATATATTCTTCATAATGCACATACATTGCGAAATTCTATTGCATGGTCTATATTCCTTCTTTTCCGGTAATAATTCAATATCCAATTACTCGTCTTTTTCCTCCTATACTATATCGTAAGTTATGAGGTCACCACACTCTAACCCGCCAATTACTCAACTCCCTGCCTTCAAGACAAAATAATACGTTTTCAAGGGCGGATCCAAACTTTTAAATCATCTTGGGTTGGGCATGAATTAGAAAAACTTACTTAAATATTGAATTATAAAATCTGAGAGACTCAAAGTATTGTACTAGTACCAAGAAAACGGGATGAAATTACATGTTCAATAAATCCCTCTTCAATTGGTATCCGATTCAAAACTACGTAATTTGAATTAAAAAAATTATAGATTGAAAGGAGAAGACTGAAAAATGATTTTGTTTGTATCATTTGATTTATTAATTCTAAACCCCTAAAGAGGGGGGATAAAATAAATAATCAAAGAGTGCAGTTTTTAATTCAAAATTAAGTAATTTTGAATTGGACACTAATTGAACATGTAATCTCATTCCAAAACAAGAAAACATACTCAACTGGAATCCACCCTAGCCAATAGATGTGGTGTTTGGAATAGCTTTCAGCTGCAGCTTATAGCTTTCAGTTGCAGCTGGAGTGTTTGGAACACCCAGCTTTCAACAGAAATTCCCTACTAAATATATTCAAGATAGAGAAGCTGCTTAAGCTGCTATGACCAACTTTCAGCTGCAGCTTACAACTTATCTAATTTATTGGACTATTTTATCTTTTAAATATTACTCCCTCCGTTCCACTCCATTAGTCCACTTTTTCTTTTTGGGTCGTTCCACTCCATTAGTCCACTTTCCCTTTTTAACTTAAAATAATACTCTAATATATTCAAGTGGATCTCACTACTTTATCTATTTTACACACAACAAACAACTTTCTTAATCTCCGTGCCGAAAAGAAAGTGGACTAATGGAGTGGAACGGAGGGAGTACTATAATTCTCAAAAAATCATTAATTTTAAAATTAATATTTTTCTTAGTTACAAATTTAATTATAATTATATTTTAATATTATAGTTAGTAATTTGATAAAAATTATTTTATATTTATTATTCATAAATTCTTCAAGTTTAATGAAATAATAATTATTAAAATTAAATATAGATTAATTAAAATAGTGGGTTCTAAAAATTTTGAATTTTAAATTAATATTTTTTCTATTTTTATTTAATGATAATAATTTCTTAGTTACGTAATTATTAAAATTATATAAAATATTATTATTATAATTTAAGCAAATAAATAATATTTATTTATTTATTATAAATTATAATTATTTAATAACATTGAGGATAAAACGGATATTTTATTTAAAAACTTAAAATAAGCTATTGATATCAGTAGTTTTGCAAACACTATTTTTCTCACTTTCAGCAGCTTTCAGCACTTATTTCCAAACAATACATTCTCAAATCAGCAGTTTTCAACAACTTTCAGCACTTATCAATAAGTTTCAGCTACTCCAAACGTCCACATAATAGGTCCGTGTGCCGGTTTTATAGAATTCTCCATATCACCAAAACAAATAATGTAACAAGTCACATGTATATTTATAACAATATCATATAATATAATTTGTATCATATATATATATATATATATATATATATATTTATGACGAGGGTAACTCGCAGCCGATACCAAGGTGTACACTGAGTAAACTCCGCTCGTTTGCTTTAGCCTGCAAACAAAAAAGAAAGAGCTAATTATAGGTGACAAACTTACATATACCGGTCTTGGTGGGTTTTAATTTTAACCCATGACCTTCCGGCTATAAATAACACAAGTTTTGTATCATATTTTATCCATTTGACGTGAATACATAAGAGTGAAACACGAAAATGGACCTCCGCCGTGAGGCACATTTCATGTTTGTAAGATCCGGCTTGAATAATGACGCAGAACCTTCCTTTGACCAATTCTTTGTTTGAATGTAATATAATAATGCATGCATGCATGAAGTGGTTACTTAGGAAGCATGCATGAGCTCGTCAATTAATTAAAAGGGTAATGTGATAGGTTAATTAAGATACTAACGAAGCCAAATTCCAATTTAATTCACACATTTTTTGTGCGTCTAACATAGGAGGAAAAGTTAACTGCTTTTTGCTTAAAAATAGATAGGGTATATTCGGCAAAACTTTTGCCTGTCCAAAGTAATTGACTGAAAATGGCTATTTCGCCATATACATGTAAGATTCCTAGTTATTTTACACCTAAAAAGATGGTATTATTTATGTGACTGGGCGAATCAAATAGATTGAGAGGAATATATATATATATATAATACTCAATCATCACATTAATTAATTGCTTTTTATGCCATTACGACTAAAATCAATTAACTTGTTATTGACTTTATTAGATAAATAAAATCAAACGTGAGTCTCATTGCATTTGAATCAAAGATCGAATTATTACTTTTATTTACTTTAACGGGACTCGTTGTAGTCTCATGTGTGAGAAGATCCAGAAATATAATTAATTTATAATCAACTCATAATTCCGAAATAGATGGAAACGAAATTAATAATGTCGAAGGCAAATTTCTTTTTTACAAAGTACACGAAGAAATTAGAGTTCGGCGAGGTAGGGGGGCCGGCATCCGCCATGAACTTTCATACACAGGAATATATATTTATAATAAATCTATCATTTCCTATTTCCATTTTATATAAAAAAAAATCTTGATTGTTTCTTGGACTTTAATTTGATAATATCTAAGTTTATTAGTCATTACTTTGGAGTATGTATTTGATTGGAATAAAATTGAGAGAAATAAATTAATGGGGTCTCCTGTTGCTGAAGTGGCAACTTGCAGAGTGGCAGGTTGGCCTAGTAAAGAATCGTGATCACCAATTTATGAGACCATAGAGAAGTGAATATTCCAAAAGTAGGGACCTTATTAATTCTCTTCAATAGTCAGAAGAAGGAATCCACATCCCAAGGCTCCGTTACGTGAAAAATAGCCGCCGTGGCTGAAGGGTATAACTCCATCATGGTGTTGGCTCATATTAATTATTTTTGGATGATGAACCGTTATCGAAATGAGTATTGGATAAACTCCGCTCATGTGCTCTACACAAATAAGTCTTTTTTTTTTGAGTCTGCAAATAATACAGGAAGAGGTAACGTGTAGCTGCTATCGAAGTACGTATTGTGTAAATTCCGCTCCTCTGCTCTAACCTGCAAACAACATAGGAGAGGATGATGTTGATTTTTATTCATATGTTTAGTTTGCTAACGGAAGTCGAGAGCCGTGTTTGTTCTTAAATTTCTGAAAACATATTGTTAATAGAAAAAAAAAATCACCAACTCCAATTCGAGGTAGCCATTACATTGTAATGTTGAAAAGATAAGACAATTAGGAACATTGACTAATTAGATCAAAATTGATAAATTAAAAAAAAATCAATTACTATAGTTTTGTTTAGAGGATGCGAATGTCAAGTGCCAAAGAACGAGTTCACACCAGAGTCCACGAGTCGAGACGGACCCGAGATCCAAGCAATAAAGATATAAATATTTGGGATGAGATGATATGTTCAATAAATTACTATCCAATTGATGTCTGATTCAAAAGACGTAGTTTTATATTGAAAAACTATAAAATTAAAGGATAAGAATTGAAAAAGGGTTTAATAAATAAGTAAAGAGTAAATTTTTATAATACAAAACTACGTCATTTTGAATTGGATACCAATTGGACATAAATTTATTAGACAGGTGATCTCATACCTAAAATTTTGCAGCAAACGGGGTCAACACAAAAAAAATATCAATCCCCGTTATCCTCGACGAGTCAGAAACTCATGGAAACAACCTTGTAATATACCATGATTAAAAATTATGTTCCTGTCCTAAACCAAACTAAAAATCTCCACAAAAAACTAAATTAAGCCACAAGAAGCAAAAACACTATACACCCTTCAAGAACAATAAGCAAAATGTTCACCAATTTCCTATGCACCACCATCATCGGATTCCCATACGCAATCATAACCGGGAACCAGCACTTGCCATCCAATGGATCCTCGTCCGTAATCATACCCAATTTCGAAAAATCACAATCCCACTCGTTCTGATCCTTCAACTGATAATACATATTGAACGCGTACGAGGCGTTCCCCTCCACGCTCAGATGACTGCACGACGACCCATACCCCAACGTCGTGCAGTCGGATAGGCTACACGCGTACTCTATATTCTTCGGCAACTCCTCCGCATAGTCTTTAACTTTTGGGTTCAAAATGCACCAGCGCCGCACCATATAACTAACTCCCTGCACCGCCACAAGCCCCATGTTCTGTTGCGAGCCGGACAAATCGAGCTCGTATTTAGGCTTACCGTCGAACTCGAATATCCCCCAATGCCTCTCGAAGCTTCCGGGATCGATACTCTTGGCGTCCTCATCGATCAGGCTGAATAGATAGACTTCGATCTTGCCTTTACGAATCGGAGTTCCTTCACCATTCATCACGTGCTGAATCAGCCCCTGATTGAATCTATTCACGTTTTGAACGTTGGCGTGTTTATCGCCGTCGGTGGGCCATCCGACTTCTCCCACCATGATTCTCATGTCGGGGTACCCTGCTTTGGTCAGAGACCAGAGGAGGGTGTCGAGATTCGCGTCAAACACATTGTTGTAGAGATAATCGCCGTCTCTGACCTTCTTGCTTGCTCCGTCGAAGAAGGCGAATTCGAGGGGGAAGTAGACGTTGCCGTAGAGGTGTTGTAAGTGGAGAAAATTATCTATGAACGAGAAGATGAAGGTGAGATGTGAGATCGAAAGTTCTAGAGATCAGAGAACTTCAAAGTTGATTTTGATTTTCCATAGCAGAGTAGAGTTATACAACTTCTATTTATATCTATACAACTTGTACTAGGCGCGTGATGGAAACAACTACTAACTAACTCGCAACAAACACAAAAGCGTTTTATTGTAGAACACGTCTCTATTAGTAAAGCTTTATCCTCCGTCCTTCGATTGTCCAGCTATTGATCTGATGGCCGAGATTTGAAACAGAGATAAGCGCTCTTCTTAACTGTCTCCTTCTTTTCTTTTCTTAACCACCTTCTTCATAACCGCCTTCAACTTCAAGTTCGTAACCACTAGTAACTGCTCCAAATTCAACACCCCCCCCCCGCAAGATGGAGGCGGTGGAGATCCACAAGCCCCATCTTGGAGAGAAGATAACGAAACCGTGGCCCTGGTAAAACTTTAGTAAACACATCAGCCAGTTGATGAGAAGTATGAATGGAAGTAGGAGTGATAAGACCTTCCTTATAACGATCCCGAACAATATGGCAGTCGAGCTCCAGGTGTTTGGTAAGTTCATGGAAGACTTGATTCCAAGTTATATGAATGGCAACAACATTATCACAGAATAAAGGAATCGGTGTAGGAATCTCAATGCGTAGAGTTTGAAGCAAGTAAGTGAGCCAGACAATTTCACGCAGAGTTGCTCCAAGAGACCTATATTCGGCCTCAACAGTAGAGGCAGAGACCGTTTCCTGTTTCTTACATCGCCAGGAAATTAAGGATCCACCTAGAAAAATACAAAATCCAGTCAATGACCTTCTGGTAGTGGGGCAAGAACCCCAATCTGCATCAGCATAAGCAGTGAGTGTGAGCGAAGAAGTTTGAGAAGGGAAAAACAATCCAAGAGAGGGACACCCCTTCAAATACCGAAGAACATGTAAAGTTGCAGACCAATGGTTTTCACAAGGAGATGCCATAAATTGGCTTAACTGTTGGGTAACATGGGTGAGATCTGGTCTAGTAAGATTGAGATACAATAATTGGCCCACAAGCCGCCTATACTTATCAGGTTCTGCAAGTAGTGGGGAAGAAGTAGAAGATAAATCCACTCCCTGAGGAAAAGGAGTGGAAGCAGGACTGCAACCAAGAAGACCGGCACTATCAACAACATCTAACACATACTTCCTTTGGTTTAAGTATAGACCTTGTTCACCCCTTGCTAACTCCATACCCAGGAAATAACGGGCTATTCCCAAATCTTTGATAGTAAATTGTTTATGCAAAAATTCTTTTAAAGCAGAAACCATTGCCATATCTGGACTGACTATCAAAATGTCATCAACATATACCAATAAAGCCAAGAATGTGGACCCTCCCCAAAGTAAATAAGCAATGATCATGCGGACATTGAACAAAACCATTGGAAGAAAGGGTCTTACACAACTCAGCATTCCATTCCCGAGAAGCTTGTTTTAATCCATACAAGCTTTTCACCAATTTGCAGACCTTACCAGCTGGAACTTTAGTGTACCCCTCCGGAGGCAACATATAGATTTCATCTGTAAGAACACCATGAAGAAAAGCATTATTTATGTCTATTTGATGAAGATGCCAATTATTTGCAGAGGCTAAAGCAAGCAAGAGTCTAATGGTAACATGCTTAGCCACAGGTGAAAATACTTCCTCATAATCTATCCCATACTCTTGCTTGTATCCCTTGGCTACCAACCTAGCCTTAAAACATTCTATGGATCCATCTGCCTTCAATTTCACTTTATAAACCGACTTAGAACCAATTGTATGCTTACAGGGGGAAGATCAACAAATGTCCATGTTCCATTCTGCTCTAAAGCATTTAACTCAGTCTGCATTGCAGACTCCCATTCAGCAAACTTACTAGCTTCTTTGTAGGTAGAAGGTTCCTGTAGAGTAGTGACTTTAGTCAAAAAAGCAGTGTAGGCTGGGTTGAAAGCGGGGGAGTATATGAATGGGAATGTAGGAGGAGTGAGGACTGTAGATGGCTGGCTTGGAAAAGTTAAATCAACCTGACTCACAAAATCATTGAGCCGGGAGGGAGGTTTTATAGATCTCTTTGGCCTTGTAATGTGTTCAATGGGAGACTCCACATGTATGGATGAAAATGAGGAATTAGGAGATTGCTGAGCTTTAGCCTGTGCAGCAGAGGATGAAGGACTAGGTACTAATGCTTCATCAGTAGGCATAGCTTCCAAGGTTGCAGGAACTGTGGTAGAAGTGTCATCTGTAAGAATTATGGCATGCTCCATCTCAACATCAGAAGGAGGATCTGAGACAGTGAGAGGAAAGATGTGAGGAAAGAATTTAACATCCCGAGATACTATAACTTCTCTGCTGTCCAAATCAAAAAGTGTATAACCTCTGTGTTCAGCTGCAATTCCAAGTAAAATACATTTGGTCCCTCTTGCATCAAATTTCCTTCTATGGGGATTGATATTAGCTGCATAGGCTAAACATCCAAAAGGTTTTAATACAGTCAAATCAACCTTGGAATTAGTTAGAACAGAGAAAGGGCATTTCCAACCAAGTATCCTACTTGGCAGCCTATTCAAGATCCAAGTTGCCGTTAGAATGGAGAATGGCCAAAAATATTCTAGCAAGCAGCTCTGGAACATCAGTGCACGAGCTGTTTCCAATAAAGACCTATGTTTCCTTACCACTGTGCCGTTTTGATGTGGTGTATAAGCACATGTTCTCAAATGAATAATACCCAAAGAATGGAAAAGCTGTTGAGTCTGCATGTTCACAAATTCTGTACCATTATCTGTCTTCACCTTCTTTACCTTCATAGTGTACTGATTTTCTACCATTCTAAGATAGCTTTCTAACACTCTGTGCACCTGCTTCTTAGACTGCAAAAGATAAGTCCAAGTGCTCCTGCTACAATCTTCCACAATTGTCAGAATATAAGAAGAATTTGCCACATTTTCAACATTATATGGCCCCCAAACATCCACATGAATAAGATCAAATAGTTGTGTACTCTTGTGTTCCAGAGTTGGGAAGGGATTTCTACACTATTTAGCTTTGTGGCATATTTCACAGGAGCTTATAACTGTCTGCATTTGCTTTTCACACAGCTTCTTCAATTCAGGAATATGTTGAAGTGTAGTATAGGAAGCATGCCCAAGGAGAACATGCCAGTCAGTTAATGATTCAATATTAGGCTCAGAAACCTCGTTGATCCTCTCCAATTTCTGTTCTAGATCAATAATATATAACCTTCCTTGAGCTTGCCCTATGATCAGTACATGATCATTAGAAAGCTTCTGCACAATACAGTAAGTAGGAAAGAAGACACACTTCAATTGCAGATTATTACTCAACTGATGTGTGGATATCAAATTGTGTGTGAACTCTGGAACATATAATACATCCTGCAACCTCAATTCTTCTGTCAACTGTACAGTACCAACTTCATAAATGGTCTGCATATCTCCATTAGGTAAGTAAACACCTTGAGGATTTAACAACTTTTGTACATCAATCATAAGATCCTTGTTGCAACAAATGTGGCTGCTTGCCCCGGAATCCATAATCCATACCTTTTCCTTTCTCAAAGCTCCAAGTAAACTGAAAGAATAGTGTTTCTCCATCACATTCAAGGGAGTGTATGTCTCAACATTATTAACACTTCCTGTATTTCCCAATCCTTTAAGCTGGCTTAAAGCCTTTTCTACACTTGAAATCAATTCTCCAACATTTTGAACCCGAGTATTGATTGGAACAGAATCTCCAGATGGAGTCTATGGACACCCTTGTTGTATAACACAGTGTGCTTGACCTTTAGATTTCTGGTCCTTTAACTTCTGAAACCAATCCGGCACTCCATTTAGCTTAAAACATTCACTCCGCTCATGTCCCATTTTCTCACAGAAACTGCATTTCAGCCGTTTTCTCTCTTCCTTACTCATCCTGGATTTAAAACCATTCCCTCTATCCCTGAGGTTATTTCCACTGCCTTTATACCCAACATTCATGACACTTAAATCTCCAGTAGGTAAATCCTTACCATCACCACTAATATTCATGGCAATCTGTTCCTGTGGATGTGTATGTACAGAGGTTACCTTCCTCTGCTCTTCATCCTGCAGTAGCATAGAATATGCCCTACTGGCAGTAGGTAGTGGCTCTATTAACAATATCTGACTTCTCACTGTATCATAAGTGTCACTCAACCCTAGCAAAAACTGCATTAATTTGTCTATTTCATTGCTATTTCTAAGATTTTCTATCGCTCCACACACACATTCAGAGGCCTTAATGCAACTACACACTGTGTTTGGCTGTAAAAGCCTTAGTTCATCCCACAGACATTCAGACTATTATAATATTTCATGATCGACTGATTTCCTTGTGTAAAACCAGACAAATCCTTCTTCAATTTAAAGATCTTCGCACCATTACTTTGATCAAACCGCATCTTAAGTTCAGTCCACAATTGATGCGATGTTTCCATTAGTAAGAATGATTCAGAATATTCTGGTGCAATGCAGTTCATTATCCAAGATGTAACCATAAAATCTACTTGAATCCACGAGTTATTGCTAGCATGAGTCTCAAGAGGTTTAGGTATGCTACCTTCAATGAAACATACTTGTTTCTTCCAGCAAGTGCTCTTCATATGGCTCGGCTCCAAGCATAGTAGTTGTGTCCATTGAACACAACATTCATGATTTTGAGACCTGGATGATCGTGAGGACTCAGATAGTAGATATCATTAATTTTTGGAACTTGCTCACCTCTCTCCATTTCTGGATCTGATATGTTTACTTGATGGTCAATACCGCCCAAATCAGCACCACCATGATTTTGTGAATCGCCTCCTCTACGATTCGTTCGCCTACCACGATAGTTTCTGCTCTCTCCTTCTGCACTGCTTTCCCCGATTTCTTCGTCTACCAAAACATTCTAGTCTGTTCGATGCAATCGAGCCATGGCTCTGATACCATGTTGTAAGTGGAGAAAATTATCTATGAACGAGAAGATGAAGGTGAGATGTGAGATCGAAAGTTCTAGAGATCAGAGAACTTCAAAGTTGATTTTGATTTTCCATAGCAGAGTAGAGTTATACAGCTTCTATTTATATCTATACTACTTATACTAGGCGCGTGATGGAAACAACTACTAACTAACTCGTAACAAACACAAAAGCGTTTTATTGTAGAACACGTCTCTATTAGTAAAGCTTTATCCTCCGCCCTTCGATTGTCCAGCTATGCATATTGATCTGATGGTCGAGATTTGAAACAGAGATAACCGCTCTTCTTAACTGTCTCCTTCTTTTCTTTTCTTAACCACCTTCTTCATAACCGCCTTCAACTTCAAGTTCGTAACCACCAGTAACTGCTCCAAATTCAACAAGAGGCTGAGGAAAGGGTAGATGTTGACGACGAAGGGGGCGTTGTTGGAGTAAAGGTATTGGACGATTTGGATCGTTAGATCGCGGATCTCGGGGCGGAAATCGCCGGCGGAGGGGACGGGGTTCGACTCCGGCGAGTAGTAGATGTCGGCGTTGAACGGGACGGTGGCTTTGATTTTTTATCTGAAGCCAACGTTGTTTAGGGCTTCTTGGATGTTCTTCAGTGCTGGGAACGTGTTTTGGAGGCAGGTGCCGTTGTAGGTCTTGAGAAATGGCTCATTCCCCACAGCAACATATCTGAAAAAAATAATTTAATTACTATAAAAAAATTGAATCAAATTAAAATTTGGTGATTTTTAGTGTTTTAATAAATTATAAGGCGTACTTGATGTTAACGCCTCCAGGGTAAGCGTACGCGGTGACATTCGCGTCGACCCAGCTGGAGGCGGAGGCGGAGGCAGCTTCGGAGCTCATCTCCGCCAGCATGTTGTTGGGGACCGCGAGCATGATCTCGATATCCGTCCCGCACAGTGCATCCAGTATTGTGTTGTCGGCGTCGAAGAGCTTCACCCTGTTGAAACCGTTGTCTATGAGCATATCCACCACACTCCGAGCAGACAGGAGGTGTGTTGCCATTGTTCCCCAGTTCACTCCCACACCACCACTTGCTAATCTCGACACCTTCATCGTTGCGACGACGAACAGAATCAACACATTCATCTCTTTCTGTTTCTCCGGAATCTTGAAAAAGGGTTAGTTGAAGAACATGATGACACAATGCAGAGGAAAGTATAAAGGGGGGGGGGGAAGAATAACATATTCCTTTCTTAATTCTGTTATTCAGTATATGCATGCAATATTTGAATCGAGATCAAATGTATAAGCTCGTAGAGGGAATGAGAGTTAAATCCACAAGTTAAAGACGATTATAGTGGATACCCAACCTTGTAGATTGGAGATCCCATGAACTTGGTTCAATGGAAAAATTAAGCTATATGAGTCTGTTGATACCGCACTCAAATAGTCTATTCCCTAAAAGAGCTCAAGAGTGTTGGTGACCTGTCAAGTGGTGAGGTTAAGTCTTTGACTTTTAATGATTCTTGGATGCCTTGAGAAGGTGGAGTATGACAGGATACTCGAGTAAGAATCACCTATGTAAGTGAGAAGTGAGGGCCGCTTCTTTGTAACACTTATGAATCCAAAGAGGTTGTCCATGGCCTCTAAAGGACACAAACGTGAGAACGGACGAGGTTGAGACTTTATAGTGTTAGTGCTATTTTTTAAGTATACACCATGGAGGAATAGTTCAAGGCCACGTGTCCACTAGTCCGCCGGTATGCTCGATAGTACTGACTAAGGAAGGTTCAAGGTCACAAACCACCTACCCTGATGCTTTATTGTCTCTTGAGGACAGAGATGTGTGTCTGCATGCATGCATTTGGCTATTTCCACTCATGTAGGGGGAATGTTGGAAAAATCGAAAAATGGAAATTTAATTAGCATTAAATGCTAATTTAACTTGGGCAAAATTCAGCCTATTTAATCGTATTTTCGAGCCTCGATATTCATCCAATTTATGAATTGAGATATATGACGTCGATCTACGTCTCGAGTAGATAATTATAGTGTGCTTAATTTCTCGATTCCGATTTTCGGTGAGTGAGAAATAGTGGCTCGAAGTTTTGGGAGACAACTAATATGTTACCTAAAATGGAGAAACTTACCTAATTCGGGTTTTGGAGAGTAATTACATTAATCAATGTCCCACATTGATTAATGTGCAATTGTTGGTCCGGAGACGATAGTCAGGTATAGAGGGGGGGGGGTGAATACACCTGATTACAGTTATTTTCTCAGAACATGAAGGACAGCTGAGCTGTAGGTTGCAACTGATGAACAGTACCAAATAATAACCTTCGATCGCGGGTCAGAAGTGTGCCAACTACTGAGCTCTCCTACTGACTTTTGTCAGTACTTGAAACTCAGTCGGAGACGTTGTGCGGATAAGAGTTTAGGGCCCGGAGATTCGTCTCAGTTTGAAAACGTGATTTCGCAAGATAAAGTATTTTTGGTTAGTGCGCTTTTAATAATACGTTTTATGCAAAGATATGATTTTGTAATCAGTTTGTATGCGATGCAATAAAACAGTAAATAACACAAGCAATTTTTAACGTGGTTCGGATACACAAGATCCTACGTCCACGGTCCTGATGAACATGAGTACTTGTTGATTTATCTGAGCAAGTCTCAGCAAGAAATCTGTGCACTGGACAGACCCTTCTAAGTTATAGTCATTAGCGACTTTACAACTCAAACCGAAGTTTGAAAGGGAGGGGATAATCTCCAACTAGGAAGGAGTTCTTACAATAAGAACAATTCACAGAGAGTGAACTCCTTCGAGTTTCTAAGCTATAAATTTGGCAGTGAGCTTAGCTAGAGAAGAAGGGATCTAAAGAACTCTAGAGAGAAGAACTAGTGATTTTCTATGTAGACAAGTTCTTCGCTGGAATGATCTTTAAGTTTGCTAAAGTCGTTTGAAAGCTTGAGCATTTTTCCCTTGTGTATCCCGTGCGTGGAGCTCGGTTTTCTTCTCTATTTATAGTTGTGAGCATGCATATGTCTGTTGGAGAAGACGATGACACGTGTCACAAGCTTCCAAAGAAAACGGCCATATTTTCGAATTGTTGCAGCAGGGCAGTTGACACTGTACATGAGAGCAGCTTTAGTTGGTCAGAGCATGTAAAGCGTTGTCTGCTTCTCATTGGTCGAGGTTTGTGGTAGGTGAGAATGTGTCAGTCGTCAGAGTTGACTATTCCTCAACCTCGTATGATCTTCTGCTGAGTTCGAGAATGACTTTAGCGGCTGGGTTGTTTTCTGTCGGATACAGTAGACTTAGGACAGTCTCTGTCTTCTTCGTCTGAGTTGGCTGACAAGGATATATCTTCAGAGTAAGGTCAGCTGATGACTGCAAAGGTACTGAGTTTGCATGAAGTTCTTCTGCTGATGTCTATCAGCTGATGAGGTGTGTACTACTGAAGGTGAGGTTCAGCTGATGACAGAAGAATGCAAGCAATTATACTGATGACGTGGGGTTCAGGAAAGTAACTTCGTCAGAAGATCAGTCTAACATTTTACCCCGTACAGGACTTAGACAGAAGGATAAACAATTCAAAAGGTCTAACCTATACATCAGCTAATCCTATCAAGACACTACACTACTGATATCAGCTAGGTTTTGGGATCTTCAATTCCATAGTACTACTATGATTTCCCCCAATATTATTTTACCCGATAACATGCTGAGTATTATCTACTGACTCATAACCCAACAATTTCCCCCTAATTGATGATGCCAACACCTCTAGATATTACAACACAGTACAATAAACTACTGATAAAAAAACTTCAGTAAAATTGAATCAGTTAATTTTAATGAATTCAGCAGTTGAGAGAGAGGCAAAATCAGAGAAACGGTTATGTGTCACTTCAGTGATCAGTTGTGATAACGAAAACACAAACAAGAGCCGTAAGACAATGAGTAATTGTCTGGCTAGAAATAGGAACTGATATATATGACATGAAGATTACAAGGTTCCTATCTCTAATACAAAATAAGGATAAGAAGATCATTGCTGACGGCTGAATCTCTTGGTTCTGTTCTTGAAGTCTGCAGACCTATCAGCGGGAGGATCCAGACCATAGTACTTGTAAATCCTTGCTCGCAACGTCTGGATTTCCTCGAGATCAGCAGGAATATCAGTACTTAGATCATGATGGTAAGTTGCTGCTTCGATCTCATCTTCTATCTCCTTCGTGCATAGCACGCCACGAGTTGTTCTCGGAGGAGGGATGCGTCTGAATGCTGGAGCTCTGAGGGGTATCTTCTCTCTTTCCATTATCAGTAGAAGCTGATCTCTGAGTTTGGCATTGTATTGATGAAGAAACTCATCGAATAGCTGATCAGCTGGTATCCCAGATGGATAGAAACCCCATACATAGTATCCCTTGATAAATTCCTCTTTGAGTTCCTCCCACTGCTCGTTCAGCTCGGCTGGCACCCATCTGTCTACATGAGGAGTAGGAGCTTTCTTGATGTAAGGTGCTTTGGGCGCTCCTCTCCTGTAAGACCTTGGGATCTGCCTTTTCCAATCTACTATTGGCTCGCTGGCTATCTTATCTGTCAGTTGAATGATCTTAGCCAGGTCAGCCAATCTTTTCTTCTCTCTGAGAGCCGCTGATCTAGCATCTCCTCTTCGGAGATTTAGTCCCTTCAGCGTGGCCTCCCAGGTTGCTCTGTCCTCGGACTCTTGCTCAGGTGTAAGAGTAGGAGTATAAGAACTCTGAGCTAAGGGCTGGACGTTAGTAGCAGAAGCTTTGGCAGGCTCCTGTTGAACCTTTTTCTTCTGTTCATCCAGTAGCTGTTTGGCTTTTCCTCTGGCAATTCTGCCAACATTTTTCCTGGGATTCTTTGCCTTTTTAGCTTCTTCTTCGAGTTGCTGCTCATAGTCAAGTTCAATTTGAAGCTCCTGAGCAACTCTTTTATCGAACGCCTCCTGCTCCGCTTTAGATTTAAACTTAGGCGTCGGGGAAGATGGAGGAGTGGCTTCAGTCGTAGTCTCCTTCCCTGGCCTTTGCGGTGGCAGTGGCTCGTCCTCCTGCTCGAGGAATCGTGCGATATCCTCAATGTGTTGAGCTGAGGATTCTGTGGCTGGCTCAGCCGCAGTCAATGTTTGGACCTCTGGGACTTGGACATTTTGGGGAGGGGGTACTTCAGAACTGGTACCAGCCTGATCAGCTGAACCTTCCCCCTGATTTCCTTCCTTCTGAACAATTTGGACTTCTGGGCTTTTCTCCACCTCAGCCTGTTCCGTCTCAGCCTGTTCATCTTTCACGTCTTCTTCCCCCTTTTTGGCATCATCAGCCAGGGAGAGGCGAGTACGAATGGCTGTCACCTCCTTCTCCACATTGAAGCATATATCCTTAATGAGGGTGGCGGTGGATTCGAAGTCTTTTACTGCATCGCAGTATTGGTCCCATGCCTTCTCCTGATCAGCTCTAAATAGTTTGAGCTGGGCTGCGGACTCCTGTCTGAGTTTCAGCAGAGACTGATCATGAGAATATGTGATTTCCTTCTAAATGAGCTTAAGGGCCTCCGCCTGTTGTTTTATGGCTGATTGAAGGCTGGATGTGGCCACTTTGTTCCTTTCGTCCATGGTGGCTTGGACTGTCGCAAGGCTTTGAGTCAGCTGCTCAGAGAATGACTTCTGCTGAGAGATTAGGAGCTGTTGACTCTGAGCGACTAAGTCCGCCTTCTGAGCTGCAAGGGCGGTCTCGACAATCTCCTGAATATTGACTGATGGAGTAGGAGCTTCGGAGACCTTCTTAACCCCTGCTGCCAGTCGGTCGACGCTCTCAGTCTGGGCTTTTGTGTACTGAGCCCATTTGAGATGAACGTCTTTTGCAAGGAGACGATTCTTATCTCCCTGTCGCTTGATGGCTTTGTTGACCGATTTAGAGGACACGGAACCGATGGGTTTGATCTGACAACTGCTGGTTCCGAGCCTCTGCTCAGATGTTGCGATCTGTTGCGCTCGACTCGGCTTCGAGGCAACTGGGGCATCACCTGATGTGGAGGGTGGTGATGATCTGCCCTGTTCGCGGGGAGTGTTACCCTCAGCAGATCCTCCTAAATCTGCATCCTTGGGTGGCGCCTGATCCATGTCATCATCATTATTGTCATCGTCATTACCATGATGAGATGGAGGCGAAGGGCTGTGGTCTGGTGCTGAGGATCGCAAGCTTAGGAGATAAAGCATTGCAGCACGCAGATCCTCGAAGAAGGCTAGATCAGCTGGTTCCCCGAACCCTATTGCTGATTGCAAGCTCTGCTCTTCTGTCAGTAGGGACACGGCTGACTGAGTCCTGATAAGTTCTTCAAGAATATCCCAGCTGAGGAATCTCAGCAGCATCTGTGTCCTGGCCCTTACAGCGATATCGACCAGATCCCAGTGTTCAGCGATTTCGGGGATCTGAGCACTGACCTCTCCAGTGGCTCGGAGACGGGTGGAGTGCATTGTCATCCACTCAGATGAGATTTCCTCAGTCGGTCCGGCAGTGTCCGACTGAGTCTCTAAGGAGCTGATCCGCTGGACTTTATCTTTCAGCGTGGCACCTTCGATGCCTGTGTCCGCGTCAAGTGGTGGATCCTCCTGAGTGGGTGGAGGAGAGGCAAGTTTTGCTGGAACCTCAGAAGGTCCAGACTTGCTGAGCCTCTTCCTCTTAGGCGGGTCGGCGAGAGGGGGCAAGTCTGAAGTGACTCTTTTCTGCTCAGGTGGCCCTCGCCCGATGGATTTCTCAGCAGCGACTCTCGTCTTGAATTTGATGAGCTTGCTGTCGAAATATCTGGAGTCAGCAAAAGCTGAACTCCTCGAAACTGATTGTTCGATCAGTATGGACATCTTAGTTCCATACAGCAGCTTTCCCACACTAATTAGTCTCCTCTCTCCAGTGGGTGTGGCTGCGAACTTCTGTGCCTGAGCTTTAAGCTCGGCTAAGTAGTAGTCAGTCCAGTTTACTTAGTCTCCATCATCGATTATCATCATCAGCTGTATGCGGGGCTTGGATAGCTGATCATATGAGACGGCTGAGCTCGTAAGGATGTGAGATACAATGTAGGCGAGCCCGCGGTATTGCGGCAACAACTGATTCTTCGGCAGAGCTGTATTGAAGACTACATCGTTTCTGCCACAAAATTTCTGAACATAGGAGTTGATCTCTTTCTCCTTGTATCCAATGGGTGAGACTCCACTCGCCGGAAGGTCGAAAGCTAATTCCAGGGCGTCTCTGATGTTGATGACTTGTTCACTGGCATCCCAAGATTGAGGGACAACTTCCTTCATGAACGAGAAGCTGGATTCCTCTGCCCCTGTATCTAGGGTCTCCAGTTGTAGTAGACTTCAGCAACTTGTCTGGGCAAATATGCTCTGGGTTGCTTTGAGACAAGAAGCTCTAAACCGGATTCTTCGAGAGCCTCGAAGACGGGCTTCATATAAGGAATATCAACTTGGCGTAGCGCCATCGTCGGCTCGAATTGGATACGGGACAAGATGATTTCATCAATGTTGGTGGGTGTTTGTACCGTCGCCATGAGTATCTGCGAATTTTCTGTTAGAGACTGAAATAATAGAGGTCAAAAACACAATTTATTCGCGATAATGTAGATGATGTTTACCGTAAATGTAGAGCTTTGGTTGAAAAGAAAGTTCAGATTTAGAAGAGAAGATGAATCGAAAATGCTGAAATTTCTTAAGCTCTAATGGCGATAAAGGTGTGAAAGTGGATTTGAGGTAGAAGATAAAAGATTTTATATGACGTGCGTATCAAACCGTTTAGATCGGACGGTTGGGGTTTAATCTCTCATATATAATGACGGCTGAGATTAGATGTTATAAGAGGAATGATTAAACTAGCCACCTCTACCATAGACCCACGTAGGAAATGCGCAGTTAGAGTAAGTTGAATAGACATGCATTAAATGCGCTGCAGGCAGCATTAAAGACTTAGTCATTTTAAATGAGAACGGTTTCCTACTGACTTATCCTTAAAATATTAATTGCGGGAAATAAATGCTCATTAACTACTGAATACAAGCGACCGAGATAATAAATGCTAGCATGCTTCTGATGATCATTAAGTATGTAATACTACGCAAACCTCTTCAGCTGAACTTTTACGATCAGTTGGTTACCGTTAGACTTAGGAGGATGGTTGATGTGCTGATGACCACACTCCCCTTTACTGTGTACAGTTTGATTCTCCCGACTGAATCATTGTACTGAGTCTTCTGACCTGTCGTACTGGTTCCTTACACTTGATACCAATTGTGGTCATATCAGTAGTCGGTTTCTACTGATATCAATTTTTGTGTTCTACTGACATGGTTCAGTAGGATCCAGTAGACCTAGCTCAACTGATAATTCTCTGAATCTGTTCTCAGCTAGTGGCTTGGTCAGTATATCTGCCCTTTGCTTGTCAGTATGGATTTTCTCCATTCTGATATCCTTCTTCTCGACATGGTCTCTGATGAAGTGGTGTCGAATATCCACGTGCTTGCATCTCGTATGGAGAGCTGGATTCTGAGTTATTGCAATAGCACTGGTGGAGTCACAGTAGATGGGTACTTCATCCTGAATTATACCATAGTCTCTCAGTTGTTGTCGAAGCCAAAGAATCTGGGCACAACAACTTCCAGCAGCCATGTACTCAGCTTCAAGTGGACGTTGCTACTGAATGCTGCTTCTTTGAAAACCAAGATATTAGCTTGCTGCCTAGGAACTGACACGTTCCAGAAGTTGACTTTCGATCTATCCTGCATCCTGCATAATCAGCATCAGAATAACCTGTCAGTATTAGATTATCATCAGCAGGATACCATAACCCTGCGTCAGGTGTTCCTTTTAGATATCTCAGAATCTTCTTTGCTGAGTCTAGATGACTTCGCTTGGGATCCGCTTGAAATCTTGCACATACACCTACAACATAGGTTATATCAGGTCGACTAGCTGTTAAGTATAATAAAGAACCAATAATAGCTCTATAATCAGTAGAGTTAACAGAAGCTCCCTCTTTATCTAGATCGATTTTGAAATTCGTATTCATGGGGATCTTGACTGGCTTGCTCGAGTCGCAGCCAAATCTTTTCAGGAGATCTCGAGTGTACTTAGCTTGATTAATGAAAATTCCTTCAGATGATTGCTTTACTTGAAATCCAAGAAAATAATTCATCTCTCCCATCATAGACATCTCGAATTTCTCCTTCATCATTTTCTCGAATTGTTGACATATAGTCACGTTTCTGCAGCCGAAAATGATGTCGTCCACGTAGATTTGTACCAGTAGGATGTCATCTGCTGACTTTATGTTGAATAGGGTGCGATCTACTGTCCCCTTCTAAAAACCTTTATGAAGTAGAAAGTCTGATAGGGTATCGTACCAAGCCCTGGGTGCTTGTTTTAACCCATACAGAGCTTTCCTGAGTCTATACACCTGATGTCCCTGCTGAAAGCCGGGCGGTTGTTCCACGTAGACTTCTTCCTTTAGCACGCCGTTCAGAAAAGCTGACTTTACATCCATTCGATATACTTTGAATCCTTGATGCGTTGCATAAGCTAGGAAGAGACGAATGGCTTCTAATCTGGCGACTGGAGCGAATGTTTCATCAAAGTCGATTCCCTCTGCTTGACAATATCCCTTGGCAACTAGTCGAGCTTTATTTCTGACGATGACGTTGTTTTCATCACGCTTGTTTTTGAAGACCCACTTAGTACCAATCACGTGCTGATGTCTAGGTCTGTCAACAAGCTCCCAAACTTCGTTTCTAACGAACTGGTTCAACTCTTCTTGCATGGCGATGATCCAGTCAGCATCATTGAGTGCGTCCTCTATTGACTGAGGTTCTTCTGTAGACAAGAAACAAGAATAGAGTGAGCTTTCTCCTTGACTTAATCTAGATCTTGTCCTTATAGTTGCTGACGGATCTCCTATAATAAGATCTGAAGAATGAGCGTCAAGCCATGAACGTCTGAGTCTGGC
Source organism: Lavandula angustifolia (assembly GCA_028984105.1). NCBI lineage: Eukaryota > Viridiplantae > Streptophyta > Magnoliopsida > Lamiales > Lamiaceae > Lavandula > Lavandula angustifolia. The sequence continues at coordinate 25,380,633 of CM054823.1, forward strand.
TTCTTCTTATGATACTACTTCTGCACAGTCAGTAGGTGTGTTAGGCATTTCAGTAGTACTGTTCTGTGATTGCAGTAGTTCAGTAAGGAGGTTAGGATCTACTGAGTTTCCAGGTTCAGGGGCATTTAGCTCAGGAACAGTATTTGTTCCCACTGAGTTTATATTCTCAGTAGAGGTCTCAGTTACCACTGGGGCTTCCTTATCGACCTTTGTTACCTGTTGTTGATTCTATTCAGTAGAATCAACCAGGTCAGCTACATTGCTTGTTGGCTGAGTCCGAATTTCTTCATCGTCTGACTCATCATCCCAACAATGCTGAATCTTTTCAGCTTTGTCGTTTAGTGCGAGATCCTGTAGCTTGCTGCTGACGTCCACAGTATTTGACTTTGAAGATTTCCTGTTCTTAGTAATAAACTTATCAAATACCACATGAGGGCTTTCCTCCACGCAAAGGGTCCGATAGTTAATGACTTTGAAAGCTTTACTGACCCGAGAGTATTCTAAGAATACTCCTTGATCAGATTTGCTATCAAAGACTTTCAACCGATCTTTCCCGTTATTGTGGATAAAACAAGGACAGCCAAAAATATGAAAATGAGAAATAGAAGGAATTCTCCCTTTCCATAATTCGTATGGTGTCTTCATGTGTTGTTGTGTAAGCAGTGAGCGATTCTGAGTGTAGCAGGCGGTGTCAGTAGCATCTGCCCAGAACTTTGAGGGTAGTCCAGAGTCTGCTAGGAGCGTTCTTGCTGCTTCTTTAAGTGTTCGGTTTTTGCATTCAGCAAATCCGTTCTGCTGAGGGGTGCGAGCTGCTGATGTCTCGTGCTTAGTTCCCTCATTTTCGCAGTACTCTTTAACTACTGAGTTGAGAAATTATGTTCCTCTGTCTGAGCGAATTCTCTGTATCTTGATGTCATTTTCCACACTGGGCTTTTTCAGCAGTTTGGGCAACTTAGTCATGACATCAGATTTGTTGGCTATGAAGATGACCCATGTATATCTCGAGTAGTCGTCAATAACGACGAGGGCATACTTCTTGCCTCTTATAGTCACTGGAGAGACTGGCCTGAATAAGTCCATGTGTAGCAGCTGAAGGATTCCATCAGTGGAAGGTGAAGGAATATGTGGATTGCTACTCTTTGTCTGCTTTCCCTTCAGGCATACTTCATAATTTCTATCTTTGATAAACGATTCGTTGGGCAGTCCTCTGACTTTGGAGTTCTTGGCTAGCTTGTTCATAGTCTTGAAGTTCAGGTGGCTGAGTCTCTTGTGCCACAGCCATCCTGCCTTCTCACTAGATTTAGTCTGTGCGAGTATGCAAGCCTCAGGTTCTGCGGTTTTCCAGTCTGCAACATAGATATTTTTCCTCCGCGAACCTGATAACACTGTTTTCCCTGTAGATTTATCAACAACATCACAGAAACCAGCGTCAAAGATAACTCTATTCAGATTGTCACAGAATTGACTGACAGAAAGGAGATTATGTTGAAGTCCTTCAACATATGTTACCTTGGAACTGAAGCAGTCCCAATATTCAGCATTCTATATCCCCTTGTGTAGCCTTTTGAGTTGTCACCAAACTCAATTCTGGGACTATCTTCTTGCATGTAGTTGGTCAGCAGGCTCTTCTGGTATGTCATGTGTCTCGAGCAGCCGCTGTCCACTATCCAAGGGTCCTTATGCACCTGCAAAACAGAAGCATTTTTAGGTACCCTTTGGTTCAGTTGGGTCCTTACATGTTAGTGGGTAATTTCGGAACCCAGATCTGCCTAGGGACCTTAGAAGTCTGAGACTTCTTCTTCTGAACCTTGTCAGCTTTCTTCTCCACAGGACTCGGAGATACTGACTTTCTGATGATTTTGGATTCAGGAGCTTTCTTCTTCTGATGCTTTGCCCTCCTCCTGACCCTGGGCTCATAGTAGTTTAATCATACTGAGCCGGATGCTCATACAGTGGTTCATTGTACTGTTCCGCCCACCTGACCTTCTTGGTTCCCCCTGAGTTTGATCGTGGTGTCCTGGGGCTGGAACCTTTGGTTAGTTGTTTCTTGTTGCTGGGCTGAGGTGCAACTATCTTCTGTTTATTCTTCGCCTGAGGTGTTGATTCAGTAGTCTGAACTTTACCTCTGATGAACCTTTCAGCCAGCATTTCTGAGCTCTTTGAAGTGGAAGCTTCATGAGTATAGCCAAGTCCTTCTTTCATGACCGTTGGCCTTTGTGCTCTAAGCATATTTTCCAACTTCTCCTTAGCTCCTAGGTACTGTTCAGTCATCAGTCCCTGCCATACCTCATCACTCTTCCTAAGTGAGTCATAATCTTTTTCGACGTCTGCGAGCTTCTGACTGAGTCGAGCTATTTCAGTCTCTTTCTCAGAATTGTCCTTAGTCAGAACTGAAATCTGAGTTTCTTGAAGCTGAGACTTAGTCACAAGAGATTCAATTTCTTCCTTGAGTCTCGCAACCAGATTCTCTGAATCAGTAGAGACCTGAGAATCAGAAGAAAGTCTCTGATTCTCAGCCTTTACCTGTTCAAGTTCCTGAATAGTTCTGTTGAACTCTCTGCTCAGCTGAATCTGCTCCTCTAGTAGATCGTCATAGGCTTGTACCACATCTAAAGGCTCATCTGTGAGTGAGCAGGTGTCATGTGTGCTGTGGGAAGAAGAAGTTATATTAAGTTTAGAATTTACCTCAGCCTCTTCTCCGGCCATTAGACAGTATTCAGCCGTTTCTTCAGGAACCGTCTCTCCGATCTCAACTGCGACGAATGCAGCTTCATCCTCAGAGGAATACATGAATGTATCCTCCTCGATTGAGTTATCGAATATCTCTCCGGCTATGTAGGCCTGCCTTCTACGGGCTAATTTCTCGCGTCTGGCCTGCCGTTCTGCTCTTTGAACAGCTGAGAGTTCGGGACAGTCGTACTGATAGTGTCCCTCCTTCTTGCAGTTATAACAGATAGATGATCTGCTGCTTTTTCCGACTGAGTCTTCCGATGGACTCGCAGCAGGTTCTGAGTTCCTGCAGTCAGTAGAAGGTTTAGATTCTTCCCTTTTCTGAGAATCTTTCTTACCTGAGGGAGAATCTCTGTTGTATTTCCTCAGCTTTCTGACTCTCTCCTTTTCTCTCTGATATTTGAGAGCCATCAGTGCTAGTTGGTCAGTAGCAGATGTCTCAGAGGACTTTGTTTCTGTCGCAGCTACTGCCTTGCTGGAAGAATTGGGTTTGACTCCAGTTTTGCTGACTGTTGCTTTGAAAGCATGGTCAATCTGAGTGTCAGCTGGAGCACTGGAACATCTTTGGGGTAGATTGTACTCGAGTTCCTCAGTCTTTAATTCTGAAAAGATAACATCAGGGGTTAGAGCATTAAGATCAGAGCGTCGTAAAGAGGTAGCAAAAGGAAGCCACTTCTATCGAGGTAGAGCTCTTAAGATCTTGGTGTTCATCTCTTTGTTGGTGAACATCCTCCCCAGCCCGTTGATCACATTGACTTGGTTTGTGAATCTGACGCTTAGCTCGTCAATGGTCTCACTGCGCTCCATGGCAAAAGCGTCGAACTTCTGTAGCTCTAATTCGAGCTTGTTCTCTTTGATCTGCGGGGTTCCTTGGCTCAGTACAGCCAGGGCATCCCAAAGTTATTTCGCCGTCTTGCAGTCTTGCACCCTCCTGAGGTGAGAATCACTGAGCGTAGTCAGGATTGCATTACGCGCAACTCGGTCGAGGTTGTGCAGCTTTTTCTCTTCTGGTGTGAAGGCTGATTTTTCTTTAGCGACCTTAGCGCCAGTCTGCGCTCCTACACCTCCCACATCGGCAAATTGTACACTATCGATCATGGGAATGATGGGTTCTGTCTCAAGGACGTCCGTCATGCTGTCATGCAGCGATGTAAGGTGTGCCTCCATTCTCACACGCCATACCGTGTAGTTATCTATTGAGAACATAGGTACCATCTGAATACCTGACATATCAGACATAATGGGTACGGGTATAAGGATGAATGAAGAGATGCTTGTGTAGAGAAAACGTTTTCAGGATCTGTTCGAGAAGACCAGTAGATCAGAACCGGTGATCAGAAGAACATCGATGCTCTGATACCAAATGTTGGTCCGGAGATGATAGTCAGGTGTAGAGGGGGGGGGGTGAATACACCTGATTACAGTTTATTTTCTCAGAACGTGAAGGACAGCTGAGCTGTAGGTTGCAACTGATGAACAGTGCTAAATAGTAACCTTCGATCGCGGGTCAGAAGTGTGCCAACTACTGAGCTCTCCTACTGAATTTTGTCAGTACTTGAAACTCAGTCGGGGACATTGTGCGGATAAGAGTGTAGGGCCCGGAGATTCGTCTCAGTTTGAAAACGTGATTTCACAAGATAAAGTATTTTTGGTTAGTGCGCTTTTAATAATACGTTTTATGCAAAGATATGATTTTGTAATCAGTTTGTATGCGATGCAATAAAACAGTAAATAACACAAGCAATTTTTAACGTGGTTCGGATACACAAGATCCTACGTCCACGGTCCTGATGAACAGGAGTACTTATTGATTTATTTGAGCAAGTCTCAGCAAGGAATCTGTGCACTGGACAGACCCTTCTAATTTATAGTCATTAGCGACTTTACAACTCAAACCGAAGTTTGAAAGGGAGGGGATAATCTCCAACTAGGAAGGAGTTCTTACAATAAGAACAATTCACAGAGAGTGAACTCCTTCGAGTTTCTAAGCTATAAATTTGGCAGTGAGCTTAGCTAGAGAAGAAGGGATCTAAAGAACTCTAGAGAGAAGAACTAGTGATTTTCTATGTAGACAAGTTCTTCGCTGGAATGATCTTTAAGTTTGCTAGAGTCGTTTGAAAGCTTGAGCGTTTTTCCCTTGTGTATCCTGTGCGTGGAGCTCGGTTTTCTTCTCTATTTATAGTTGTGAGCAGGCATATGTCCGTTGGAGAAGACGATGCCATGTGTCACAAGCTTCCAAAGAAAACGGCCATATTTTCAAATTGTTGCAGCAGGGCAGTTGACACTGTACATGAGAGCAGCTTTAGTTGGTAAGAGCATGTAAAGCGTTGTCTGCTTCTCATTGGTCGAGGTTTGTGGTAGGTGAGAATGTGTCAGTCGTCAGAGTTGACTATTCCTCAACCTTGTATGATCTTCTGCTGAGTTCGAGAATGACTTTAGCGGCTGAGTCGTTTTCTGTCGGATACAGTAGACTTAGGACAGTCTCTGTCTTCTTCGTCTGAGTCGGCTGACAAGGATATATCTTCAGAGTAAGGTCAGCTGATGACTGCAAAGGTACTGAGTTTGCATGAAGTTCTTCTGCTGATGTCTATCAGCTGATGAGGTGTGTACTACTGAAGGTGAGGTTCAGCTGATGACAGAAGAATGCAAGCAATTATACTGATGACGTGGGGTTCAGGAAAGTAACTTCGTCAGAAGATCAGTCCAACATTTTACCCCGTACAGGACTTAGACAGAAGGATAAACAATTCAAAAGGTCTAACCTATACATCAGCTAATCCTATCAAGACACTACACTACTGATATCAGCTAGGTTTTGGGATCTTCAATTCCATAGTACTACTATGATTTCCCCCAATATTATTTTACCCGATAACATGCTGATTATTATCTACTGACTCATAACCCAACAACAATGTTTTGTGTGGTATTTAAGTCTCTACCATTTAGTAGGAGATAACAAAGTGACATGTGGTGGGCTTGGGCCACACATGCTCATGCGCGCGAGCCTTTTCGACGACCGCCTCACTCGCGGCGCAGCTCCGTGCCCGGCCCCGGCTTCGGTTCCGGTTCTGTGTCTGTGTCCGTGTCCTTGGACTTCGACTTGGATCTTGACAATTGGTCCTTTGGGTGGTCCGTGGGCTTGTCCGTTAGGCTTGGCTGTTGGACTTGTGCGGACTGGCCCAGTTCAACATTGGTGGCCTGATCCAGTTCGTGGTGCAGTGCACCTGCCATACCCAAGCAATATTTTTGGAAGTCTCTGGAATGAGACTCTTCAAGTGTCTTCCACTCCTCCACTTACCATCCCCACGACCTCCTGCCTTAAATGGCACAACAACTCTTCACCTATGAGAAGCAGCCTATAAATAGGCTAGTTGCATGTCATTTCAAAAGACACCAATCAATCATCTCTTCTCCTCTGCATTTTAGAGCTTTAGTTGTCCAACAGCTTCTGCCCTCTCCTTGTCCAGTTCGCCGGAGCTCGATAATCTTGCATGCGGTGCTGCAATCTTCGAGACGTTCGTCCTTTCATATTTGGGAACGATACGCCAACACCGAGAGCACTACCGGGGTGTATTTCGTCTTGCGGAGAGAGAACTCCTCGACCAGAGGCGGACAGAAGGGGGTGCGTGGGGGTACCACCACACCCCCCAATTTGTTGTGTTATCCCATATATTAGTACATTTTATGTCTACCTAAATAATAACATGCACCCCCCATTTTAGATACCAACCTGCAAAGCCCATTTCTCAAATAAATCAATAATAACAGGCTTAATTTATTCTCTTTTTATTTCTAAATCACATGGCCCAATTTCTGCTTTAATATTTATATATTAGTAAGTGGGCAGAAGTGAATGTTTAGAAATGGGCCATCAATTTTATTAAAATGTACAATTCAAAAATAGGCCCAAAGAAATTTGCTGATCTTCTTCTTTAATCCTCTTCTACATACGTAACTATTACAATTGAATTTATAACTTGACAGGTAGTGAGACAAATAGAGAACGAAGTCACGAACAGAACTATAACATGAAATAGATTTCGAAAGAGATCCAGGCTCCGTAAGATGATATGGGATTATCCGGTTGATAAAAGAGATGAGATGATGCGACGTTATCTAATAGCAGGTCCTCATCGACCAAATCCTTCTGGAAAAGTCGACAAATACAAGAGAAAGTTTTTGAGTTCTGACTCGCTATTTTTGTCGTTTTATGGTTTTTGTATATTATTTTAGACTCATTATTTTGTCATTTGTTTATGTTATAAGTACTTTTGACTTTCTTATACTCATTGTTATATTATTTTTTTTCAAAAAAAAATTTCGGGGGCCCAATCCCTGAATCCTGGTTCCGCCCCTGTCCTCGACTCGACGAAGTTTTCATCTCTAGCTCTATTTTATTTGTGTTTTCCGACTTACTATTGTGGTTGTAATAGCAGCTTTTGTCAACAAATAAATCCTGGATCCACCCCTGCATTGAGACAATGCATACTTTCCCCGCCAAAATCTACGTATCATCATGCCATGCAAATCTTTCTTTCTCTTTTACTTCTGCTTTTCGTATCTATGTTTCAGCTTTTCATAATTTTCAACAACTTTTCGTCGCCACAAAAGGATTTGGTGCAATTCCAGTTAGGACTCGAGACTTATGTATTTCTTCTGTGCATTCCAACCTTATCTTTCCCCCTAAAGCATGTTTAGTGTTGACTCTAGGATTGACTTGAGCATACGGATCAATCACAACAAGAAAATTGTGATTTACCGATGGAAGTATCAGTTGATAAAGGCTTAAAATTCGTCGGTAAATTAACTACTGACAGAAAAATTATGTCGACAAAGACATAGTTGGCAAACGTTGCCGATGAAAAAATGTTCGTTTAACCTTTCCGACGTCCTGCTGATGGAAAGTCGGTCGGCTGCCATCAACAACCATTTTCGTCGTAAGACGGTTCCCGAGGCCGTGCCGACGGCAAGGCATGTCACTTGATAGCATCTCATATGTTCCTACGTCCATTCATTACCACACAATTATACTCTACCTATGATTCGTGATTCAAACTCAAAGTCTAGATTAATTATGTTCAAGATTTGAAAGTTTAAGGTTTAATAGTTCCGTATATTATGTGAGGGAAAAAAAAGCACTTCATTCGTTCCATTATTGTTGATTTGTTTCTTTTCGACACGGAAATAAAAAAAAAGGGGTGAATGTGTGTTAAGTGGTGGGTTCCACAGTCCACTTATTTTAAATGGTTATGGTCCATGAATTATTTGTATTTTAGAAAACAAGATAACAATAATAAAACAGCCCAAAAAGTAATACAAACCAACAATAATGGGATGAATGGAGTATTTTTTACTGACTATATAAGCCTTCGATTGGCCTTTGTGTCTTTTTTCCTACTTTTTCTTAAAGAATGAAACCGTACAATTAAATAATAAAAAAATTAAAAAGATAATAAAGAAAAAGATAATGTTAAATAATTGAGTAAAATGCACACTTTATAATACTCTCTCCGTCTCACTCCATTGATCTCATTTCTTTTCGGCACGGAGATTAAGAAGTTTTTTGTGTATAAAGTAAAATAAAGTTGTAGTGTTCGTTGAATTTGTTAGATGAGTATTTTAAATGAAAAAGGAAATGAGACCATGGAGTGAGACAACTAAAAAGGGAAATGAGACTAATGGAGTGGGACGAAGGGAGTATATAAGTAGAAAATCATATGTAATTTAGCTCATATTAATACTCTTCAGAATAAAGTGTATATGTACTGTTGTGGGTCTTACAGATTCACTTTTTATGGTTTATAATATATTACATGATTCATGAATATCTAAATTCTTTTATATGACGAGCAAAATTCATAATCACAATTTTAAATGAGCGTGAGTAAGATTAATTCGCTAATCAAACTTCTATGTTTCAACCAAGCCAAGATTTCATATTTAAGCTAAAAGGTTCCGCACGAAAGTGTAAAGTGATCCTTCTAAATAATCATAAGAGGAAAATAAAGTTAAATGACAAAAGCTTCATCCTAATTTTTTTAGCTTAAAGTAAGAAATATTATCAAAAGTTTAAAGCAATCTTTGCATGACTAAGTTTCAAAATTAAAAGACAAAATAACCATGCAGCATAAGATACTGATAATTTTAGTTAAATACAAAACTGTTAACATGAAGCTACTTTACCAATTTAATTCCGGAAATCGAGTTTAAATAGTAAATACATTTACTTTTTATCGACTACTCATAGTATTTAAATGAAATGGGAATTTGAGCAAATACCTCTTAAATATATTGGCGGCCTACTCTCGAGTCTTAACAAATTCAAAGGGTAGGGTGGATGAGGAGTCCCAAAATGTGATTTTTTTTTTATGACGAGAGTAACTCGCAGCCGCTACCGAAGTACGCACTGGGTAAACTTCGTTCCTGTGCAATAGCCTGCAAACCACGCAGGACAGTTCAACCACCCTAGCCTAACCATACAAAATGTGATTCTTTTTCAAAAGGTATGGTGGTTAAATACGTTAAACTCCATAAATTATTAATTTTTTTCACTTTTTCCCGTAAATTATGAAAATGTGCACTTCACCTCTTTAGATTATTGACTTTGTGCGTTTTGACTTCTTAATTATAAAAATATATAATTTAACCCCTTTAACTTCTAGGTTTTGAGCAGCTACAACGATTACGCATTTTGAGGGAGAACAAAAAATAAGTTTATCATTGCTTCATTCCTCTATGTATCTGCAGGTATATTAAACCCGAAGCGCCTGGATATTTGAAGCTAATGCAGAGTCTGAGAAGTGGAGATTGCACATGAATCTCATCCTCACTTTTCATCCAAACAAATGTTGAGACACTTTTTATGGAACGGATGAGTAATAAATATAATAAAACTCGTGTCCCGAAGAGTAGGAGACGAGACCTGCCTACAGATGCATCATGCATGTGAATGCTACTCCAATGAACTTGAAATGAAAAAGTAAAGAACATATTTTCTAGAATAGAAAATCTGGTTTCTGATCAAACTTTTAGGATAGACAACTCACATGATTCTAGCAATTTACTAAGTGGTCGATCATGGGGGCTTATTTAAATTACATGGAGCAAGAAAGCAATAGTCCACCAAAAGACATGGTAAGAATAACTGCAAAAGCTACCAAGTACTCAACAGTTATCCACTGATAAATCATAACCTCGTCTTGTTCCAATAATAGAAATTACCAGTAGTTGCTCTTCTGCAGTTCCCACTACTAAAAGAGCAGGGCAGTAACCACTCAAGCATTCAATTCCCCAACTTCTGCAGCCAAGGGTTCAAAAAGAGCTTCAACTTCAGCAGCATTCACTTCGTCTAGGCTCGGCGGATTCCACTTCGGGTTCTGATAACAAGCAGAAAAATCAGATGGGATTTATAAAATCTGACACCCGAGGGATGTATAGGAGAATCTACCCCACTCACAAGAGTGTTTTCTGTAATAATTACTATAATCAGAGGCCATGGAGAATAAGATTCAAATAAGAGATATTCCCAGCTTATACAAGATACAAAAAAGATGGAAGGCCAAGAGATGTAAAGCAAACCAGAAACAAAAACTTAAGAGAAGAGAACACGACATCTTTTTCACCTGGTCTTTGTCCACTAAGACAGCCCGAACACCTTCCGCGAAATCATTTCGAAGAGAAGACCTTAATGCGATACGATATTCGGCTTTCATCACACCAGTTAGCTGGAAAGATAATGTACAGGACAAAAGCAATGAGAAAACATGTGGAAGTAAGCAAACAAGCTTTTCTCCCCTGGAGAGGGGGTCGATGGGGCTATGAAAAAGTAGCCTCTACCTTGGATAACTCGTTATTACTATTGCCTTGAGCAGCAGAAACTTTTGAAAAATGCTTATCTGTGAGGCAAAGAGAAAAGGGGGCTCCTTTCTTCAGCCCTTGTAAGGCATCCTTTGCCCACTCTGCCACTATCAAAAATGAAAATGCACGTTAAACTATTTCGCAAAAAGAGGAGCGAGGAAAAATCAAAAGGAGAAAATTGAGATGAAACAGAAAATGTATGTAATAAACATCAAAGATGAGAAAAGAATATTAGCATTAGTGCTCACCCAATGCATCACCACTTAGCTGATGACTTTCCAGCTCCTTCGTAACCTCCTTTACAGATTTGTTACTCCCAAAGGTTGAAATTATCCGGGGTAAAAGCAATTTTAGACGAGGTTCAGACTCAGGGTTTCGGCTAAATTTTTCCAACAGGGTTCTGATGTCTTGATCAGGGTCTTCAGAACTAAATTGAATATCAGACAAATTAGAGAATTCATTTGATGAGTGACACACAGAGTGTTTTAGTTTTCGATAATAGCATACCATGTAGATTCCAATCATTTATTAGACATATCCTGTGTTGAATGCGTTAACTGGTCTAGAGAGTTTCTAAGAAGAACTTGATCTAAAACAGATGCATACACTTCTCTCATATACTGGACCATTAATGCAGAAGAGCAGAACTATCAATCCAAACAAGATGTAGAACATAAACCCAAGGAATAAAGCTTGGATAGTAAATAAAAAGTAATTTTTAGCACAGAGTCTAGCTTATCGAGATAAACATACAAGACTGTTGCCAAGAGATCTTCCTTTAATGCAGCCAAGCTCCCAGAGGGCACATAATGTGTTCCCAGACCAACATACAGAGCATCAGCTGGCGTTGATACTCTATTTCCGGTTAATCCAAGATATGCCCCTGACAATTACAAGGGGATAAGAAACAGAACAGATAAAAGGAAGAATCATGAACATAATCCGGAATTTATCGTGATAAATTGAAATGTCACTTAGTAAACTTATATATGAATCTACATGTCCTTAAATTTGACAAGAAACTAATGATAAGAGTTTTTCCAAACCATCAGCATCTGCTGCCAAAATTGTAAAGGTGTACATGCACAGAGCTACTGGAGGGGGTCTTATAGAATCTTCACCAAGTTGTATCTACACTAGATTTGCACATAAACTAGTAACTAAATCCTTTTGATGTGAAAGTATATTATTTACAATATCTTCCAGTTCACATGTACCAATTACTTCATTGGGGTTCTGTCATAAGTTCACAATGACATTTCAAAAATCCCAATTCATTATTGAACACTTTAATTTCACCAGTTGACATTTTAATTTCATATAATTAGTTGTGTAATACTTCCCCAAATGAATAACCTTTATTTCTTATTTAACAACATCCACTTGCATTTACAAAGTTTGGAAACACTAGTCAAATAAGACAAACTTCATCAACACCTAAACAAAAAGTTAAATACACTAAAAACATAGTATGTCAAGTTAAACACAAGTTAAAAACATAAGCTCTTTAAGTTAAGACATGCTATAATCAGTATTACAGAGAAGATTCCCAAGTGTAACAAACCAAAAAACAAAGGACTGACCTACTGCTCCTTCTCCAGGACTTTTTGCAGCTATATATGCAAAACCAACATCTGGAAACAAGCCAATACCATTTTCTGGCATAGCTAGGACTGTTTTCTGACATAAATGAAAAAACAAGGATAAACAATTAAGATCTTCAAAATATTAAGTATTAAGCACTGACATCAACAATGATGAGCTATAAATCGATTACCTCCGTGATGAGCCGGTATCGACCATGACCAGATAGTCCAATACCAAATCCCATTGTAATTCCGTCCATGAAAGAGATGTAAGGTTTTTTGTGCTCAGAAATTTTGCATATTAAGGAATATTCCGCAGTGAAGACCTAATGTTAAACACAAAATAATTAATGACTTTTCTGAGAAATGAATATAAAGAAAAGAATAACGGAAATATACAAAAGATGAAAATGAAGATTATCATCACACATTGCTAGGTTAGAGTTTATCATCGCTGCATATAGTCTGTGCATCATGTGCGTTTGCAACTGCACACCAGATAAAGAAATTCAAGGCATGGCAAGAAACTTAGATTAGTGCACACGGTCATACAAGTACAATCGCTCTACTGGAATGATATCATCTTTTTTATTCGTTCATTAATTATTACGCGAATTGTCTTATTCAAAACAAATGCCCTGAAATTTCTAGGTCAAACTTAGACTATCCACGCACATGCGATGCATGTAAAACCTGTCTATAAACACGTAAGGTGACAATATTACAATATAATTGCCTAGTTGAAATACTATATGAAATCTATTACTAGTTTTTCAGGTGGGGAAGACATCAAGAATCCGAAAGTTATTCCAGACAGGGACAGTAAATTAATAAGCTGTCGCGTAATATTCAAAGTGATTTAAAAAACCTAGAAAGTCTACAATATTATTATCACTTTTCCATTTTCGGATGCTACAAGACCTTAATCATGTCTGACAGTTGATTTTTTGTTGTAATCTGCTTCACATCACCACCTGCAAATGAAGTAGTTAACTAAGAGTCTCAGTTGCCAGTATCAAATTTCCAGCCAAAAGTTTTTCCACTAAAGGGTTCACCACTTATACAACTCCCAGGTAAAGGAAAAGAAAACAGATGTTCAAAGGCAAATATCCACGTCACATTCAGACAACAAAACTATCAGAAAAGGTCACACCAAATATATTTGTGACAATAGAGGAACCTTTTGGACAAGAGGAGTGGATTTGTCCTTTTGAATTTCAGCAACAACACCCTTAATATCCATTCCTGCATTGATCATGAATGTTTACCCTCAAAACCTTCCCAAACTCATAAAGATGTGAAAACCCTAAAGAAATATTACAAACCCCACCTAGCTCCAACTGAAATGCCACATATAGAAAATACAATTTTAACTTGAAATCTAAGGGAACGATAATAAGGCAGTCCGACGAATAGATGCCATTAAACAATCATAAACAACTCCGTGACCTGCTGAGAATGCACGAGATGAGCTACTTTCGACCAAAACGCATTTCACCCTTGGATCCGTTTCCCATTCATCCAGATAACTCTTATACTTGACGTCCATATCTAAATCAAATTTAAAGCAAAACACACAGTCATCAACCAGTAGTATATAGTATCCAACTTAACTAAATCAGTAGACAGAGCATAACAAGTATTGTAGACATCTAAATTCATTCAAATGTAAGCTCAAATTAAACAGTGGGCCACTATTTTCCATTTTTCATGTTGTCGCGATATATGATCCTCTAAATCTCATTGAAACAGTAAAGGGGAAATCGAAAAGGAAATCAACAGCGAATTGAGAATTTGAAGTAGGTGAAACCTAAATTCATAGCATTAAGAGCTTTGGGGCGATCAAGAGTGATGAAAGCGACGCCGTTTGGAAGCACATGTCCTCTGACGAACTCATCGGCCATAACTGCAAAGGTTCGCACGGTTGAGTGGCGGAGATTTGCAGAAGATCGAGGTGAGAAGCGGAGGTGAGATACTGTGAGAAAGGATGTCTGATTGAGAAGCAGAAGCAAACTTCGCATGATTTCCTCGTCTAAAGACGAACGAGTTGAATACCCATTTAGGATATCAAATTCACTGTACAGTAACGATTTTTTTTTTTTTTTAATGACGATTGTAATCTCAGCCGCTATCGAAGTGCGTAGAGTTTTACTATACAGACATTAATAAATTCCTAAATTTGAACAACAAAAATATCCTAAGAGTATGTTATAGTGCAGAAATATTGCACGATAGATACCAAATCACCTGCCCAAAAACTATGTTCTAATATATTAGAGTAGACATCTACTATAGTATAATTTTATATTTTAAGTGGTAGTCATCTAGATACCTACCCTATCAAACAACATTGAGACATGATTTTTGGGACTGGTGATCCCGTCTCACTCTATAGGTCCAAGAGATTTGTAAGCACCTCATCAACATCAAATCTTCGTTGTCCGAATTGGCTTATCAGTGCAAATAACTTAAGGGATCAACCTTTAACTTTTTGAGGTTTGGGATCTTCTTCAACTTTTTCTTCATCCGTTTTTTCCAATCTACACGTATCGAATTCTCTCAAGGAATTAACGAGGCTTGAAAAATTTACTTGTGCATTGTAGTCTTGCGATATGATAACCCAAACACGAATATCAAAAGTAATCATGGTTAATGGATCATCAAACTTTTTGGCAAGGGTAGTTTTGCCGATTCCCCCCATACCACGTATTGGGACGACTTGGAGTTAGGGCTGTTCAGCACAGAGTCGCTCCTTCACGTAATGTTCAAAACCAACCATGGCATCTTTGTGGATGTGTGGAGCACTTGCACTTGATGAGCTACGACTAGAAGAATGAGCTAATTGAAGAAGTGATACATATCTACAAAAAAAAGAACAAGGCAACAAGTAGAGCAGTCTACTCAAAAGCAGCAAGGATTGTTATCAATTACTTTCGCAGAAATCACAGTTTTGAAACACTAGGAACAATTCCCAGAAAATAAAATTCAAATCTTATTTTATTGTGCCACCCACCCACATTTGTTACAATGACAAGGTCAAATTTGGGCTTCTGGTATTAAAATATGGGGATGTACAAGAATGTGCATTTCAAATGCCAAAAATGAAAAAAAGTGGGTAGCGGAGGGCTTTCTAAAATCTCCAGACTCAGACAACTTTAAAAAAGTGGCAGAAGATTATTTGGAGGAACTCGTGAAGAGAAATCTTATCTTGGTCACAAAGAGAAAATCCGATGGTATAGAATCAGAAGTTGTGGCCTCCATGATCTGATGAGAGACTTGTGCATAAGAAAATCCCAGAAAAATCGGTTCTTTCTAAATCTGATGGATAGGCACGTCGACGAAAATAGTTTTGTTGGAAGCATAAGAAATCAACGTCGTATAAATGTTGATTCTTCCAATCTAAAGTACCTCTCAAGCTCTTATAGATCAAGCGTCCATTCCATCAAATGCTCCCGGTATGGTTTAGTAAAACTGGATTTTGTTGAGAGTGTTAGATTGCTGAGGGTATTAGATGCAGAAGCCGCGGATGTTGAATACTCGCCGTTAATGGAAAAACTAGCTGAGTTATTTCATTTAAGGTTCCATGCTATTAGCTACTGTCATGCTAGTTCTATGTTTTTATGGGATTTTCAAAATTTGCAAACCTTAATCATTAATAGAGAAAAGTTCTTACTTGGAATAGATTGTTATATTGTTTGGAAGTATATGCAGGTTGTTGGGTTCAATCTCGACCAAAGTACTATAGCTTCACTTATCCGAGGATGTTGAAGAAGTTGATTTTGAGGGATTTGGTGCTTCCTTGGAACGACATTGTGGTGGTTGATTCATTGCCTAATCTTCAAGCGCTTAAACTCTTAAACTAAAAGGTTGTACTTGCGTCGGTGGAGCATGGGAAACAACCGAAGGGGAGTTCCCACAGTTGAAAGTAGTCATTTTCCGAGACTCAGGCTCATGCTGCTGCATTCTTGTAAGAATTTGAACACGATTCCAAATGATATTGGAGAGATTCCAACACTTGAACTGATTGAGGTTAATGGTGTCGCCAAGAGGTCTCTGGTGAAGTCCGTTAAAGAGATACAAAATGAACAAGACGACTTGGGAAACAACAACCTTCAAGTTATCTGCATTGCAGAGTTGTCCGGACATAAAAGATTTGATTTGATGAGGATGAGGTGGAGGAGGATGCCAATGATGATCGATGTGACGGTAATGATGAAGAGCATGCTTGTGTATTCCTTCCGAGGGTCCATATTGAGCTCTTGTATATACCGTATCTAAGGAGGTTTACTGAAAAAGTTTGAATGTCAATATAAATGCTTGTGGAGAAGGGCGTCAATTTAATCTGCTTTCTCATGCATCTGATATTTGTTTATATTTCAAATTCAGTTTCTAATACAAAACAAATACGTGTGATGATGTAAAATCATTAGTAGAACTTGCACCTTTTTTTTGGATGACTTTTTTTTTTATGAAGAGAGTAGTAACCCGCAGTCGCTACCGAAATACGCATTGGATAAACCCCACTCTTGTGCTTTAGTCTACAAACAATACATGAGGACTCATAACCTTCTGATCAGAGACTACCCAAATGTAACTTATTTTAATTAAAGGTATACTATCCAAATAAAACTTAAATAGATTTAACGCCCAATTTCTTACAGATGGGCCCCACAACATGTGATCCTCATAGCTAAGGCCCAAATTTTGTCCGAATGAAATGGGTCTCCACGAAATTATTGAGTGATTTAGAGTAAAAAGCATTAACTACTTTGACTATTATAATAATAATATTATTATTATTATGAATGTAACATTATATGTTATATAAAATAACACGGTCAAACAGAATTTGCAAGCCTTATTATGAGTGAGATAATACTGTTTTCTGTATGAGTTCCAGTCTTATGTTAAAAACTAAATACGATGTCCGTCTCATAAAAAGTGTATTGTTTTCTTTTTTGAATCGTTCTATAGAAAGTGTTATATTTTTTTTTTAAAATAAAGAGTATGTGGTCCAAAATCTATATAATATATTAAAGCCCAATGGTAATTTGTATCCAATTGGAATTCAAATTGATTTCAATTGAATTGAATTGGATTTCATTGATTTGCTATTTCATAATATTTTCACTTTTGCCATTTCAATTCAATTAGAATTAAATTCAATTTTTTATCCATTTCCCAATTTATCATTTTCGATATTTTTCTTCTGATTTTGTACTACCTATGACTAAACCCTAATTCACTTTCACTTTTCTCCTCTTTAATTTTTCTCATGTCTTACATGGCTTTGTGTTCGAGCATGTTCCCGTATTTCCACTGCCGGCTATCGCCTCCACATTAGGTATTTTTTTTATTTGAATTTTTGGTTAAATTTAGCCTTCTATTTTCATTTCAATTGTGTTAGATCCGCATCTTTCCAGCACCTGGACGGAAGGCCCAGGAAATAGCTGCGATGATTTCAAACTACTAAGATCTAACGAAGTGAACGACAGTCAAGAATCTAGGGAATGGTGGTAGAGGAGTATTCAGTTCAGTGATTTAATTTAATTGGAATATATTAAAATCGAATGGTAATTAGTATCAAATTGGAATTCAAATTGATTTCAATTGAATTGAATTGGATATTTTACAATTGAATTGAATTACAATTATTCTATTTTGCAATTTTTTATTTTAAAAACCCATTAATATTAAAAATTATATTGAATAAATAATTTTCAATCAATTCCAAATCTATTTCAAATCAGTTGCATAATTTCCTATTATAACTTAAATTGAAAATGCCAATTTTAATTCCTTTAAAAAAACCATTAACATTAAAACTAATATTGAATAAATAATTTTCAATCAATTCCAAATCTATTTCAAATCAGTTGCATAATTTTCTATTATAACTTAAATTGAAAATGTCAATTTTGATTCATTTCAATTTAATCTAATCCTTCCAAATAAAAAATTATTCCATTTTTATCTTGAATTTTTTATTTTAAAAATTCATTAATAATAAGATTGATATTAAATAAATAATTTTCAATCAATTTCAAATCAATCGCATAATTTTACATTATACCTTGAAATTGAATCCAATTGTAATTCAAATTGATTCCAATTTAATTGAATTGCATTTCAATTAAATTGAAATTTTGTCATATTTTCTTATTTCAATTTTTATGTTTCATATCTCACTATCCTTCCAAACCAACAAATTATTCTACTTTGTACCTGTATTTTTTATTTTCAAAATTCATTATTAAAGGTAATATTAAATAAATGATTTTCAATTAAGTCCAATTCAATTTCAAATTAATTACATAAAACTGAAGGCTGCCAATTTTCATTCATTTCAATTTAATCTAATGCTTCCCAACGATTTTTTTTTCTTCTGTTTTGCCCCTAAGTTTTTTATTTTAAAAATCCAATAATATGAAAATTGATATTAAATAAATAATTTTCAAACAATTCCAATTCAATTTCAAATCAATTGCAAAATTTTGCATTATACATTAAAAGAATATCAAAGATTACAAAACACTAATATATAAATAATTATAAGAATTTTTGAAATCACACACTTAAAGAATATGAAAGATTTACATTAAAACTATAAAATGTATGTTACATAGTATTTGAAAAGTTTAATTTAGCTGAGTAACGGATATTGACATTCTAATGACCCTTAAAATTTTCCATTTAAAAGAATATCAAAGATTAGAAAACACTAATATATAAATAATTATAAGAATTATTTAAATTACACACTTAAAGAATATGAAAGATTATATTAAAACTATAAAATGGACGTTACATACATATTAATTACCATCCCACGTTTCCTAACCTAATAAATAATAGACTATTTTTATATATAGTAATAATTAGATTAATTATTAGATGTATATATAGAGAGAGTATATAATATTAAGAATTTTTGAAATCACACACTTAAAGAATATGAAAGATTTACATTAAAACTATAAAATGTATGTTACATATTATTTGAAAAGTTTAATAATTAGATTAAGTATTAGATGTATATATATATAGAGTAGATAATATCTACTATATAATTGAAATATACTCTTTAATAAGAGTGTCTATCTATAAATTTAAAGGTCCATTGAAATTCTACACTTATTTAAAGAATATGAAAGATTGCATAACTTTAATATGAATGTAGCCACTAATATAATATTAAATTATTCATAGATATGTTTAATGCAAACGAATGTATATAAATTTAGATCTATTATATATATGCAAGGGAACGTAAGTGCATAACAAGCGCATCTCTTATTCAAAATTCAAAGAAATATTTGCAGACATGCCGACTATTTGGTCTCTAATTGAGGAGTTTGATGACTCGAAGGAGACATTTGCAGTCAAGCTTCGTTTGGTTCGTGCCTACGAACTGCCAACGTACAACAAAAGCGATATACTAAGTATTGAGTGTGTTTTCCACGATTTCAAGGTACATAGTTTTTCTCAAACATTAGTAGAGGAATTGTACATTATATGATTCATTGGATTGAACTGACGAGAAATTGTTATAGGGGGAGAGAATTGAAGCTACAATCCCAAAAAACCAAATTCGCAGATTGAAACCTGAGCTTAAAGAGGGTCATCTTTATGGTGTAAAAAATTTGAAGGTCGTGCATGATAGGAAAGCGCACAAGCTTACGACAAATAAATATAGGCTATTGATGAATGAGAAAACCCGAATATTGAATCTATTGCAAGAAGATTTCCCGAACACGCAATTTAGCTTCAAAAGTTTTGAGGAAGTACACGGAATTGAAAAAATTCATGAAGTCTTGTCATTTGGTATTATCAACAAATTATGCAGTTATTGGATATCACTAAATATAAATATTCTATTATATTGTAATTAACTATTATATCTAAACAGATGTCATTGGAGCGTTGATCAATGTTGGGACAGTTCAACATCCTACAACAAGCAATGGATCAGAAAAGAGGTTAATCAACATCCGCCTTGAAGATATTGAGTATGAATTTTATTGTTATTTTTTATATTATGTAAGAAACATTATATTACATATATGTCTTATTATTTATCAACTTTGTTACGCTAATTTATACGTAGCAAAAAGGCTTTAACTTGCACTTTGTGGGAGGATTATGTTGATAAATTTTTAAACTTAATCGAGCACCAATCTTTGACACCAAACATTTTGATTGTCCAATTCTGCAAACCGAGCATTTATCTAGGTATGTTGTTTAAAGAATACTCCTATTTGATATTAATATAAAAGAAAGCTTTTTCTATGTAGTGCTTGACGAAAATGTTTGGTTATATGTTAGAGGAAAGAAAAGTCCAAAATGGCTATTATGCTACAAAGTTGCTATTGAATCCTAAGGTTGCCGAAGTTGATGATTTCCGAAAAAGGTACAAAAGCCCATGAAGTAAAAAATACTATTCCTTATTATTTGAAAAATGTCTAACGAATATGTAATAGGTATGTAGCCTCTTATGGTGTGGGAGCTAATGCATTTAGTGATACACCCCAAGAAACAACACATGAATATGACGACGAGTATATACAAGGAATTACTAGGACAAAGAAAATTGAAGAGCTACTCGATGAGGATGAGGTACAACAATTATGAACTTATTTGTGGACAAATATAAACTCGCAGCACTATAACTTATTTCATTAATTACATGTTGCAGTCCAAATATTCTTGGATTATTGCAATAGTTGAAATGGTGTATTCTGATGAGGGTTGGCATTATATTGCATGCAAGCAATGCAATAAAAAAATGGAAAAGGTCGATACTCAATTCTATTGCCAAAACCGTAATGTTCTACAACTCGTTTGGTCGCTCTTAGGTATTTACATAAATAACTAAATATTGGTTATTACTAATGATTATTTTATGACCTTCATATTTAATTTTTCCTTTTTAACAGATACAAAATCAAGGTCCGAGTCCGAGATGAGACTGGTTTTGTCTCACTTCTTCTTTGGGACAGAGAGTGCATGCAAGTTATTGAAAAATCCGCTGAAGAGTTGCAGCAAGATTCAACTGTGGTATTATTCATTAAAGTGTGCCTTTTATTGTTAGAAAATTATTAAATATAAAGGCAAGTTCATAATGATTATAGGAAAATGACACTACACCACAAAAGGTGATTGAGGGGGCATTACTGAACAAGAAGTTTCATTTCAAGATTGAAATGAAAACTGAGCATAAAGCCATCTTTGGTGGGGGCTATATAACAACTAAGATTTCAGCCAATAATGATGACGACCACCCGTATAGCGAGAGTGCAGTACGCTTCATATTGAAACCGAAAGAATATTGAAACCGTATGAAAATATCAAAATAGAGATATAATTGTTGAAACACAATCAGGGTTACTACAACGCATAAACGAGTTACATCCTTCATATCTCCCTTTACAGTACCCGCTATTGTTTCCATACGAAGAGGATGGATATAGAGAGGACATTCCCTTTTCAAAAGAAACACAACATACAAAAAGAACACACGTGAGCTTCAGAGAGTTATTTGCTTTTAGACTTCACGAGAGAACCGATGAGCCACCAACAATTTTAAGTGCAAAGAGATTGTTTCAACAATTTGTGGTCGACGCATATACAATGATAGAGTCTGACAGATTACTATACATTCGTATGAACCAACCGGACTTACGTGCAGACATGTACAACGGCTTGACCGAGGCACTGACTAGAGGAGAAACAGATCCAGCTAGGCAAGGTAAACGTATAATTCTGTCTTCAAGCTTTACTGGTGGAGCTCGATACATGATACAAAATTACCAAGATGCAATGGACATCTGCGGATGGGCGGGATATCCAGATTTATTTATATATTCACATGTAATCCAAAATGGCCAGAGATAGTGAGATATGTACGAAGTATAGGTTTGAAGCCTGAGGATCGACCTGATATACTAGCCCGTGTATTCAGGATCAAATTAAAGCATCTACTGAACGAGCTGCAGAATAAGAAACACTTTGGCTCGGTGAAAGCAGGTAAAAACTGGACAACTTACAATTAGATGTCATTTACTATATTGTAAAAATAGATTTTCACATTTTTTATGTTTGAAAATGACAGTTATTTACACCATTGAGTTTCAAAAGCGAGGGCTCCCTCATGCTCATATACTGCAATTTTTGGCAAAGCAAGACAAACAAAAATCTGCTGCTGATATTGATAAAATCATTACAGCAGAAATCCCGAACTCTGATATTGACCAAGAGTATTATAAATGTGTACAAGATTTTATGGTACATGGTCCCTGTGGCATTGCAAACCTAACATCACCATGCATGTCTGATGGACGTTGCACAAAATATTTTCCAAAGAAGTTTGTTAAAGAAACGACCACAGACGATGATGGATACCCAATTTATAGACGGCGAGACGATGGCAGAATAATTATAAAATGTAATATCCCTCTTGACAACAGATATGTGGTCCCGCACAATAAAGATCTCCTCCTAAAATATCGAGCTCATATAAATGTCGAATGGTGCAACGAATCTCGTTCCATTAAGTATTTGTTCAAATATATAAATAAGCGGCATGATCGTGTCACTGCGGCCTTTTACAATGGAGGAGAACAAGGAGAGTATGATGAGGTCAGAATGTACTATGACTGCAGATATATTTCAGCCTGTGAGGTGTCTTGGAGAATATTCAGTTTTGATATACACTTTAGAGAACCTTCTGTTGAGCGATTGAGCTTTCATCTACCTGGAGAGCAGTACGTAATATTATCAGAAAAAGATCAAATAGAAGATATCGTAAATCGTCCAACTGTGAGACAAAGTATGTTTTTGGCTTGGATGGAAAAAAATAAAGAATCTCCAGAAGCAAGAGAGCTAACTTATAGTGAATTCCCCACAAAGTTTGTCTGGAGAGATAAGGAATGGCATAAAAGAGAAAAAAGAATCACAATAGGCAGGATGTTCTTTGTTCCACCAGGGTCAGGAGAACTATACTACTTAAGATGTTTGCTAAATATTGTTCGAGGGCCAAGGAGCTATGAAGAAATAAGATGCATAAATGGGGTTCAGTACGATACATTTTGTGATGCATTGTACTCATTAGGATTGTTGGATGATGATAAAGAATATATTGACGGCATAATTGAGGCAAGTTCTTGGGCATCAGGGAACTTATTAAGGAAGATGTTTGCTGCCTTATTGTCAACTGATACGATCTCAAGACCAGAAGTGGTTTGGGATGCATGTTGGGAGTATTTGTCAGAAGACATAGCCTATAAACAACGAACTTTGTTGTCCATTTCAGGTATATTATCCTAACAATTATTACAATTAGTTACATATCATTACTCATATATATTAAACACAAAGTACATGTCAAACACTAACAATAAATATTTCATGTTACAGATTTGGAACTAAACGAGGACCAAATCAAAGACTACACCTTAATAGAAATTGAGAAACTACTGCGTAATTTAGGTAAGAGCTTAAGAAATTTCTCAAACATACCATTTCGGGAAATCGAGTTGTTTCAGAACAATCAAAATAGCTTGATCATTGATGAATTGCGCTATAATCGAGAATATCTTAAACAAGAGTACACAGTGTTCTTACAAAAATGCACAGATGAACAACGCCAAGTGCATGAAACAATTATATCTGCCACATAATCAAATTCAGGCGGGATGTTCTTTGTTTACGGATACGGAGGAACATGAAAGACTTTTGTTTGGAAAGGAGTTTCAGCAGCACTACGTTCGAAAGGAAAAATAGTAATCAATGTTGCATCAAGTGGAATAGCATCGCTTTTACTACCAGGTGGAAGAACCGCACATTCACGGTTCAAGATTCCAATAAATCCAACAGAAGATTCAATCTGCAACATTCAACAAGGGAGCCCATTAGCTGAACTCCTTCAAGAAACGCATCTCATCATTTGGGATGAAGCTCCGATGATGAACAAATTCTATTTTGAAGCATTAGACAAGAGTTTGCGTGACATTATGAGATTTAAGAATCCTTCAAACTACCAATATCCATTCGGTGGGAAAACGGTTGTTCTCGGAGGTGATTTTTGACAAATTTTGCATGTTATTCCTAAAGGAAGCCGACAAGATATTGTATATGCCGCAATCAATTCATCATATCTTTGGAAACACTGCAAAGTTTTAAAACTGACGAAAAACATGAGGCTACAAACAATAAATTCGCACGACGAAGCAAATAAATTAGCAGTGTTCTCAGAGTGGATAGCAAGTATTGGAGATGGAACAATAGGAGGCCCCAACGATGGAGAATCAAATATCGAACTTCCAGAAGATATAGTGCTAAAATATTCAGGGGATCCAATTGCAGCCATTGTCAAGTATGTTTACTCAAAGGATAAAGAAATTAGCAATTATGCTGAATTTCTTCAAGAGAGAGCGATTCTTGCACCAACTTTGGATGTGGTAGAATCGGTCAATGAATATATAATGTCACTCACTGAAGGAGAAGTCCAAACATATTTGAGTTCAGCTACCATGTGCAGATCCTCCGAAAATAGCTCTCTGTTTCAGGACATCCATACACCAGAGTTTTTGAACAGTCTTAGATGTTCGGGACTACCGAATCATAAACTATTTTTGAAAGTAGGGATTCCAATTATGCTTCTTCGAAATATAGATCATGGAAATGGTTTATGCAACGGAACTTGGTTGATTATAACAAGACTGGGGGATCGCGTATTAGAAGCAAAGCTACTAACGGGACAAAATGCGGGAGAAAAAGTTTTAATCCCTAGAATGTCAATGACACCGTCCAATTCAAGAATACCGTTCAAATTCCAAAGAAGACAGTTTCCAGTGATTGTCTCTTACGCAATGACTTTTAATAAAAGTCAGGGACAATCATTAAGTCGTGTTGGACTGTTGCTGAAGAATCTCGTGTTTACACATGGTCAGTTATATGTTGCGGTCTCTCGCGTCACAAATCGAGATGGTTTGAAGATTTTGGTATGCGATGAACATGATATAAATTGTAGAACTACGAAAAACATCGTGTACAAAGAAGTCTACACAAATTTATAGACAACATCGTTGTTAGAGACCAAGTATAACTGAATAAACATTTCTTAGCTCAATTTAGGTGTTGCTTAAAGAAGAATAAAAACATATATTATAGTACCACATTGTTTTGTAATTAGTTAAATATGAGACAATAAAAGATTTACATAACATGGGTATTTCACACGTGTGTAGGGAATTGATGAAACTTCCCAATTGAAATTGAACAACATATTTTAGTTTGTTAAAAACTTTTTTCATTATACGCTTACAACAACTACTCAAAAATAAGATTAACTCAGAGTTCCAGATGACAAAATACATTCACAAAGATATTATACAGCTAATACTACTTCATATGATAAAATAAACACAACTTACGAATTACAATTATACCAAAGTTCAGACCACTTAAGAGTTGATGTTTAAATGCAAATCGAATACATAACAAATGATATGAGACAGAAAAAAAAATTGCCCGTGCAAACGCACGGGTACTACACTAGTTAACAAGTTAAAAGTCAAACAATATTCATGACATGATATAAGTTTCTTAATCCTTATACCCCATAAAAAGGAGACATTTTCTATGAGACGGAATGAGTATGAAATATCATCGTTCTTTATACATCGGATATATTAGAAAACACACTAACATGTTAATAACATGCAAAACAAAGATGGTGGAGCTTTAACAATTCAAAACAAAGTTCCACACCACATTGCTTATTCGATAAGTTTCCATAGATACACTAAGCGAGAGTTCAATATGAATCACCATCAGTGTCCTCGTCATCATCATCCTGGCCGCTGTCATCAGCTGCAAGCTCCGGAAGCTGAAACTGTAGAGTCTGCAGCCAAAAAGGATAAGGTACATAAATTAAGCTCCTAAACCATTTATGAGGTAGACCCAACATTCAAATAGTGTAGGGAGATTCATGTACCTGATCTCCGATGTAGACTTGGTTTCATAAGGTATGAACAATCTAAGATTAACAGAATCTATAGGACCTCGTCAGCATCAAATCTTTCGGTTTCCGAATTTGCTTAGCAAGGCAGAAAACTTGAAGGGTGTCTTTTCCCAGATCTTCTTGTTCCTTTTTTATCTCTTCAGCTGACTTCACTAAAGAATTCTTGACGTCGCCCTTGACCACAATCACTTCAAGTGTTGGAATTTCTCCAATATCATATGGAATCTTATCAAGATCCCAACAATTAGTAAGCGAGAGGCGTATCAGCCTAGGAAAATGGCTACTTTCAGTTATCCAATCCTTGAAGTTGAATCTTTCAATTTCCAGAAGTTTCAATTGCGGGAATTCTCCTTCTGTTGTTTCCCACGACCCGCCAAGGCAAGTACACCCTTTTAGCTTAAGCACTTGAAGATTCGGCAACCAACCAACAACTATGAAGTCTTTCAAAGGAAGTACCAAATCCCTTAAAATCAACTTCTTCAACATCTTCGGTAAAATGAAATTACTGTGGTTTGGCCGAAAATAAACCCCACTTCCTGCAAATACATCCAAACTTTGAAGCCCAACCAGATGCACCAGATCCTTCAAGCAAGTTGCTTTTCCATGATGAGAACAATCCACCTTTAACTTTTTGAGGTTTGGGATGTTCTTCAGTATCCCCTCGGTGCAACTCCCGCATGATACATAAGAAATCGTTTGTAGGTTTCCAAGAGAACAAGTTGTTTCTTTGGGATCGGAAAAAGAAATTGCACCATGGAAGTAAACATGTCTTAAATGTGGCATGCACCACGGCAACCAAAGATCATCAAACTTTTCAGCCCCTGCTGAAGTTATCTTGTCTTTTATATGAATGATTAAGGTTTGCAGATTTTGAAAATTCCATAAACCTACAACAAGATTAGGAGAATACCTAACAGAAAGGTATCTTAAGTGAAACAACTCGGGTAGTTTTTCAATTAATGGTGATTTCTCCAACGCAGCCGGTTCTGCATCCAACACCCTTAGCAATCCGACACTCTCACCCAAGTACAGTTGTACCGGATACCCCGAGCATTTGATGGAATGAATGGTTGAGTTATTAGAGCTTCGAAGGTGCCATACATTAGAAGAATCAATGTTCAGGCTACGTTGATTTTTTATGCTTTCGACGAAACTCTCTTTCCGAATGCGTCTTTCCATTAGGTTCCGGAAGAACTTACTCTCGTAGGATTTTCTTACGCAAAAGTCCCGCATCGTCAAATCATGGAGAACACAACTTTTGATTCTACCGCCGAATTTTCTCTTTCTTACAAGAACAAGATTTCTCTTCACTAGTTCCTCCAAACATTCTTCTGCCACCTTTTCAAAGCTGTGAGATTCCACGGGAGATTTTAAAAAGCCTTCTGCTACCCACAATCTGATGAGCTTCGTGACGTTGATCTCATAATCTTCCGGAAACGAACCCATGTACAAGAAGCCAGTATATCCTCAATCTGATTTAGCTGTGTTGACTTTATATTCTCTATAATCTCCCGCCATGAAGCAAGATTACAAGCCCTGAAATCACAACAATTGCAAGAGGCAAACCTTTGCAGCTTCTTGCGATCTCCTTTCCAGTATTTTCAAGTTCGGAAGGACAATCTTCATCGCCGAACACCTTCTTCTTGAACAACATCCAACTCCGATTTGCATCCATCAAGTGCATGTCACATATCTTGCTCGAATTATCCGGATAAGAAGCCACGTCTGACAGCCTTGTTGTTAGCAACACTCGACTTCCGTTACGATCATTGGGAAATACATTCCTCACGACATCCCACGCCTCGATACTCCAAATGTCATCCATCACCACTAAATATCTCCTGGCTTTCAAAATTTTGTGCACTTTTTCTTCATCGGTTTTTCCCAAAATACCCTTGTCTAATTCTTTCAAGGCCTCGAGGAGGTTTGAAAGAATTCTATTTGCGGAGTAATCTTGTGATACCGTGACCCAAACACGAACATCAAAAGTTACCGTGATTAATGGATCATCGTAAACATTTTTGGCTAGGGTAGTTTTGCCGATTCCCGCCATACCACATATTGGGACGACCTGGAGTTCGGGTTGGTCCGCACAGAGCCGCTCCTTCACGTGTAGCACATAATCTTCAAAACCAACAATGACATCTTTGCGGATGGGTGGAACACTTGCACTTGACGATGAGCTTCGAGCAGAAGAACGAGCGCCGTATTCGCTTCTGGAGCTACCCTTGATCTTATCCACTTCACGGGCGATCAAATCAATATCTGCCATAACTGCTTCCAGTTGGAGTTCGGTACTTTTATCATCAGAAGTCGAACAAACTTTTTCCAACACCAGATATTCTAAAATATCTTCAGTTTCATGTGCCAGATCCATCATTCTGCCTTCTAAAGGGTTGAATTTGTCGGGAAATTCTTCGAGAAAGCCTTGAAATGAATTTACATGCTCCTGGAGAGATGTAAGTGTTCCTTTTTCTTCAAGAGAGGTGGAAAACCGATCGTCGTTGAGGATACGGTGTATGGTGTTTTCAAGGGAGATAAGAGCAGCATAAGCCATCTTTCAACAACTATGGAGAAGAGAAGAGCGCAGGTACTCCAACCCAATCAAATCCAATCAAGCTTTGTGAAAATGGTGAACTTTGTGTAAGGACAAAACGTTAAATTTCACAATTCTCTTTTTATATAAAAAACTCGGATAAATTAATTAAGCTAACATTATTCAGTACAAAAACTTTTCGTATATTTGTCTTTAAAGTGCAGTGTTCACACGTTCACACGATAAGAGGTTGTTTACATTTGAACCCCCTCCTATATGTATATATATATAGAGTGGATTATGTGAGAATCTACATTTAAAGTGAGAACTAAGAACATGCATAATCATTATATATTTTATGCATATTCTTTTTGTTTTTTATACAAAAAAACTTTTAATTTTATATTTTGTATGATCCTTATATATTTTATGGAGAAGACAAAAATATAAAATTACAAGTTTTTTTTGCATAAAATATATAAAGATTATGAATAAAACATATAAGAATTATGCATAGTTCATAGTTCTCACTTTAAGTACTGCACTTTAAGTGCAGTATCTTTGCCTTGAAAGTGCAGTACATTTATCTTTATATAATTAATATGAGGAGGTTCAAATGTGAACAACTTGTTATCTTGTGTACGTGTGAACACTGCACTTTAAAGATAAACATACTGTATTTTCAGGGCAAATATACTGCACTTTATTTGTCATATTACAAAATTGTCGGTCTAATTATTTTGAAACTGCAGTATCTTTGCCTTGAAATTACAGTGTTCACACGTTCACACTATAAGATTTGTTCACACATGAACCACTCTCTATCTATATAATTAATTACTTTCACAACGTCATGCATAATCATTTTCACCGTTAAATAATTTATTAACTCCGGGCTACAACAACAAATGCAGCCGAGTGGCGCGGACTACCTTAGAATTTGGTGAAATAATTCATGGACTTAATTGGTTTTTTAATCGAGCATAATGATTATTGATTCTGTTAAAATTTCTAATGTTTTTTAGCTGATGAAATCCATGTTGCTTGCCTTTTTTATGCAATTCTGAAATATCTATAATTACATTAACATTTGATTCGTGCTCGCCCTTTATTGTTAAGTCGTTCCTATTCTTAACAGACCGACAACATGTAATGTAGTTAGTGTTTTCATTATTATGTAAGTGATTGATTTAATGTTAGTGATCTAGAGTTGATCTAGTGTTCAATCTTTGTTAGGATCGCTTTAAATTAATAATATATTCTTATTCTTAACGGTACAGGTTTGATTCTCCCATCCCATTTCCGCTTTGTGACCAAAACAAGATATCGGAAATTGATGATATCAATTATATAATACATACTGGCAGCGGAAATAAATAGAAGACGAATCCTTACTATAAATATGATGCTCCAAATCATCTGGTAATTACTAGGATCACAGTTTGTTTACACAATCCAAGTGTTAATTAAGAGTTTCAGTAAAGGGAGAAAAATGAGAATTGCGTTAATTCATTGTACTGATTTCAAAGATTTCAAAGATATATTTTTATATATAACCGCTTCTCATTAAATATAATTATATACTTAATTTTATACAAATATAATTATATACTTAATTTTATTCCATATAAGTCCTCAACTTATGTGATATTATATCATAACCCTCACTAGTGTAAATATAATTAAAGTATATTTCCAACACAAGATTTCTCTTCACCAATTCCTCCAAAGCAGGGGTGGAACCAGGGGGTGCGGGTGGGGGCGATCGCACCCCCATTTCATGTGTTAAGGTAGAAATTTGTGGGTAAATTTTAGGGAAAAATAGTTTCGCACCCCCCATTTTACAAGAATTTAATATGTTGGATTGAATTTAAAACTTTAGTAGTTCATTTTACGAGAATTTCTTTATTTTTGTCGTTTTTATGGTTTTTGTGTTTTATTTTTTTTGTTTTTATAAATTAAATCAACTCAGCACAGTGTCAAATCAATCAAATCAAGTGGAAATATAGCATGCAAAGCAAAGTTGATGGAGCTTTAACAAATCAAAAGAGTTTTCAAATCGAGTATTCAAGATCGCTCAACATGAATCATCGGAAGGATTACACAAGCTGCTCATCATCATCATCAATCATCATCGTCACAATCCTCATTGTCATCATCAGCTGCAAGCTGAACAAACACATAGCAGCAGCAGTCGTGATATAACTCAAAAAAGGATAACATTAACGTGGATCCCCTAAATTAATATCAAAAAAAAAAAATATCATGTAATTGTATATGAGATTTGCCAGTTGCAACTTTCAAGATAATTTCAGCTCAATTTTCCTCCAATTTCTTCTCTCGCAAAATCAAATAATGAAGAATGGGGCTCCTTGTTTTCTTAACAAATTCGCTCAAATGACTCTCGCCCAATCAAATATTCTCCATACAGAGAAAATAATACATTTATTTTTTCATTAATTTTTGCACAACTTGAACATTTCTACTCATTTGCATTTCTTTTAAATTATGCCACATTCTTCATCAACATTCACCAACTCCTGCATAAAATCTAAAGGAACCACGCATAAAATCCCGTAAAAGAGAGCAACAAATCCGGGATTATCAGTGTGGAATAATTATTCTTAACCCATGGAAATTTATGTTTGATCTTGTTTCAAATTGTATGATTCTGTATATTAAGTGGATGAGTTGATGGTGCCGAGCCCGATTTCGGCAATCTATTCCGATTGCGCGGGTGAATTGGTAAAATAAGATATGATTTTTTATGAATTTCTTAGCTTCGAAATTGAAAAATATTGAAATTAATGGTCAATTTATTTAAGTAACCCTATTGATCAGGATTAATTTGATTCATTAGGCTTTTCCCATTACATATTTTACTTTATTATTCTTTACAGAATTACTGTCTTGCCCTCCAAAAATTCTTTGCTACCCCCAGAAATCTCTCTCCAGTAATAAATTTCGAATCCACCTATCGACTATCGCGAATTTAATTTTTTTTTCACGACTACGTGAGAAACAATTATGAATTAATTAATTTTGTTAATAATATCAACAGAATCTATAGTTTCTTACAAAGTGAAAAATATAATATAATGTAACGCAAATTGCTATTATCCAGAGGTAAAATGTTTATTTTTTACAATACAAATACAATAATAAAAAGAAAATTGTAAACAAAGTCGGCCACTTGTCCTTTCTATTCTAATAATACTAACCTTATTGAAATTCATATGGTGTTTTATTTGAGATGTAAATGAATCATAAAAACATCATATCTTGATTACAAACAAAATTTACACTTCTTACCTGACCAACAATTCAACATCACCTCCTCTGAAAGTTGAAAGATTTAATGGCGAAGGCGAAAATCACAGCAAACAGCAGGCAGAATCCCACAACCATGACTCCTGCAACGCCAATGAAATCATGCCTGAACCCGAAAACACTCCTCAGCAGTACCTTTGTCGACAGCGTCTGAACTCCGTCCGACAGTCTAACCGGTGCTTCGCTGTCCGAGTATTGCGAAGCAACGAGGCCGTATAGACTCCAAGCCACAGGGTTTGCCCAGTAATACCATCTCCACCACAGTGGGATTCTCTGCAGCAAGAAAGAGTGTTGAGTGTTTCAAACTTGCAAAGATTCATTTGTAAATGTGTTAGAGAAAATATCAATTTTGGTCCTATAATGTGGCTGATTTATGTCCGATTTTGGTCCTCTAATGTGGCAATGTTCAATTTTGGTCCTATAATTTTATAGTGTCCAATTTTGGTCCTCTAATATAGCAGTGTTCGATTTTGATCCTGTAACTTTATAATATGTTAAATTTTGGTCATATAACTTTACAAGTATATGATTTCAATCCGCCGATAAAAATTGTCAAATAGAAAAAGACACATGAACTACACTCTTCGCTGCATGACTAAAATAAGACATTTTATAAAATTTTGGGATATAAAAATGAAAGCTTTTAAAATTACAAGACCCAAAAATAATTAGAAACTACATTGCAGAACAAAAATTGAACTCGTTTTAATTATAATTTTTTTTTGTCATGAAACTTTACAAAATAGCTTATTTTAGTTATTCGACAAGTGTGAAATTCATGCGCCTTTTTATGTTTGACAATTTCTTTCGAAAGACCAAAATCGAATACTTTGTAAAGTTTTATGACCAAAATCAAACACATTATAAAGTTATAGGACAAAAATTGACCACAATCACATTAGAGGACCAAATTCGGACACTATATAAAGTTATAGGACCAAAATCGAACACTGCCATATTAGAGGACCAAAATCGGACAGATGCCACATTAAAAGACCAAAAATCGATTTTATCTCAAATGTGTTATGAAATAGGAAGAGGAGATTGTTTTACTGTGTTACCTTATGAGGGATCATGAATCCACTGAAGAGATTCCACAGCATGTAGAAAGGGGCGGCTATGATGGCAGCCACGTTGTGGTTGGGCGTGACCGCAGTGGTCATCATGCCGTAAAAGGTGAAATACAGCATGGTGAAGTACATGAAAAAGATGTACCACAAGAATTTCGAAACTGTCCACTCGAATGAGGCCATTGAGTAGAATATCGTGCAGTAGATTAGCGTCTGAGCTAATACGTATGGAAGCTCAATAACGACCTGCAGAAGAGAAGCCGTTGTTTAGGAAACCGAGCAAATCTGAGATTTAGCTTGAGAGAAGTAACAGAAGCAGCACCTGAGCAAATGCGAATGGCAAAGCTGAATATGTTCCAGCTGCTCTCTCTCTGTACGAAACAAATCTTTCAACGGAAACAACCGGTTGGACAGCAGTGCCGTTTGTAATTCCAACGAACAGCACTGCTGCATACAGTGATCCCATAGCATTGAAAATGTCCTGCTGTGTTTCCCTGTTCAGCATTGAAAGGAATAAAAATTGGAAGTGTATAAGGAAGAAGTAAGGCAGATATGTCACATTAATTTTCTACATAAACCAATTAAGAAACTGGATAAATAATACGCGCATAAATTGTTGTCGTCCACATAATGTTGACTGCCACGTTAAAAAATAATAGTAGTAATAATAATATGAAGTATAAAAAACAAACCTTTTGGAACCAAAGTCCCAACAAATACTTCCCAGCATCAGTGATATTATCACTGTGTAGAAGAACCGAACAGCAGTGTATTGTGGGTTTCTCCAGTAAGACAGTTGCTGCTTCCAGAGGCAAGCCACGAATTGATCATAATATGATCGGGAGTACTTTGTAGGAAAATTAAGATCTTTCGAGTCTATGGTAGGCTTGCTTAACCTCTCAACCAAACGTCTGTTAAATCTGAAACCGAAAACAGGTATACAATTTGTTAGAATTGTATAAATGCCACAATACATGAAGCAATCCACTGTATCCACTTTGTACGTACTGATATAGGTCCGAATTTCTATAAACTTCAGCAAAATCAATTCCCAGCCGGTTTTCCTCTGCTGATGATGTTACCTCTAACATCCATGTAGCGGGATTATATCCAGGCCTGATCTTTGGTACTCCATCAATCGCCTAAACAACAAGTATATATATATGAGTACATTTGCAAATATTAAGTTGATGACAGAGCATCACAGATTGAACTAACAAAATATTAGTCGCCAAACCTCAAGATACTCAATCAATGTGGTAGACTTCGCACCTAGTTGACCAGCATAAATGAGCTCGCCTCCCCGCTTCATTAATAAAAGCTGCAGCAAGCGAGATCACTAGATTATCAGCAACTAATTGAATCCGAGAGAAAGAGCGCCACTTGGAACCCAAAAAGATCTACTAAATATTACGAGCAACCATCTATCACGAAACAATTATCCTATATATTGCGAGATTCCAAATCCAAAATTTGCATGCTATCCATGCATGTCAACAACTTTATAATATCTGATAGTGCAACAACATACAATATAATTGGTTTCGTTCCATTTTATTTTATTTCTCCTTTCGCTCTTCCAAAGTGGTATCTCAGTAATGACTCAGGCCCCCCAAGGATGCCTCATGCAAGGCATCTTGAAAGTGCATCCTATTCCATGAATATGATATCTATCTAGTGTGATGTATGGAATATTTATTTTATTTCGGTAGAGGTTCTGGATCTAGTTGAAGAATACCGACTAATATTGCTCAAGTCAATGTTGTGAAAAGCACAAACAAAGTTAGCAGTAGAAAATTTGTCTTTATACATGCATTATTAAGAAGCTGATGTTGTGTTGGATATCTAGAGATTAAGAGATTAAGATGAGAATAACCTCGTCAAAGGATTCAAATATGTCAATGCTGGGTTGATGTATCGTGCAAACTATTGTTCTTCCCGTATTAACGATATTCCTGACAGTCCTCATGACAATTGCCGCAGCTCGTGCATCCAACCCTGATGTGGGTTCGTCCATAAATACTATTGATGGGTTGGATACAAGTTCAACAGCGATAGTAAGGCGTTTTCTTTGCTCGGTCGATAATCCATCAATCCCTGGTAGCCCTACCAAAGCCCCTTTGAGAGGAATGAGTTCCACAAGTTCCATCACCTCAT
Organism: Lavandula angustifolia; assembly: GCA_028984105.1. Lineage (NCBI taxonomy): Eukaryota > Viridiplantae > Streptophyta > Magnoliopsida > Lamiales > Lamiaceae > Lavandula > Lavandula angustifolia. Next base: position 25,415,925 of record CM054823.1, read on the forward strand.
CAACAAATGCCTGAGAATGTGCATATGCATGAATGAAATGATTTCCACAATATACAAACAGAAGTAAGAAGGTAGTATACCTTTTGGGTTTCCAAGTCAATATCACATGGCAACCGCAGCCGAGCAGAGAATGAAAGTGATTCACGAACCGTTAAGCAGGGAGAATGAATATCGTTTTGCTCGCAATATCCTGATATTCTAGCAAATGTCTCTTGATTCTTTGGATACCCAGATATACTGATGTTTCCTTCTATGACGCCACCTGTCTTTCTACCTGCTAATACATCCATAAGGGTGGTTTTTCCAGCACCACTAACTCCAACCAGTGCAGTTAGCACACTAGGCCTGAATGCCCCTGTAATGTTATTCAATAATTGCAATTTTTCTTCTGATACTCCCTGCTGCTTCAGTTCCTGGAATCATATTGAGACATTGTGTATTATGAGGAAACCATATTCAAGAAATGACAATTGAAAATTAATGGAGGGTGCACTGACCATAGGCACATCCACATAGTAATTGATATTGCTGAAAGACATAGAAAGTGGCTCGAAAGGAAGCACCATCCCTTTTGATTTAAAGCTCTTCTCTGAATAATAAGGTCAAACAGAAGTTAGTACTTTAGAATACTAGATAAAGAAGACTAGCCCCATGCACGAGAGCATGTACAAAATCATGGAAATCAGAAAACCAAGTTTCCTTACTAGCAAAAGACCCTGAGTACTGTAAAAATTCTCTGAGCTGGATAACAACAGGTTCTCCTCTCCGCATCTTCTCCCTGTCTTCGAGCTCTTCCTTAGAAACAATGGCTTGACGTTTCCCCAGAGCTTCAGATATTAAAAATGACAAAATATAACAGGAGAAAGTTAGTATCCTCTAATGCGGTTAAATGTTTCTTACGGAAAAAAGTGGGTGAAATCATAAGGACATTACACTCACGATTTAGCTTTGAGAGAAAGAATGTGAAAAGGATATTGAATAAGATGGTATAACCGATCAATGCGCCTATGCCAATCCAGTACCAGTAACTTTGTGGGAACAAACTGCGGGATTTTAGCAGTGCAAGGCCTAGTGACAAAGTTGTGTTGTCCCCACTTATCTACACAGACATGAAGTTCAATTTCAGTATTCGTCTGAAGCAGAGGTCACTAATTTGCTCAAATATAATCCAACAAACTCCACTACAAAGATTATTCCCAAATGTTGAAACTAATTTACTTTTTTTTCTTGTTTCGGATTTGTTTCCTCATAAATCTCACAACCTAGAACAACATAGAGGATTCTAAAACATTGGCAGTTGTTCTTTCTTGCCCAAGGTTAACATAATTATTAGTTGATTCAAAACTACGCTTTAATTATCTAAATTTACCACTATATGTATCTATTTGATTAATTGTTTTGCATCAAATAGTAACTGGAACTGCTTAACTAATTATCTAACATATTCTTTTTTCAAAATCTCTACAAATTCATCCACTTTACAAGGAAAGCAACAGCCCTCTTGGTTTTTCACTTTCCTTGCTTTTCCAGTGTGAAACATAGTTCAACTAACTGCATCATTCTTAATTGTGGAGGCAGCTTGAAGACCTAAAGGATTCAATATATTTCCAACATCATAACAAAGTGACCCGGATGAAACAATTTCTCATATAAACTGGTTTACATTAAGTATTGCCAATATGCATGATCTTTGTTATTATTCTAAAATTTGTTTCTCCAAATCAATATGTTGAATGATGAAAAGTAACTAACATATTTCCTAAGTTATTGCACAGCTGAAGTGCCAATTATATAATATGTACCTTATCCCAAGAATGCCCTAGAAATTCATTCACACTAGCAGCATCTTGAGCATACATTAATGGAGAGATCCAATAGCCCCAGATCCACCATTTAGGAATACTATCTGTTAAATATACAGTTGAGAGTGAATTTATAAGTTTTCAAGGGAATAATAAGCAACATTATCCAATGAAGAAGCCATGCAAGATTTTACCTCTAGAAATGATATAGCCCCCAAGAGTCATGACTATCAACATAGCAAAGGATCCAAAAGTGTTTGCTACAATCATGTTACGGCCCAAGGAACCCATCAGACGGAAAAGACCAAGAGACATTTGATGGAGAAAGAAGTAGAGCAAGAATTGCCGAAGGAACCTGCAGTGTCAAATATTAATGCAAATTCTTCATACATCAATCATCATCATCTAGGAAAATCTTAATATTTAGGTTTACCTGGTAATGTTTGGATCAAATCCAACCACATAGTATGTTACTGCAACCCAGAAACCAGATTCTATGAGTGATGTCGGAACACTCAAGAGCCATGCAGGCATTGCATATGCCCAACAAGGGTAGAAATGCAAGTCCCTGTGCTTGTAAAGAATAGGAAGCTTGGCCACCAACATGGAAACCTCAGTGAATCCATTGAAAAGAATTATCACCATCGAAAAATACAACTCTCCCAAATAAAGTCCTGCATCATCAATTGAATCATGATGCAGTGTACTCCGACAGAAGACGCTCATGGTAATCAGAGCAACCAAAAGCAGCTGTAAAGAACAAGTTCCACAAATGCATCAGTATATAATTATAATAATGTCAATGTAGTTAACAGAGTTCACAACCCTGTTTATATTACCTGTATAAATTTAAAAACATAGATAAACATGTTGCGCTTCATAAGCAGCAACTGCCAGTGAAAGTTGGTTCTCAGAAGATCCATCTTTTTGGCCCCATATCTAGCAGATGATAGGGCTGCAGGGTGGCTATAGCGCTTATCATATGGGATGTCCATCTCATCAGATAAGCTCTTCCCGATGGTGTATGAGCTAAAAGCTTCAGAAAATCTTAGAACAGGTATGTATCTGTAAGGCTGATCAGGTAAAGCCCAATACTGCTCTTGATCCTTCCTCGAAACAACCTACTAGAAGTATACAACTTAAAAAAAAATTAAAAAAAGTACAGGTATGAAAATAAAGGCAATTTTAATCATACCTCTTGAAGGAAGTCTGCTACATTTTTTCGCTCGGGGCATCGGAAACCCATAAATGCAAAGAACTGAAGAACAGCTGTACGAGGTCCCTGGTAGACAACTTTACCCTCTGACAACAAAATAACATCGTCGAATAACTCGTACGTCTCAGGTGCTGGTTGAAGCAGAGAAATCACTGTGGTTCCTTCAAGTGCACGGGTTGAATGCCTAAGATACTTGATGATTTGGTAAGTTGTTGAACTATCAAGACCATTTGATATCTCATCCATGATTAACACTCTTGATGGCCCCACTAATATTTCACCTGGAAATTGGATAAGCTAATTGAGCTTAAACTTACATAATTAATTTCCTTTAACCGAAAAATCATTAAGTATAGCCCATGTACCTGTTGTTAGGCGCTTTTTCTGGCCACCAGAGATCCCTTTAATCATTTCATCTCCAACAAGGGTATCGGCACAATTGTCCAGTCCTAAAATCTTTAAAAGCTATTTTTCAGTACAACGACTCTACTTGGATAAAATGGCTCTGGTGTCAAAGTTACCAGCTATTATTTCGCGTAACATGAGCAGTTCTACTGCATAATATCATTTTCCAGTGCAGACAATAGTGTGATATAATACTCCTCATCCGGAATTGGCAGATGTTGGTTTAAGATATTCGAAGCACTTAACTCGGAATAATGTTCTAAGAGAATGTCCAATATCAGAACAAATAAGACTACTTTAGTTTGATCACATAGCTATAGAACAAATAAGACTATTATATTTATATGTTTAGATATTCAGATAGGTTTTGTATTAGTTTGAGATTGTAACCCTAGTGTCTAGTCTCACTATATATGAGAGTAGAATCTATCGTTCTCTTTAACAGTACCTTTTGCCCACAAGGTTGGTTTTTCAATCCTATTGTTTGTTGTTCGGTACCATAATTGTAATCCTTGAATTATATAGCGGGCTAGATACATCCTCCTGAATTTTTTCAATTCTTTCTATGCTTCATTCAATTTCCAACATGTATTATTCACCTAAAAGTTAGAACATGTGCCCTCTAAGCCTGTAGTGATGAAATTAGAATCTAATACTAACTGCATACCCAATGTTAGTTTTCTATCTCATTAATGTTATAGAAGATCAAAGCTTGAAAGTTTCACCTTGATGAAATTTTAATTAGTACTAATGAGCCTTAGTTCAATTGAGCCATTGTTAAGCGTCATAGATTTTGAAGGCAACCTTAACGATATGCACTGGAGATTTATCAACTGGGAGCAAAGGTTTTTCAAGCCTAATACTTCCAAGATCACCATACAGGTAACACAGATAGGTTCATTAGCAAATATGTCCTCAATGTAAACTAATTATGTTATTTCACGATAATGTAATAATATTGTTCGAGAAGTCAGCAAGATAATGTTGCAGACGATTTGGTGTATCAGAAAATACCTTCAAAATGTACTCCACCAAAAGACCTGTATCCTTCCCCGCCAAAGACAATGCCTGTCGAATGAAAGCAAAATCAGTGTCTTCTAACATTGAAAAATAAAAGATGAGATTACTGGATATTTCTAGTAGAAAATTTAAGCTTTTCTATCTGTGCGAAGACTGATATGAGATCCAGCTGATACTAGTGAAGATTTCTCAGTTTGATAAGGCATGGAGGATAGATAACAAATGTAATTTAAACTAGGGCGAGCAATTCTATTACAGACTGTTTCAGCATTGTAATATCAATATGTACATGGCATTTGCCTATTTAGATCAGGAAAGCTGACTTCCAATCAGGTAATATTCACTTGAATCTGTTGGATTAAGTAGTAGGTTTTGTTGCAATACTCATTAACAAAAACAAAGAGAATTAAGCATTACAAATACTAATAAGTCCCTCAAGAACCATTCACCTTCATGAAAATGTCAAGATCTTCATCAGGCTTAGTTCCAGCAATCTTCTCTCTTCTTGATAGTTCCAAAAGCATATCTGGTGCAATTTTAAAAGGTCAGCATCCTGCAAACCTACGGTATGCTGACAGAATCGTATCACTCTTACCATATTTATAACCAACACCCTGACAACGTGCTGACAAGTCAAGTGTTTCTCTTACTGTCATCTCTGCGACGTGCCAATCTTGCTGACTTACATAAGCAGATGTTCGTTGCGGAACAAACTCATTAAGGCCATGCCCATTATAGGTCACTCGACCAGACACCTTAAATATCAAAGCTTCAGTAAGCTAAACTTCTTTAGTAGCATCCAGCGGGTGCGTGCATATCCGCAAAAAGAACCTGCTTAATAAACTTTTTGTACCTGAAGATCAGATTTGAGTTGTCCAGCTAGGGCTAAGAGCAGAGTAGTCTTTCCAGAGCTTGGCGGACCTAGTAACAACGTTAATCTACATAAAACAAGCTAAAAATAAGATATATGCATAAGTTACACCATGTACACTAGTGAAAAAAACTAAATACATGCCTTCCTGGTCGAATCATCCCACTGATATCCTCTAAAATTGTCAGCTTTCTTCTGTCACCAGAGTGGATTCTTAGCTGCCTAAGTAAAGCCTGAAATATTTTGAGAAATTGAAAAAAGAAGTCAGATACTATAAAAAGAATCTACTAAGTTAAGACAGTCCATATCATACCTCAGCCATGTTGATCACAAAATTTGAAATTGTAGGCAGAGCTCTACTGCCAAGGTGAACAGATGATTCAACTGTCAAATGGTTGAATCTTACTTCAACCTTTGGGAAGTCCAGATCAACTCTGCAATAATACGCATTGGACATGAAACATACATGAACTTGGATATTGCATGCTTATGTTTGGGCACAACAGGAATTCCAGGGTTGAGGCATTTGTTGTAATTAAACATCAAACAGACAATAATTAGGATAACTGCCCTAGTAGAAGTTTTTCATATATACATTCCCTAGAAAATAGAGGAAAACCAATTGCTAGAAAGAAACTAGTGGTCACTTCCACACAGAAACTGGAAAGAACAGTTAAGGGATGGAAAACCAAGCAAACAGAGAATCTAAATGACAAGTATCAGCAAGTTTGGGTACGATTGGCCAACAATTAAACTACTTAACTCGAAATGCATAAACAAATAAAGAGAGAAGTTTTTATACAAAATTTAACATAATCCAGTTTTATTCTAATCGTTGCCTAGTGGATTACATTACTTTCAAAGTATTTGTTAGCATCTTATTTTTATTTAAGTATCATGTCATGTATACGAATATGTGGATTTTTAATGGATGGTTAGTAATTGGAGTAAATAAGGTTAAACTGAACCAAAATGTGAGTTAGGGATTTGATTGGCCAATATAAATAATTTGGCCATATTGACCTTCGGTGCAAGGTTAGAAATCAAATTGTTACATATGTTGAAACTAAACATAGCCAATTTAGAAATGATAATATATGTAAAATTAGGTAAATGCTGACAGGCTAATGTTCAATTGGAGTTGAATCCACCATTTTACGTCTTCACCTTGAAGTACCTAACCAACTCAAATTATTCACTCTCTGTCTCCTCACCCTCAACTCCCTCCCAGTCTCTCCTTACGGTTTGCAAAATCCAAGATTACTTATACCGTGTAAAGAAACTCTGCATCATCTCAAGGAAATACAATACTGACCTCTTTAAAGTAACTTACTGAAAGCTTGTATAATAACTAAACAAGATCTCATGTGTTAATGTAAATTCTCCAGTGCTATACACCCAGATAAGGTGATGAGTCCAATACTATCATGACATGAAATCACCTAGAACTAGGCAAAAACTAAGCGATCAACAAGTAAAGCCGTACCACCTTATCATGTATTAACAGAGTTCAGCTGTTGTGTAACTCAAGAATTACTGTAACGCCATATTAAAAACTTGCTCGCATGTTCCATTTCTTATTTAAGCATGACGATGTAGCCATGACAAGGCCAGTATCACTACATGATAACTTTAGGCATACTGCCAATCTACCATCTATTCACATGTCAGTGGTAAAATAGTTGTAAACCATCCAGATTTTTGTCTACTGATACTAGACCAGTTGCTTCATATAGCAGGACTGTCCCCACTAATCATCATGAAGGTTATTGCTGCCACACAGACCCACATGTCCGAGCGAGTTCAGGTTACCGTAAACTTGTTATGCAGGTGGAACATGGGAAGTTGTGATGCTAACCAGAATTTGTTGAGGCAAACAAGAATTTTCCGTGATCGATCTAAAGTGATCATAAAAGGGGTAAGGCTTCTCAGACTTATCCTAATCACTAGTGTGAATATTTCTAAAGACATGTTAACAGCAATCCAAAAGGTAGTGGGGTGAAGATTTTTTGCCATATCACTCAGGCAGTCAGATGCATGTCAATCAGGGTCAATACTCTTTCTCAGAAATTCTACTTAATTAAGACAATTGAAAGAAAAGATAAAGACAATCAAGTAATTTAAAGGAACAATATATTTTCTTGATAATTGATATCAGTGCCCTAATCTACATGCCTGAACAATCTTAGAAAATCTACAGAACATATGAAAGCAGTCCCTATAAAAGTTTGTCTCCATACTATAAAATAAATGCTCATTTGACTTTCTTAAATCATGAAAGATTAAAACTGAGTCATATTCTTGAAATTTTTAGGGTGTTGATAATTTTTTACGTTTCTTAATTAAGTAATAATTGCAATTCAAACAATCCTTTTCATGATCATATGTTCTATAATTGGGCCCAGGGTGAAGATATCAATCAAAACTACCAGAGATGTAGTATTAAAAAAGGAAAAACCTTCCGGATCAAGTAAAAAAAAAACTTCCCCAACCTTTGAATTGACCAAGCAAGAACTCTATATTTGTTAGAGCCATTAATACCAATGCTTAATTGAACAATTGACCACTATAAATCACTAAAGTAACCTAATTTAATACTTCAATTAAAGTCCCCCAAAATAACCTAATCTAAAATCACTATTATAGTTTAGGGTTTAGTGGAGTGGATTTATATTTTAGGGTTTAGAGGAGAGTTTCGTATTTTCAGACCCTTAATTAGGATAATCCCACGTGGTTAGAGTGAAGGGGGTTTTAAATTAATCATAATTAGTCCCACTCCAAATGCTAAATTTAATAAATAATACCCCTCCATCCCACTATTATTGTCCTACTTCCCCTCCGTTCCGCTATTATTGTCCTATTTTCCTAATCGGGTCGTACCCTATTACTGAATTTTTTTCCTAAAATAACAAAAACTACTCTTAAACAAAAATAAAGTGGTTCCTCCTACCTAATACTCATCCCACATTATTATGCTCTCTCCAAAAATCTATCTCTCACATAATTTTTGTTCCACTTCTTACTCGAAAATTTATAATTTATAATTTTTTAAAAATTAAGATTATTGCTTAAAATACAATATTAAAAAAAATGATTTCCACAACCATGCCTCAAGCAAAAATTTGCATAAATTCTTATTTCTTCCACCAACTACTCCTCGAAAATTATGTTCATTTCTTAATATAATTAAAACTCATAAAACACATATTTAAACAAAGTTTTTTAATCTCCGAACATTAATAGTGGGATAGTGGGACTGCGGGAGTAATAAAATCAACCCAGGTAAAAGGAGGACGAAGCAGCAGCAGCACAAGCACAAGCACAAACCTGTCAAAGCGGCGTCGTACGCGAGTGAAGAACTTCTCCCAATCATCATCAACCGAGTTAACCAGCCGATCCAGAACAATCCTCTGCTCCTCCGCGAGCATCTTGTCCACGTCGATCTCCTTCGAGTCACCCACCATGTTCCGGAAAATGCCGCGCCTCACACGGCGGTACGTCGGCAGCCGCTCCAGCGCCGCCCACCGCAGCGCCTCCTCGTCGTCCCCATCCTCCCTAAACGACTCCGACCGCGCCGACAAATTCTCCGCCGAACTCCACATCCACCCTCACGGAGACCACCAATAATGCGACAATGAGAATTGGAGCACAAAATTTCAGCATAAAAATGCGGCGGTGGAGATTAGTAAAGGTGAATTTCGGGCTGGCAATGTTAGTTGAGGTGACATTAATGGCAAGAGTTAAACATACGGTTGCATTTATTGCCTGTGGTATGAGATTTCACCCCAACTGCATGTGTGGGTTGAATTTCTGTCCCGTTGCAAAATTTTCCAACGCAATTGTGTTCCTCTATCCACAATCGCCGTAGATTCTCGCCTTTTTCCCCGAACATCTCCATCGTTGCTGCACATGCATTTCGCAAATGAAGATAACATCGGCTCGGACGTACAACCTCTAGAGAGGAAAGTACTGCCTCAGCCTGTTGAGCAGCATGCATTAAATGCGTCTCCCGTAACGACATAAATTGACGGGCCTGGTGCGATGAGGAAAACCTCCACGCGCTCGGTGCTGACGCTTGTAGACGCTCCTTCACGCGTCGCTTTCTCTGCCACGTAATGTTTAATTCACTCCAACCACTCCATTATTCAGTAATCAGGGAACTCTACACACTATTGTAGACACTATTGTAGAGTTGAATGTAGAGTTTTTTCGAATTCATCTCCAACCGTCAACTCTACATTTAACTCTATAATGAAATATTCTATTTTGATACTTTTAATTATTAATCTAATATATTTATTAATATTTTATTAATTATCTAATATTATATATATTTAAATATATTTATTTTTGTATTAATCTCACTAAAAAATATTTTTAAATAAAAATTAAATAAGTAAAAATATATTTAAATAAATATAAAAAAATTTATTTATTTCCACAATAATAAAACTAAGAATACATAACACTTTTTAAAAGCACAAGGAAATAATGAAGATATGTCGGGTGTTTTGAAAGCAATCGAACAAAAAAATAAGAGAATTGGAGAATTAATGGAGAACTCATCCACAAGAAGAGATAATCTTCTGCTATTACAAATGCAGAAGATTGAAGCAAAGAACAAAGCTACTGAAGTAAAGAATAGAGCTCTTGCTTTTTAAATGTGGGAATCAGATAATAAGATTTTAATGATAGACACCGATAACACTACAGATTCTATTCGGCGAAATTACTTCAAGAATGAACAAGAAAAAATAATTATGAAAAGAGAAGTACAGTCAAGCCTTGGAGGTGATTTTCTAGATCTTGGAGGATCTGGAAGTGACGTCGGAGGATCCGGAAGCGACTTTGGAGGCTCGAATAACAGTTTTGGAGCTTACTAGATTGCTTTGTTTCCTTAATTTAGTATTATCGTATTTTTATGCTAGTGTAATTTTATTGTCTAATTTATGTAACAACTTGTGTTAAATTCTAATATAACAAAAATTAATAAATTTAAAATAAATCAAAATATAAATTACATTTCATTATAAAAGATATATTTAAATATTTGTAAAACAAATTAAAATAGAAATGATATTAATTAAATATATTACTAATTTGTAAAAGATAATAATAATTTAAAGAAAATTAAAAAAAAAGTAAAAAGCAACTCTACCGTGTGAATAGTGCCACGGTAGAGTTGCAGTATGAAAGTTGGCCAACATTACAATAACGTTTCTTGTCGTTTGTTGTTGGAGAAAAAAGCAGCTGTATTGTAACATTTTACTCTAGAATGCAGAGCTCTTTGGAGATGCACTAAGACTGTCGAATGTACAAAAATATGTACATACTCCCAAATCTATTATTCCCTCCGTCCCATTATTACCGGTTCTTTTTTTTCGGCACAAAAATTTTATGTTTATCATTATTATATTATTTATTAAAATTTTCAAGATCAATGAAACTATGAATGAGAGATATAAGGTCGATGTACATGTATCAGAGAGGGATCTCCGGATCAAGCCTACGAACTGTTAGTATATGGGTCTTCGAATCAACTATGTTATTTTACCATGTCTATGTTATCATGTTTAAATTCGATATTGTTTATAATCTGAAAAAATACATTTCCCACTGAGTAGTGATAGTCACGAGGAGAAACTATCATATATAAATTATTGATTTTGATTTATGAACTTCTCGTTGTTCTTTTTGGAATGTTAGACTACATAATTTTTTATTTAAAACTTCCGTTGAATAAAAGAACCTACTTATGCAATGATTATATTCCATGAAAATATTTTGAAATGATTAAAATATGCATGTTAAGTATGCAGTGAGTCATCTTTATTATGAAAATTGGGGCATGATGAGGTAAGAAAGATAAGTTTTTTAGTGCAAGCATGATTTAGAGGATGACTTATAGATACTATAAATCTATTTAATACATAAAGACAATTAATTTTCGAGAAAAAAATTTTTATAAGAGGGGTAGATTGTAACACCCCAAGATTTTCATTATGTAACGCATTTCATTTTATGCATGTAATCAAGTGTTTTAGTTACGTACGTAAGTCACGCTTTAGAAATTAAAATGAAAATTTAAATCATGTTCTCATTTTCATTAAATCATTTTTGTTATGTAAATTTATTTTGAATTTTAAGTGTTTATTTATACCATATTATGATTATATTGTTTATGGTTGAGATATAAATCATGTTAAAATTATGAGTCAATTATAAATGATAAAGTATGAGAGAGGGGATAGATGATAAAGTAAGAGAGATAATATTAGTGAAATAATGAGAGTAAATGATAAAGTATGAGATATAAAATGAGTCAGATAATGATAAAATATATAAAGGACGAGAGAATATGAAAATGTAGAAGAAAGTTGATTATTTTTTGTCAAACTGAGACCAAGTCAGAAATAATGAAATGTTCCAATAAAGAAATGAGTCGAAAATAATGGAATGGGGAGAACAGCTTCGTAAAAGGGGTGAATTGGGGATAATTTATAGCTTATTATGAGAATTGATTTCTAAACTTATCAAGTTACATGTCAATGATAGTTATGATAATTATTTTTGCTGAGAAAATTTCAGAATTTGATACATTGGTATATGATAAACTACAGGTCAAAGTATTCGGATCTGGCTAACCAGGCCCAGCCTAATAGGCCGTTGTAAAAATTCGGTTGGTCGGCCCAACTGATAAATCAAATGGGCTATCAAAATCTTCGCTTAATCCAATCCTTTATGGGCCATCGAGCCCAATCCACCCACATACTAATTTTTTAAGTTTTATTAATTAATAAATTTAGTTTAATAATTTTTAACTAAATAATTAAAAAATAAATAAATATTTTATCATATATTGAACTCATACGGTCACACCGCTTTATATTTGTCCATAAAGCTTCTACCATTGTATAACATAATTATTTATAATTTATAAGATTATTAAATTTATTAAAATAAGTTAGTGGGCGGGTTTAGCCCACAACTCATTGATTCTTGTGGCACAAAGTTCAATCGACCTATCGGATTATCGGTCTGAATATATAGATTCGATTTATTATGGACTTCTAAATTAGAGGCAAACCCTATCCAAAATATGGACGGGTCAGACCATTTTTGGCAAGTTTTGACATCTCTAGACTGTAAACCTTACAATTTCAAATAATTTGTTTGAATAAGTCTATGGAATCTAAGATTTTGGATTTATATCTAAGCAAGACTTTTCGAATAATACATAGTAATTTTTCACAAGATCCAAATATATTATCATTCCAAATTTTAAATAAATTGTCCTTGACCCGAATCTAATTCCAAGATGCTACCCAAAACCCACTTAAATTATACTCTCTCCATCTCACTTCAATTATCCATAGTTTTTTTCATATTGTTTCACTCAAATTGTCTACTTTCATTTAGAATTTAAAATAATACTTTAATATAATATAGTAGATCATATTACTTTATGCTACTTTATGGAAAACAAATTTCTATGCCCAAAAGAAACAAGACAAATAGAATGGGTCCAGTGGGAGGGAGTGAGGGATTAATATATGTAGAGTAAAACATCTATACATTAATATTACTGGGACCAAAGAAAAATATTACTCCCTCCATCCCATAATTCTTATCCATTTTCTTTTCGGCGTTGTATTTAAAGTGAGTTGTTAGTTGTGTGTAAAGTTATGTAAAGTTGTGGGTCTCATAAAGAAGTTGTGTGTAATAATTTACTAAAAAATGAAAGTGCACAAGAATTTTTGGACAACCTAAAATGGAATAGTGAGCAAGAATTATGGGACGGCAGGAGTACTATAGAGAGGTTATTATTAAACAGAAGTTTATACATAAATTTTATATTATATTAAAAATAATTGATGTACATTACTTAGCACTTGAAAAAAAAATTATATTTATGTTTTAAAAAGAACAAATTTGAAAGATATATATATATATATATATATATATATATATAAATACATGAATTTGGAAGAACAAATGTATGTACGTTATTCATGAACGTACTAGAGCCGATAAAACAGGCTGATCCAATGGGCTGGCCCAAGATATCTGAAAAAATGACTGGGTTTAGAAGTCAGAAAATGTATTGGCCTAAAAGGCCCACTCTAAAAACCATTGAGTTATAGGCCTTTGGGCTAAAAAAAAATTAGAATTTTTGGGCTAAAAAACTTGCTTGAAAAAAGTACATACATTATTAATTATTATTAATATTATTTTATAAATACAAATATAGAAAATGTGGAAGATTTAAAGTTATAAATAAATCAAATGTGATTGATATGTAATGAAACTTGAGAAATTTAACTTAATTTAATGTTTTAGGTTAAATTAATAGATGTTTATTTGAGTACCGCTTTGAATATTGATATTTATATGGACAAAATTTTAAAATGTAATCCATTTAATTTATTTGATTACTTTATAAAAGTATTAACTTATTTAGTTTAAGTTATATACAGTAATTTTTTTTATACAATAAAAACACAACTTCAAAAAATTATATATATATATATATATATATATATATATATATAAATTAGAGGGTTAAGCTTGTCTGCCCGTCCATCTTGGGATTGAGTTAGACGTCATATATTATGACCCTATTGGGTTATGAGTCAGTGGTTGATTTTAATCATCACTTAGAGGGTACTTAGTTTTATTTTATCAGTAATTCCTGTAATAGGACTTGTCTGGTTATCGGTAATGGGGGAAATCATAGTGATTTAATGCTATGGAATTGAAGATCCCAAAACCCGTCTTGTACCCTTAGTGTAGTGTCTTTAGGACTAGATGATGTAATAGGTTAAACTGTTCTTATCTGTTTTATCTAAGTCATGTAAGAGGTATTTGTTGGTCTGAACTTCAGTAAGAAGTTACATTCCAGAACCCCGCGTCATCTATTGTAAGAGCTCGTGTTCTCAGGTCATCAACTGACTTCACATCAGTAGAAGAATTTCCGCCAACTGACCCTCCAGTAGAAGTACACAGGACAGAGCTCAGTACCTTTAGAGTCATCAGCTGACTTCGCTCAGTAGAAGATTCTTTTATCAGCAGACTCAGACGAAGAAGATAGAGATCGTGTCAGATCTAATGTATCCGATAGGAAACGACCCGAGTTTTAACATCATTCGAAAGTCAGCAGAAGATCATACGAGGATGAGTGAGAGTCAACATAGATGAAGACTGATGTCTGACAAGTCTCACCTACCTCAAACCTCGACCAATGAGAAGCGGTCTAAGCCTTACCTGCTCTGACCAACTAAAGTTGCTCTCATGCACAGTGACCAACTACCTGCTACATTATTTCGAACATATGGTCGTTTTTCTTGGACGTTTGTGACACGTGGCATCGTCCCCTCCAACGGACAAATGTCTGGGTCACAACTATAAATAGAGAAGCTTTTCTGAGCTCAACGCACGGGATATGAAAGGGATTACACGCTCAAGCATTCAAAACACTATAGCGCTTTCACGAAGATCCAACGAAGAACTTGCTTATCAGAATATTTCTAGTTCTCCTCTCTAGATTTTCTTTCTTTAGATCCATCTTCTCTATCTAAGCTCCATTGTCATATCCATAGCTTAGAACCTTCGAAAGAGTTCACTTTTCGTGACTGTTTTTATTGTAAGAACTCCTTCATAGTTGGAGAACATCCCCTCCCCTTCAAACTTCGATTTGGATTGTAAAGTCGCTAAGGACTATAACTTAGAAGGGTTTGTCCAGTGCACAGATACCTTGTTGAGGCTTGCTCAGATTAATCAACAAGACTCATGTTCAGCAGGACCGTGGACGTAGGATCTTGCGTATCCGAACCACGTTAAAAATCGCTTGTGTCGTTTATTATTTTATTGCATTGTTTTCAAACTATCTTACAAACTCATAATTTGCATAAAACATATTTAAAAGTGCACTAGCCAAAATTATTTGGTTTGCGAAAAACACGTTTTCAAATCGAGACGAAGTCTATCGGGCCCTACACACTTATCCGCACTAACTCTCCGACTGAGAATTTAATACTGACAGAAGTCAGTAGGGAGAAACTCAGTAGTTGAGTCACTCTGACCCGCGATCAGAAGGTTACTATTTGACAATGTTCATCAGTCGCAACCTACAACTCAGTTGTCCTTCGCGTTTGAGAAAAAGAACTTGTACTCAGGTGTATTCATCCCCCCCCCTCTCTACACCTGACACTCGTCTCCAGACCAACATACCCCATAAAGTGTTGGGCGAGTTTAGGCGGACCCGAAAAATTGAGCGGGGCTAGGCCTACCCACCCGTCATTTTGCCACCTCTAAACGTACATTGTGTATATCTTAATTAAAATATATATTCATTATTTATAAATAATGTAAAAAATATGTGAATTTGCTTATAGTGCCTTCATATTCTAAAAAACATAAATTAAAATAAGGTGATCGTGCACAAATGTTAAAAGGATGCAATATTAACCCAAAATTTTAAGTTACTTTCACATACAACTTTAGATAAATAATTAATATCATCTTGAGTTTGTGTTAAATAATTATATAATTCTGGATATTTATGAATATATTTGACATTTAATGTTTTTTTATTGTATGGAGATTATATTAAGGGTGTACTTAGAAAAAATACGTAATATCACAATGTAGATTTTATTACTCCCTCTATCTCATAAATCTTGTCCCCTTTTTGTCCCATTTCCTAAAAAGTCATGATTTTGTGATTAAGATTTACCCACAATTACACACAATTAATAACTCTCATATATAACCATAGCGAAAAGAAAGAAACCAAAATCTATAAAACGAAGGGAGTACTATTTATAACTGGTCACGAGTTTTGACCATAATTTTTTATTACCATCAAGAGGTATTACTCTATAAAATAACTTGTGGCACGGAGTGTGTGATGGGCCGATCAAGGCAGACTTGCAATGAGAAACAGGCCCATTGTCCCTGAGTAGGGATGGCAAAATTGCAGGTCGGGTCCGGGTATCACACTACCCGGACCCGCCCCACCCCGTGGACCCGTACGGGTCCACAAAATTGGCCCCGGAACAGACCCGTACGGGGCGGATCCGACCCGCCCCGCCCCGTGTAGAACTGCCCCTTTTTTTTTCTTTCACTAATTAAAAATAAATAAACAACTACTTTCATTACGAAATACATACTCGTGAGCCGTGATTACAATTTCATTACGATAAAAGGCGAAAAAATAGGATTATACTATTAGTCTATTACACATATAATCCATTTCAATTAAATAATAGAAAAAATTGCATTTTAAACATATATATTTTAAAAATACTTATTTTATGATATAGTAAAAATTGCATTTCAATTTTGAATATAGTATATTGAAGTTTAGAAAAGTAAATATTTACATATTATAAGTTAATTATGTTAGATGTATTAATTTAGTATATTATATTTTTATATATTAATATTATTATTGTTGGTCCCGAGTGTACGGTCAGGTGTAGAGGGGGGGGGGGTGAATACACCTGAATCCGATTTTCTCAACTTCAAACACGAACAGTCCTGTTCAGGAAAGTGCCGTACTAAAATAATTCAGCAGACCAAATAGCTGTTCTGAATCGTGTGTGGCAAAGAGTCTTAAAGAACGAGTCTGACTCTACTGAGATCTGCTAGGCCGACCGAGTCGAGTCGGTATCAACCGGTAGAGTTCGGCGGTGCGGAAAAGTGTAGGCCCTAATCGGTTGAGTGGAAAACCGTTTTATGCAAGTCTCGGTTCGGCAAGTAGACGGTTCGGTATCTTTGAGACAGTTGTATGATTTTAAAGAAGATTTTCAGTATGAACAGTAAAATCGATGCAACAGTAATCAAACAAAACAATAACGAGACACAGATTTTTAAAGTGGTTCGGATATCAATCGATCCTACGTCCACTGTCCCGAAAGTTCAGGAGGCTATTTATTATACTGAGTTAGTCTCAGTCAGCTTGTGCACAGGACAAAGCTGTGGCTTGGGGATTATACTGAGCAAGTCCCAGTTTACAAAGGCATCAAACTAAAGTGTATGACAAACTTCTCCAACTATGAAGGAGTCCTTTTACAATAAGGATTGGGTTCAAATATGAACTCCTTCGCCTAAGCTATAAGTATATTCGGTTGAGCTTAGGGTTAGAGGGATAGGGAATGAGAATGTAGCTTCTAGATCGACGAACAGCTGAAATAAGCTTTAGGTTCGTGTATCGTCGGTTTGGATACTAGAGGCTCTTCTAACAGTTTAGCTTGGTTCCCTATGAGCTGAGAAGGTAGTCTTTCGCCGGAGATAGATCTTCAAGTTCTTGCGAAAGACTTTGGGTTTTCTGGTTCTAGCTCGTTTTAGTGCTTGTGTATGTTTTCGTCGTTTAAGCTTGCGCACTCTCTTTCTTCTTGAAATGTCCCTCTATTTATAGAGCAGAGATTGGAAAAGATCCGTTGGAGACGATCTTCTTCTTTCTCTCTCTTTTGGTAGCAAACGACTCTTTTGAAGTAGGTAACAGTGTGCTTTCCCTCCTTTTTAGGTAAAGGGTTGATGCGGCTTTAGCGGTGAGAAGACACGTGTGTTCTTGTCATTCGTCGAGGCGGATAGAGTGGTTGAGACAAAGCACGAGACTTCAAGGCAAACCGAAGCCGACTTCTCTCTTCCTCGTGTATGGCAATGCCGATTGTTTTTCAAAAGTATCGACGGGTTCGTAAGACGTCTCACCGATCTTGAGTCCGATCCCGTATTCAGTAGGTAGATAGCTGAGTAAAGTCTACTGAAGATCAGCTCGAGTTCGATGAATCGCTCTGCTAAGTCCAGTTCTGCGACTCTTTCGATATCTTGCTCCATCGAGTCCGGTTCTGCGATTCTTTCGGATATCTTGCTCTGCTGAGTCCAGTATCACTGAGTCTTCAACTTCTGGTGTTAAGGCAGATAATCTACTGAGCGCCTTGATCAGAAGCAGAGTGTCTACTGAGTCTGAAACCTCAGAGACAAATAACGATTACAATGGAATGGTTCACCAATCAGATAGGGTTTTGGGATCTTCAAATCTTCTCAATATTCAGAGCACTAGGCTGCTGAGCATGGTTCAGTATAGAAGATAGAATCCTTTCCCACCAAGTAAGACTATGCTGAGGATAGAATCATCACCCAACAATTTCCCCCTATTTGATGATGCCAAAACATATCATCTATGCTAACACTAAACTAACAGAAACAGAGCTCCTTACAATATTACAGGTAGGATCAGCGGAGTTGTTCCAGCAGTTCTAGATTACTGAGAAAACAGGGCAAAACACAATTTCCCCATTACATAGAAACTAGACTAGCAGAATCTAACAAAGTAATAAACTGACAAGAAAGTAAATAGAGTGAGTGTGTGAGTCAGTCATCACTTTAGTGATTCTGAGTGTTAAAGCATAATACAAATACGGCTGAATAGACAACAAGTGGTTGTCAGAGCCAAAATCAGATTTGTATATATGAGTTATTCAGATCAGTACAGTTACAAATCATGCTAAGCTAGGAAGATCAAAACTAAGCCTAGGAGCCCTTAAACTGTTTGATCCTGTCCATGAATCCTTGAGATTGCGTCTCTGGCAGTGGCACTCCATACATCCGGTATGTGTTCTTCCTCGGCTTCAAGTATGCGAAGAAAGTCTGCTTGGGTCATCTTCGTCCGGTTCTCTCTTCGATGCGGATACTTCACTTCAGCTTCTATTACCCCAAGGTGGATTGAGTCATCATTTCTTCTAGGTGGAGGTATGATTCTGGGCTCCGGAACACTGACTTCTATACCTTCAGATACGGCTTTATGCAAGTATATGTATAGATCAGGTTCAATTATCATCATCCATTCTGTGTAGGCATCAACCTTAGTCATGTTGGGCCAGAACCTCCAGAAATAATTGCGCTTGATGAACTCTATCTTTGCCGATTCCCATATCTGAGTAAATTGAGCAGGTATCCAATTGTCTGTCTTTGGCCATCTGTGCGATTTCAGATCAGCTGGCTTCCTGAACCTTCTGTATCGATAAGGAATATCAGCTTTTGAAGGTACTCTCAGCCTAGCCTCTTCCTTAGTTCTTTTTCTCAGTGCTTCAAGGTCTGCCTCCCAAATTCTGTCTCTGGCAGCCTGAACTTGTCTAGCCTCTTCGCCTTTGTATAGGTATCTGTTCATTTGGTCGAATATAGCCTCAATTTCATCATCTTGGGCTTCAGTGGCTTTCTGAGGAATGTCTTCAGATTCAGCAGGGGTACTTGATTTTTCTTTTGACGTACCACGCTTCTCGGTGCTTTCTTTGCTTTTGCTCCTTCTCTTTCTCCCTATCTTCTTCATCCTCGATAATCAGTTTCCTTGGAGGTAACCTAGCAGGTTTTCTTCCTCCTCGAGCTGAAGTTTTTGTCTTTCCTTTGACAGGCTTAGACTTTGGTTTATTAGCAGCTTCTGTTTCAGCAATGTCCCTTCGCCGCTTTCTCATCACCGCAATTTGAGCCTCCTCCTCGGTGAAATATATCTCTTCGTTTTCTTGGCTGGAGGGGTTGGGAGAATCAGCACTTTCTTGCCTTTTCCCTGAACAGGTGGAGGGAGAGGAGCCTCTTCCTCTTCTGACTCTTCCTCCTCAGTATACTCTGCAACCTCCTTGATAATATCAGTCGGAGTCTGGGTTGCATGAGTAGCCTGGGTTCCTGAGCCACTTGGGCCAGTCTCGAGTGTGCTCGCAGCCCAAGACACCCCGGGCCTTACCCTGCGTGCGAGTCCGAGTGCGGGTCCCGCTTATCTCGGTCACGGACTTGGTCTTTTTCTCAGATCTCAGTGAAGCTGTCCCCTTAAGTAATTCGGCAGTAGTTTTGGTAGGGGTCGGCTTCTCAGTACTCTTCTCTTTTCCTTCCGTACTCTTCTCTTTTCCTTCCCCCTTTTGGCATCATCAATTACAGTAGGGGTAGGGACGAGTACCTTCTTGTCTAGGCGTGTGTAGACGGCGGACGGTTCGTCCCGATCTGTCATGGATCTTTGTCGGTGCCAAGTGCGGCTCATTCCTCTCATTAGTCGGTTCCTCCGAGTATTGCTTATGGGAGAGGTCACGTCTTGCCTTGAATTCGTCGGCTTCTCGAAAATCTTATCCTCCACGACCGGTTGAATGTTGTCAAGTCGGATCTTCGTGGCTCGTGCTTGTTCGGTGAAGGACTCGGTATGAGTGGATATTAAAACACGGAATGCTTCGAGAAGTTTGGCTTGTCCTTCTCGAATGATTACGAGCTGATCATCAAACCGCCTTCGTTGCTTAGCCAAAACTTCGGATACAATTTCGAGAGACAACGGGGCGGCCGATTTAGATACCGATGTTTTCACCCCACAGCTCATTGGTTGTGGCTAGCGCGATCTGTTTCCACACCTTGTGGACGGCCTTCGCAAGAGCTCGATTCTCGGATTCCCCGAGCGGTGAGAGCTTTTGCTACGGATCGAGATCTCTTGGAAGTTGTCTTTGGGCGCCGCTTCGTAAGTCGACTCCGGCAAGAGCCGAGCGGGCTCGCCGAGGACGAAGCACCAGCCGTGGACTTCGCGAGTCCAAGGATACGGAGTGGAGGTTGAGCTTGTTCGAGTAGCATGTGTATCCTTGTCACGGGGATTTTCCTCATCGAGGCTTTCCGGGGCTCGAATCATCAGGTGGATCTTGACCATCGTGGTCTCGATCCATCCGAGGGTGCTGACCCGGTAGCTAGGCCGCCCGTCATGTATCATTGCCCGGCATAGCGACCCTCGGGTTCTCCATGGTGCTGAGGTCAACGGGCTCGAGTAGCCTATTTGCTCCCTCAACTTCAATTCTTCTTCATGAAGGCTGGCGGGGAGTAGTGGAGTACTAGACGTTGTAGTTGGGGCCACTCCTCGAAATCGCGGCAACATGTGGAGCCTTGCTGATTTTGCAATGAGCAACGGATCGAGTAGTCGGCAAGCTCCGGAATCTCGTTGAAGAATCTCTCGGGATGCTCTGGATATGATCACTGAAGCTTCCATCCCAATTGTCTCTTCTTCGAGATCTTTGTATCGGACTCCAAGTCTCATGGGAGACGTCGAGTCTCGGCGAGGAGGTACACTGGCTGAGTGGTGGAACCGAGAGGGGACCGTCAAGACGCCGAATCTCCTCGCTATGTGCTTCGATAGCATCCCCTTGTTCCACTTCTACGGGTTCCTCGGTGGTGACGGCCTTCTCCACCGATTGAGTCTTTTCGAGATGATTCGACTCGTCTATCGGCCGCCGAGGCCGAATAGGTTCTTGAGTAGCTCGAGCGGCGGGAACTTCGGGGAGAAACCTCGGGTTCGGTAGGCACGTCCCGAATGACTTTCCTCGGTTTCTTAGCTGGTGCCTTTGGAGTTTTTGCTTTGGAGGTGTTCTCTTCTTCGAGGGTGTAGCTCGCCTTGAGGCTTAGTCTGGCGAGTTATGGCCGAGGGACTGACCCGATCTGCCGAAGAGCGAGCCGATCTTGTTGTGGAATCCGACCTTCTTCACATTAAAATACTCCTTGTCACTGTAGGTGATTGGTTCAGATCCGCAGAACATCCTCTATCATTATGGACGACTTCGATCCATAAAGAAGCTTGCCCTTTGCACTCAACGTGCAAGTGGCCTTGTCGAATTTTGTCGCTTGAGCCATGAATTCACGGATAAAGAACTCCGTCCAATTAATCTGGGCTCTATCATATATGGCCATCATGAGCTGGATCTTGAGCCTCGATACTTGATCGAATGAGCCTGCTTGGCTGGTCAGTAGCTGCGTCACAATATAAGCCAAAGCTCTGTACTGAGGCAGCATATTGTTTTTAGGAAAAGCAGCTCTGAAGGTCGTGGGCTTTCCACAGAATATTGTCAAGTAGTCATCTACAAGATCATCCTTGTACCCCACAGTACTGGCTCCTTCAGAAGGCAGATCAAAACTTCTCTTTAGTGCCTCCTTGAGTGATATTTGCTTCAGAATCGGAAAAGCATCCTTGATCTCGTGAACGGCGAATCTTCCGATTATGTCCCCGCCTACTGAGTCAGAATTAAGATAAACTTCGGCCACCTGCCTCGGGAGGAAGTACGTCGGCTTCCTTGAAAGAAGACTTTCAAGCCCTGACTCTCTGAGAGCTGAGAAGATCTCGTCCATATAATCGAGATCACAGGCGTTGAGCTCCATGGTTGGCTCGAACCAAACGCGATCCTTGTCCAGGATTTCTTGCATGTTAACTGGAGCAGACACCGAAATATTTTTACTTGCCATTGTACCTATTACACTAGCATTTATCAGTATCGATTTAAATAAAACAGTTTGTATAGAGATTCTGAAAAAGAAGATTAATTCGTGTAGCAGTTGTAATAAGCATACCGAAAGAGAGATTCTGAAAGGATATGCAAGAGGGGATTGCAAGGAATGATCTCAGAATTTTCGGATGCAAAAGATTTGAAGTGCGGTAATGGCGGTTTCTAAAGATATGATCGAAAATATATACTAACATGAAGGTGAACGGTTTTCGATCAAAGGCAGAGTTTAAACTCGCTTTATGAGATGGACGGTCAAGATTAAAAGATATATTAAGTAATGATCACAGTAGCCGCCTAAGTCAAAGCCAGTTGTAAATATGCCTAAGTAGTAACTATGAGATGACATGCATTAAATGCGTGCAGAGTTCAGCAAACTTATGTATGGAATGTCGTGCATTAACTTAGGATATTTAATAGCATGCTGAATCTTCATCATAAATGCATTACTGTTTTATTCGTTACTACAGAGTAGAGATACGCAAACCTGTCAGCTGAACATAGTAGTCAGCTGATACCTCTTGTAGATGGTTTTCTGTCTCTACGTACTGAATTTACTCAGTATTGAGAGTGATCATTC
This sequence comes from Lavandula angustifolia, assembly GCA_028984105.1. Classification (NCBI taxonomy): domain Eukaryota; kingdom Viridiplantae; phylum Streptophyta; class Magnoliopsida; order Lamiales; family Lamiaceae; genus Lavandula; species Lavandula angustifolia. The sequence continues at coordinate 25,439,110 of CM054823.1, forward strand.
CCCCTTACTGAATGATCCTTTCCTGGAACCTTCTTACTGACTGGGGTCAGTAGGGTCCAGCAGACCTAGCTCTACTGAAAGTTCTTTGAATCTGGATTCAGCTAGAAGTTTGGTCAGAATATCAGCCCTTTGTTTGTCAGTATGGATCTTTTCCATTATGATATCCTTCTTTTCGACATGGTCGCGAATGAAGTGATGCCTAATGTCCACGTGCTTGCATCTCGTGTGTAGTGCAGGATTCTGAGTGATTACAATAGCACTAGTACTGTCGCAGAATATCGGCACTTCATTCTGAATGACGTCATAGTCTCTTAGTTGTTGTCTCAGCCAAAGGATTTGGGCGCAACAACTTCCGGCAGCCATGTATTCAGCTTCAGTAGTTGACGTGGCTACTGAGTGCTGCTTCTTTGAAAACCATGAGATCAGCTTACTGCCTAGGAACTGACAAGTTCCTGAAGTTGATTTTCGGTCAATTCTACATGCTGCATAGTCAGCATAAGAGTAACCAGTTAGTTCAATATTATCATCAGCTGGATACCATAAACCCATGTCAGGTGTGCCTCTGAGGTAGCGGAGAATCTTCTTTGTTGAGTCCATGTGGCTCTGCTTAAGATTCGCCTGAAATCGAGCGCAGACACCTACAGCATAAGTTATGTCAGGACGAGTAGCTGTTAGATATAATAAGGAACCAATTATTGCACGAAATTCAGTTTGGTCTACTGATACTCCCTCTTTATCAAGATCGATTTTCATATTTGTGTTCATCGGGATCTTGATAGGTTTGCCGGATGTGCAACCGAATCTTTTGATGAGGTCTCGAGTGTATTTGCCTTGGTTAATGAACGTTCCCTTTTCAGATTGTTTGACTTGAAAGCCGAGGAAATAGTTCATTTCACCCATCATTGACATCTCGAACTCGTCCTTCATCATTTTCTCAAGCTGGCGACACATGACGACGTTCTTTGATCCGAAGATAATGTCGTCTACATAGATCTGCACGAGTAATAAGTCGTCTTCCGGTCGAATGCTTTGAACGGCGTGCGATCTATCGTGCCTTTCGAAAACCTTTCGAAGAAGAAACTCGACGGGTATCGTACCAAGCCCCGGGTGCTTGTTTTAACCCATATAGAGCCTTTACGAGTCCGTAAACCCGATGTCCCTACCGAAAGTCGGGCGGTTGTTCTACATAGACTTCTTCTTTCGACGCCGTTCGAGAACGCAGACTTCACATCCATTTGATAGACTCGAATCTTTGATGTGTTGCGTAGGCTAGGAATAGTCCGATTGCCTCCAATCTTGCAACCGGAGCGAATGTCTCATCGAAATCTATTCCCTCGGCTTGACAGTAGCCTTTAGCCACGAGCCTTGCTTTGTTCCTTACTATAACGTTGTTTTCATCTCGCTTGTTCTTGAAGACCCATTTTGTTCCAATGACGTGTTGATGCCGGGGTCTGTTAACAAGCTCCCAAACTTCGTTTCTCGTAAAGCGATTCAGCTCCTCTGCATAGCTATGATCCGGTCGGCATCTTTAAGTGCATCCTCAATCGTCCGAGGCTCTTCGTAGAGACAAGAAGCGGGAATATAATGCACTTTCTCCTTGACGAGAATCCGGATCTTGTCTTGACTTTTCCTGAAGGGTCTCCAATGATTAGATCAGGAGTGTGAGCATCTAGCCACGATCTACGATGTTTCAGCTCTTCATCTGAAATTTCATCAACACAGATAGTAGGTGAGTTAGGAATTTCAGTCGTACTATTTTGAGATTGAAACAATTCAGTAATGAGAGTGTGATCTACTGAGTTTCCAGGTTCAGGGGCATTCAGCTCAGGAACATTAATAGATGTTCCCCCTGAGTTGTTACTCTCAGTAGTGGTCTCAGTTACCTCTAAGGTTTCCTCATCGACCTGAGTTACCTGGGATTGACTCTGTTCAGGAGAGTCAATATGTTCAGCTACTTGCTCTGCTGGTTGAGATTCAGTAGACTTGTCTTCAGTTTCTTCGTCTGAATCATCATCCCAACATAGCTGGATCTTTTCAGGTTTGTCTTTTAAGCTTAGATCCTGTAGGCGCTTGCGATGTCCTCGATTTAGAGTTAGAGTTATTGCTCCCGTCTTCGATAGCAAACTCATTAAAAACAACATGAGGGCTTTCATCCACGCAAAGAGTCCGATAGTTGAATACTCTAAAAGCTTTGCTGACCCGAGAGTATCCTAAGAAAACTCCCCGATCCGACTTGCTATCAAAAGTCTTGGTCGATCTTTCCCATTATTGTGGATAAAGCATGAACAACCAAAGATATGGAAATAAGATAAAGAAGGCTTCCTGCAGTTCCATAGTTCATATGGTGTTCTCTTATCTTTGCTTTGTCGGTAGAGATCGGTTCGAGTATAGCATGCGGTGTCGGTTGCTTACGCCCGGAATTTAGTTGGGAGTCCCGAGTCTGCGAGTAGAGTTCTTCTTTGCTTCTTTGAGTGTGCGATTCTTTCTTTCAGCAGAACCCCGTTCTGCGAGGGGTGCGCGCAGCACAGATGTCTCATGCTCAATTCCTTCGCTTGCGTAACTCCTCTACCATGGAATTAAGGAACTCGGTTCCTCTGTCATAACGAATTTTGATTATCTTGGTGTTCTTCTCGACACTGAGCTTTTTCAGAAGCGTTGGTAACTCTGTTTTGACGTCAGACTTGTTGGCAATGAATATGACCCATGTGTAGTGCGAGTAGTCATCGATGACCACTAAAGCATATTTCTTGCCTCGATCGTCACCTGGAGAGACTGGACCGAACAAATCCATATGTAGCACCGAAGGATTCCATCGGTGGAAGGAGATGGAACAGGTGGATTTTGATTCCTTGTTTGCTTTCCCTTCGGACATGCTTCACACCGAGTGTCTTTCTTTGAATACTTCATTCGGCGAGTCCTCTTGCTAGAGTGTTCCTTGCTAGTTTGTTGAGCGTTTTGAAGTTGAGGTGGCTCGAGTCTCCTATGCCAAAGCCATCCCGTACGGTTGTCGTTCTTCGCCACGGACAAGCTTCGGGTTCCGCTAAGTTCCGATCGGCTACATATATATTCTTTTTACGCGAACACGATAACACTGTTTTCCCCGTGGATTTATCAATGACATCACGAAACCGGTGTCAAAAATCACTCTATTCGAGTTATCACGAATTGACTAACAGAGAGAAGATTATCTTTGAAGTCCTTCAACATATGATACTCTAGGAACCGTGGCGGTTCAATGCTTGAGTGCTCCATATCTCTTGTATAGCCTTTTGCATTGTCTCCAAACTCAATCTCGGGTCCTTCTTCAGCTATATAATTCTTCGAGAGGTTCCTTTGGTAAGTCATATGTCTTGAGCATCCACTGTCCACATACCAAGGATCTTTGTGCACTCGCAAAAGCAATTATATTCGGGTACCCTTTATTTTGTTTTTTGGGTCCTTAGATGTTAGTTTTAGTAACCCAAATCTGTCTAACAACCCCGGTGGTTTCGGATAGTTTCTTTCCACTTGAGTCAACATACTTGACCACCTGGATCGGTCAAAGCCGACTTCTTAGGGGCTTCGGGTTCGGGGAGTCCGGATCTTCTTAGTTGGTGGATCTGCCGACCTTTGCCTTTTGTGCGTTTTTCTTCTTTTTCGACTCTTTGAACCTCTTCGACTATAGGATCATAGTAATATGACCCATATTGAGCCGGATGTGTCAACCGATGTGGTCCATACTGATCGGCCCACTTAACTCTGCTAGTTCCCCCTTGGCCGGAACCGGGGTGTCTTGGTGCGATCTTACGGTCGAATACCGATGCGTAGGATGAGGTGCTTTCATCTTTTGTTTGTTCTTTGCTTTGAGGGGTTCGGAATATTTGCATTGATTGTTTCTCCTCGAACAAACCTATCGGTAAGACGCACTTCGGGTGTACGGGGGCGGATGAGGAAGCTTCCCGGGTTGAAACCAAGTCCTTCCTTACAGGTGCTTGGGCTTGTTACTTGCAAGCATAGCCTCCGGCTTCTTTTCGGCGCCCATGTAACGCTCGGTCATCGAGCTCTTCCGGACATCATCACTCTTTTTCGGTATGTCGTGCTTGGTCCGAAGTCCCGACAGTTCTTGCTTGATGAGACTCGGTTCGAGTATCTTTACGAGTCAAGTCATTGGTCAAAACGAAATTCGATCTTCTTGATGCTTGAGACTTGGCCATCAGAGAGTTCATCTCCTCCCTGAGTCTCAACACAAGTCCTTCGGCTTCAGTAGCGGCCTGACTCTCCTGAGAAAGTCTCTGATTTTCCACTTTCAGGGTATCCAATTCCTGAAGAGTCTTACTGAGCTGCAGACTCATTTGAATTTGTTCATCTAATAATTCTTCATATGCGGTCGTGATGTCCAAATTCCCATCTGCACCTGAAACAGTGTCGTGTGTGCATTGTGAAGAGGAATTAAGTGGTTCATGAGAGTTTACCTCATCCTCTTCTCCTGCCATTAGGCACTTTTCAGTTGTTCCTTCAGCTTCATGCTCTAAGGCCATGAAAGCTGCTTCATCATCAGATGAGTCCATGAAGGAGTCGACTTCTTCTGAGTCGTCTGAGATTTCGCCTGCAATATAGGATTGTCTCTTCTGGGTGAATTTCTCTCTCCTTGCCTTACGTGCTGCGCGTTCAGCACTACTGAGCTCAGGACAATCATATTGATAGTGTCCTGACTTTTTGCAGTTGTAGCAAGTGATGACTCTTTCTTCTATGCTTTTACTATCCTTTGATGGTGCTGAGTCATCCTTCTTTCTGCATTCAGAAGATTGTGAGTCAGGAGTGCGTTTTGGAGTATAATCTGACTTACCTTTTGTGTCTCGGTATGCTTTAGTCGGTTTTACTGCGTCTCTCCTTCTCCTTCGATACTTCACGCCGAGCAACGCGTACTTCCGAGCGAGACTTCCTTCTTGTAGATCATTGAGTGAAGGTTCGGTCTTACTCGTTGTCTTGCTTGTCGCCGGAGATCTTTGTCGTGGCCACGATGCTTTGAAGGCATGGTCAATTTTATTGTCGGCCTTCATCTCTTTGCTTTCGTTGAGGTCTGTCGAACTCAAACTCTTACTGCTGAAGTTCCGAAAAGATATGGTCGGGAGAGACAACATCTAAATCGAAATGTCGCAATAAGGTGGCAAAAGGTGTCCGGTGTCCATCCGGCAATGCCCTCAGTTTTTTGAGATTCATTTCTCGGTTCTTTGAATGTCTTTCCCAGCCCATTGATGGAATTCATCGATTCGTAAATCGACGTTCGATCTTCTATTTTGTCACCGGGCATGAGAGACGAGACTTTCCGGCTTTTGGAGTTCCAGCGCCGGTTTGTTAGCTTTTATTTTCTCGAGTTCCACGACTCGGTAGCGCTAGAGCGTCCCGCAGTTCCTTTGCCGTTTTGCATTCCTGAACCCTGCCAAGATAAGAATCACTAAGAGTGGTTAGTATGGCATTTCTGGCGACTCGGTCTAAGTTGTGAAGCTTCTTCTCTTCGGGAGTGAAGAGACTTCTGTCTTTAGGGATCTTCTTCCCGGTCCACCATTCCTCCTCCTTCACCGGGGCCGAGTCACGACACTATCGATCATGGGAACAATAGGTCCATCTTCAAGCACTTCAGTCATACTATCATGGAGGGATGTCAGATGTGCTTCTATTCTGACTCGCCATACTCCATAATTCTCTACCGAGAACATGGGTACCATTCTTATTCCTGACATATCAGCCATATAAAAATAATGATATGAATGTAAAGTGATATGTAGTGAAAACGATTTTCCGGATCCGTTCAAGTAGACCAGTTTCAAGATAACAAGAGTCTTAAAGAACTCCTGCTCTGATACCAATTGTTGGTCCCGAGTGTACGGTCAGGTGTAGAGGGGGGTGAATACACCTGAATCCGATTTTCTCAACTTCAAACACGAACAGTCCTGTTCAGGAAAGTGCCGTACTGAAATAATTCAGCAGACCAAATAGCTGTTCTGAATCGTGTGTGGCAAAGAGTCTTAAAGAACGAGTCTGACTCTACTGAGATCTGCTAGCTGACTGAGTCAGAATTCAGTATCAACCAGGTAGAGTTCAGCGGTGCGGAAAAGTGTAGGCCCTAATCAGTTGAGTGGAAAACCGTTTTATGCAAGTCTCAGTTCAGCAAGTAGACAGTTCAGTATGCTGAGACAGTTGTATGATTTTAAAGAAGATTTTCAGTATGAACAGTAAAATCGATGCAACAGTAATCAAACAGAACAATAACGAGACACAGATTTTTAAAGTGCTTCGGATATCAATCGATCCTACGTCCACTGTCCCGAAAGTTCAGGAGGCTATTTATTATACTGAGTTAGTCTCGGTCGGCTTGTGCACGTGACAAAGCGCGTGGCTTGGGGATTATACTGAGCAAGTCCCAGTTTACAAAGGCATCAAACTAAAGTGTTTGACAAACTTCTCCAACTATGAAGGAGTCCTTTTACAATAAGGATTGGGTTCAAATATGAACTTCTTCGTCTAAACTATAAGTATATTCGGTTGAGCTTAGGGTTAGAGGGATAGGGAATGAGAATGTAGCTTCTAGATCGACGAACAGCTGAAATAAGCTTTAGGTTCGTGTATCGTCGGTTTGTATACTAGAGGCTCTTCTAACAGTTTAGCTTGGTTCCCTATGAGCTGAGAAGGTAGTCTTTCGCCGGAGATAGATCTTCAAGTTCTTGCGAAAGACTTTGGGTTTTCTGGTTCTAGCTCGTTTTAGTGCTTGTGTATGTTTTCGTCGTTTAAGCTTGCGCACTCTCTTTCTTCTTGAAATGTCCCTCTATTTATAGAGCAGAGATTGGAAAAGATCCGTTGGAGACGATCTTCTTCTTTCTCTCTCTTTTGGTAGCAAACGGCTCTTTTGAAGTAGGTAACAGTGTGCTTTCCCTCCTTTTTAGGTAAAGGGTTGACTGCAGCTTTAGCAGGTGAGAAGACACGTGTGTTCTTGTCATTCGTCGAGGCGGATAGAGTGGTTGAGACAGCACAGACTTCAAGGCAAACTGAAGCTGACTTCTCTCTTCCTCGTGTATGACAATGCTGATTGTTTTTCAAAAGTATCTGACAGTTCAGAAGACTGTCTACCGATGCTGAGTCTGATCCCGTATTCAGTAGGTAGATAGCTGAGTAAAGTCTACTGAAGATCAGCTCTGAGTTCAGTGAATCGCTCCCGCTGAGTCCGGGTTCTACCGACTCTTTTCGATATCTTGCTCCAAATGAGTCCAGTTCTGCGATTCTTTCGATATCTTGCTCTCGCTGAGTCCAAGATCATCGAGTCTTCTACTTCTGGTGTTAAGGCAGATAATCTACTGAGCGCCTTGATCAGAAGCAGAGTGTCTACTGAGTCTGAAACCTCAGAGACAAATAACGATTACAATGGAATGGTTCACCAATCAGATAGGGTTTTGGGATCTTCAAATCTTCTCAATATTCAGAGCACTAGGCTGCTGAGCATGGTTCAGTATAGAAGATAGAATCCTTTCCCACCAAGTAAGACTATGCTGAGGATAGAATCATCACCCAACAATTATATATCTAGAAAAATAACGAATGTGTGTATTAGCTCAACTGGAATAAGTTCATGTACAAAAACCATTGATGCAGGTTTGAATCCCGCTAGCAGCATTTTTATTGCAGGACGCGCTAGCAGCATTTTTATTGCAGGACGGGTCCGGAGCGGGTCCGGGGCGGGTAGTTCTGAACGGGTCGGTTCTACGCGGGGCGGGGCGGGGCGGTTCCACTGTCGGAACGAAACCGCCCCATCGCGTACGGGTCCAGGTCGGGTCCAACGGTTCCGGGTTCTTTTGCCATCCCTATCCCTGAGGCACATTTAAGTGTTATAATTTCTCTATCTATTTCAAAGAATCTCCACTTGTTTTGACTCGATTGAGCCCCACAAGCTCAACACGTGACCCTTAAGAATATTTGTATATGTTTAATTCAACTTCGATAAAATTAAAAATGGAAGTATCAATCTTCCGAGTACAATGACCTTCTCGACTTGTCGTCCACTAGTCTCTATGATTAACTGCAATTCGAAATACCTTTATTTATTCTTTTTTTTTTTGTGAAACTAAAGTTTATTTGCCATCTTGCACAAATTGTGATTTATTCCTCCTATAGTGTGTTTATAGTTATATCTTTCCTTCACGTTAGGTGTTAGTTTAATTAGGCGGCTTAAATATATTTTGACTTCATAATCCACATGCCAGGGGAAAGCAAGTTGGTGGGGGGGGGGGCGATTGGAATCCTCATTAATAATTCTATATTTAAATTATATTTTAATTACATAACTAATATTGATGTATCTACATACATGATATATATGCATACATTATTTTCTTAATTACATACAGTTTTTACCAATAGTAGAGTTTCATACATGCATAATTTTAACATATGCTAGTAATTAGAATTACTCATTAGTTTATTTACTTCATTTACTATTGCATCACATTCATGCAATAATTCAACATTCAAATGATACTTATTACTTCATACTTTGATTAAATGCGTAAAACAAAATCCGAAATTGAACCATTCAAAATACCTAGAGTTCGTGGCCAGGCTGGCTTTCAACATCATTATCATTCATTACCAAGAAAAACAATTATGCAATTGAATTTTCTTTTTTTTTAGATAACGAGAATAACCGGCAGATGCTACCATCGTGCACACTGAATAAATACTAAATTCTCTTTTTTCAACAAGATTCCGTGTTCCTTCTAGAATAACCTTTTTCTTTCCCTGTAGGGCCGACATATTCATGTTTATGTAGACTAGTAGATTTGAGTTGATTCACCAAACGAATAGGAATTCTAATTTTCCACTGTTCCCTTTTGACTACTTTTCTCAATCATTAATTCAAATCAATGTCCTTTTTATTTCTCTTATTTGATTACACATTCCAAAAGTTTCCATTATTACACACTTTATAACAAGTAAACCGCAGCTTCACTATTAAGCCACCTAAATGACAAATAATTCAAACTCTAACATTCAACACTGAAAACAAATCAAGATTCCATGTTACGAAGCTATTGATCAATAATTGTCCTAAGAATTTTCACTCAATAGATACTCAAAAATCCTTTTTCTCCAAAAAGCGTTTACGTGTTAGAATTTGATTGTAAATAGTTGGACAAAAAAGAAGGTGACACATGTCCTCACCTTAGTGGTGGGACATGTAATGGAGTTAGGGAGTGGGATAGAAGATCCCTACCCCATCTACCACCTACAAACTAAAATTGATTGCCAACACCAAACAAAGGCTGCCCAGCTGGAAATTAAATGGAGGCGACGTACTTACAAGTTACAATGACTTTAAACCGATTGTATTTTCGTCAAAAGGAATTAATAAATAAATAAGCAAAAAGTAAATTAAAGAAAAAAAGAAAACCAAGCATAAATTAGACTGGATATTACATGGGATTGACAAAAACAAAATGGCTGAGAAGGGAGGAAGAGCAAGTAGCAATTCTATTAGAGCGGCACCAGCAGAACACGTTTACCTTAGGCGTTTTCGCCCGAGAGCTGTCCCGAAGTTCCGATTTTGTCGACAAATTTTGGCCTCCACTTGGTCCGCCCCTTCACAATCTCACCTCCACCCTCCAGTCGAAGCAAATGCTGGCACTCGATGAAACCGGGGTTCAACGAGTCGCCTTTACCGTCATCAATAATTGAAGTGAGGGACTGCAGCACGCTGTCCCTCATGCACTCCCTCCTATACTCCAGAGTCATACCTGCAAGCTCATGGGTCTCCAAGATTTCTAATGGTGCACTCTGCAGGTGAAGAGAAAGACCCGTTAGACAAAACTGAAACGAGCCGTATAATTGCAGAAAGGCTCGTAGTAGCTGTTTTACTACTCTTTATGCCTGACAGTTCCACACAGACGAAGCAAAAGGATGTCACAAGGCCAAGAACAAGAAGCAAACAATCATATTTTTTCAAAGATTTCAAGCATACATTTGGTCTCCACACTGGCAAAGAACCGACTACGTAAAACATAAACCAAGCCATAACAAAAAATAATACAAATTCATAGTTAAAAAAGATCATAAATTAAATGTTGAGATTGTGAGCATAGGTGGACCAAATCCTTATTTAAGAGTTTAAAATAGTAGATAAATGCATATATTAGAACCTAATAAGCACCTTGGGAACTGAGCTTGACACGTTCCAGCTAACTGACATCATTACACACTAAAACAGATTATCACTGGAAATTGCTTTCAACTCTAACACCGCATATATTTATCATAAATGCATTCATAAATTTGAAGTTCAAACTGATGACTAGTAGAAATAACCATATATAACAGAATGATCATATCAACTGTATGCCATGCAAGAAGTTGCATAACATAGATTCTGATAAAATATTGCAGATTTTTTACTGAAGAGAAATACAACCAGAGTTCGACAATAAATTCATATCGAATGGTTCTGGCTTTTGACAAATTCATCATCATCTGAATCAAGACAGAGTTAAGTTGCTGCATAAACACCAATGAGCACGAGTTGAATCCAAAGTTTTTCCAAGCACTTGAAGGAAAATTTAATGAGCATGTACTCCACTAAGGAAAATGAAAGGAAAGAGAAAATGCTCACCTCAAGAATCCAGCCAACGTATTTTACATTATTCACATGTTGATTCACATCTAAATCACCCCATCTAGGCTGCATACAAAGGAAATATGCTTCAGGAAGGGCAACAAGAACTGATACCATGATAATTGTTGGCAAAGAGAAAAAAATTAAATAGAAATAGCAAGCTGCTTACAGTCAAACCAGTACGAATATACTCAGCAGTATTTTCGTCAAGCTTTGGTAGCTTCCTGTTATCATCATCCACTAAGGGAGGAGAATTCACAAAATAGCTACCAATTTCTCCTCGTACCTCATCCGGAATTTTGGATAACCTCCGCGTCTCTTTATTCATCATTACCCATAGACTGCATCATTCAATAAAGAAAAAACGAACGGGATTTCAAAATCTTAAGCTAAGTAAACAGGAATCAATAATCACAGTGAAAAAGAAGGGAGTTATTCATCACCACTAGTCCAGGCTTCATATCAATTTCATTTCATTTCATTCCAATTCAATCAAATCAAGGACATTAATATCTCCTGACCTTGTAGCTCTAGTTAATATCTCGCCCGTGTTGCTATCACACACAAGCCAATCTCGACGCATACCATTCTTCCCGAATGCATCCACCCAGGTATCTACTTGAACAACATCACCCCTGGAAGACAAACACCTCAGTCAGTCAGATTAGAACAAATTATAATTCTTTATTCAAACTTATCCAATGTATAATTGGATTAAATTTGCTTTGCCTAAATGCAGTGAGAGTAAAACATACCACGTAGGATACCGATCAACAAGAACCTGCATTTTAGTAACCACCCAAATCAAATTGTGCTTGCACATCTCTGGTGTTGAGCCAAAGCCATCAGCTAGCAGCCCAGCATTTTTCACATGATTTAGAGCTGTTTCCTGTAGAAATTCAGCAAATTCTTTTACCAGATGTGATCAGAACATTTGTTATAGAAATAGATAAATATATATTGTATATTTATAAAAGAATTACATATACTGAATGTCAGCAAGTACCTGCAAATGATTCATCAGTGTTTCTACCGAGGCAGTCCTATCAGCCCCTATTTCATATGACCTAATACTGAAGTTTTGGCGGAAAACAAAACCATCTTGCACAATCTGGCCCAAACCAAAAGGATCAACAAGCATATCTGCCCGTTTTGGTTTCCAATCAAGCATCATCCATTGCTTTTCTGCTGCCAAAAATATTGTAGTAACGGCGGCAAGAAGCATACTCCAGTCAGGCAATTGGTTGATGAACGTCCTCGGGGGAGGTGAAATGTCATCAGTCTTCAGAGAATCTACAGAGCCAACCTTAGTCCCATTTACCTTGGGCGGGGCTTGTGCACTAGCCTTAACCTGTAATCTTCCTGATGGTGTGGATTTTGACTTAGTGTTGGCTGCACGAGGATCAATACTTGCAGGGACATTTCCAAGAGCCTTCCCCCCCGTTTTTCCAAAAGGGTCTGAAGCTGAGGAAGGTATTGGGAGAAATGCAGAAGTTGCAGCAGTGGCAACCATGATGTAACAAGACAGTGAGTGACAGGATAGGCTGGAACTGAAAGTAAAAAGTACTCTCGCTAATTCAACCACTAACAGAAGGAGCAAGCTAGATTATATATCACCCAAATCCTTCGACGAAAGCAATGTCCTCCCTGAAATCAGTGCAATGTATATATAAATCAGAATATAGCACTCAAAGTTTGACAATTTTTTTCAAGAAAGCTTAAGTAAACCGCCCAAACTCACATGACGGAGAAGATAAATAATATGTCAACACGAGCGCAAACAGGACATCACAACAGTGTTCGTTAACATTGTTCCTTTCCAAACCAACAGTTTCGGCTCTCATACATGTAATTTGAGAGTAACTATAGCTATACATAAACAATTAAGTAATCTACCATCAACAAACCTATCCCATTCAGCTCGAAACCAAAAAAAAAAAAAAGAATAATCGTTTAGACTACGAAAAAAACATAAATTCAGACGATAAATAAAAGGAAAACCCGCAAAGCCAATAGAAACCAAAAGCAGATCTGAGCACTCAACCACAAGAAAACGACGCCCCCAATCAGAGGACAATGCAATTAAATCCGAAAACAAGAGAGAAATACAAACACGATATTAGTCTACCATCCCGATCTGAATATAAGCGAGCAAAAACACAAAATTAATCCCAAACCATCGTAAACCGAACTACACGCACCTTCACAGTCCAAAAAATCCACTACAGAAATCAATGCTATCGATCAGATAATTGAAACCATGAATGTCTGATCGGCAACTCCGTACGACAACATTAGCACAATTTCTAGGGTTTGCGATCGCTGCCTTCTTCTCTCCAATTTAGATTTTCGTAATTACGAACTTTCTAAACTAATTTTTTTCCTTTTCGGAGGCTTTTCTAGCAGCACGGAAAACTCTCGAAAGCAGAGAGAGAAAGTGAGAGAGGAGAGAGAAGACAGCGCATTTGTTGGTGGTAGGCAAATGCAGCAAATGCGTCCAGCAACTCCTTTTTTATAGTAAGAAAAAAACAAAATGCAAAAACAACAAATAACCAAAATGCCTACCTGGGCCTCCCGCCTCTCGTTCAACTTCCTTATTAATGGCCTCGTTTCTCACTTGTGTTGCCGGAAATGCCCCTCGCTAGTCCCCATATTGCCGCCCCTACCATCCTTGTTTAGATTGTACACAAGAATTTAAGATAATATTTAATATTAATAAAGTCCCAAGATTTGGGTATAGTTTGCATAAAATTTAATAATTTGGATGTGCTTGAGTTTGGTAATCAATGCGTTTCTTTTTTTTTTTTTTTGGTGGATGGCGTTTGACTAAGCCAAATTCCTACAGTTAAATCTCGATAAAGTAATAACTATGAGATCGAGAAAAAATATTCATTTAACGAGATTATTACTTTATCGAACATTATTTTAATGTATTGACCCATATCGGGACCGGAAGAAATTATTATCTTAGCGAGATTATTATTTTATCGAGGTTTAATTGTATAATCAAATCTAAACAATGAGTATTGTATGATGACTAATAAGTATCGTATGATGGATTGACTACAACATGAATTACTTTTAAATTATTAGTTTATATTTATATTAAAAATATATATATATAATCTTTAGCTTATTGTTTAACTACATAAAAATGGAGTTTACGCAGTACGTGTCTTGATAGGAGATGTTGGTTTCTCCCGTCGTAAAAGTATATATACGCTATCAAAAAAAAGTTATTATTGCTAGCTTTATTATCGATTTTATTACAAAGAGGTTGAATTTCTTACATAAAACCGTTTAGGACTTTAGGGCATTAAAGTAAAACGCTATTATAAAGAAGATTCAGATTCGATTTTAAAACAAACTTATATAAATGCTATTTAATGATTTTCCAATATATTAAAAATTATAAATATTAAAAGCCTAATCAAACGTACATCAATTATCTTGATGGTAACTTGACAAGAGCGGAATAGTAGCAAAAAATACATTAGTTTCTGTCGTTGATGCATCAGAAATATTATTACAAATTAGATAGATGGGTAATAATGTTGTAATATGATTCGCTGCAATGTCTTTTAATATTGTTGATATTTATAAAATTGTAAATATTTCTTAGTATAATCTTTGTCATTCACATGTTCCTAATCAATGGCCGATATTGGCTCCTAAAATACCTACGACTAAATTTTTACAATTAAATCTCGATAAAGTAATAATCTTGGGACCGAGAAAAAATATTCATTTAACGAGGTTATTACTTTATCGAACATTATTTTAGTGCATTGACCCATATCAGGACCGAAAGAAATTATTATTTTAGCGAGATTATTACTTTATCGAATATTATTTTATCGAGGTTTAACTGTATTTCCTTTGGGAATTAATGAATTAACCTAATGGAGTTTTAGCCTAACTATGTTGGTTGAGTATATTTTATTTTTGGTGTTGTAATAGTCTTGTTTTTATACTTTTAGAATTTTATTATTTCACTTCCTCTAAACTACAAGTACATCCCCTCATAAAATTGCGAATTTCAACCCCTAATAATTATAGGATAACACAGATCGAACTCGGATTATAACATCTTTTTTTCAAAAAATACTTGAAAAGGGAATTAAATTCTAAAATCATCACTCTTATAAATATGAAAGATATCAATTAAGCTACTCGCAACATCGACCGTAATTTAGAGTTATCTGTCCAATAGAATTTTATGGAATGCAAGTAACCATACGTGATCAATGTTAACAAGGTAACGTAGGGGATCATTGGTCACCTAATTTAACAATAGTAGTGGCTTTTTGGCCTTAATTTTTTAATATTAATTAGTTTATTTTCGTGGTATTATTTTTTTTTTAATACGTAGGCGTGATGTGTGGGCTGACCCAAATATATATTAATTAAAGCATAAAATACAGAAATCATAATACGTGATATACATGGAAATTCGTGGTCATTTAGTATTCCCTTGAGATCAAGTAACTACAATTTAGGTTATAGTGATTAGCTAAGCTGCCGAATATCTCAATAACTAAATTTCTTTGGAGTAATATCCGAAACAAATAAATTAAAATGTATGTGCACGTGTCTATTCATAAATAAATATTATTATTATTAAATCAACTCAAATAAAGATTTAATACTAAATCAATCATTAACGTAGAAATAGAAATACCAATTAAATCACACGCTATCGAAACGTGTCATATTCACAAATATGATATATAGAACACAAAGTCTAAAAAAAATTGTGTGATGAATGACGAGACGTTATACTTCTTGGTTGAGGTGCGCAATCGCTCATGTAATAACTTATATATAGAAGATGCAGTACGGTTCCTAGAGATGTTATTTGTTTAAAAAAAATAATACAACCGCTATTGAAGTGCGCAGTACGGTTTCTGGAGATGCTATTTGTTCGATTTTTTTTTTGGGATGACGAGGGTAACAACCGCTATTGAATTGTGTACTAGGTAAACTCCGTTTATGTGCTCTACCTGCAATTTGTTCAATTTTTATTTTCTTTGAATGACGAGGGTAACAACCGTTATTGAATTGCGCACTGGGTAAACTCCGCTTATGTGTTATATCCTACAATTTGTTCAATTTTTATTTTTTTTGGATGACGAGAGTAACAACCGCTACTATTGAATTGCGCACTGGGTAAACGCTGCTTATTGTGCTATAGCCTGCAATTTGTTCAATTTTTATATTTTTTGGATGACGAGAGTAACAACCGCTATTGAAGTGTGTATCGGGTAAATTACGCTTCCATTGAAGTGCACATTGGGAAAACTCTACTCATATTTTATGTTTTTTGGATGACGAGGGTAACAACCGCTATTGAAGTGCGCATCGGATAAATTACGCTCATGGACTCTAGTCTGAAAGAGCTAATCATTCTAAACTAACCATATGTGACATATTCAGATATAACAGTCTTTGTGAATTTTGAACCTATAACCTTTGGCCACATACTAAACACCTTAATCATTATAGCATCCAAAGATAACACAATTGTTTTATTTTATTTTATTTTCGAGGCATGGAGGTGCATATAGACCAAATAAACTACCTATCACCTTTAGTTGAGTAGTCTTATACTCTATATAGTATTACTTGGCTAAGAATCCCTTCGAGAAAATTGAATAAATAAATACTATGAAAGGCTAAAGTTGATTTTCGTTGCCAAGGTGTCTAATGAATGAAGCATCTTTTTCGCCACACACACACACGTAATAATTAAAATTCGGTTTTATATTAATTATTGATATCAACAATTTATTTCTCCCGCTGCAAATATTGCTCCACCAAAAAATCCAAGCCCTAGATGATTGATTTGATTCTCAGTTTCATCCAACTTTTATAATAACAAACATAATTATGACATTAATTTTTTAGTAATTTATTTTAATTTACTCAATTTTCAATACCAATATTTATCTAACTTTTATATCATTAAATTTTTTAGTAATTTATGTGAAAAAACAAATGAGTATATAAAATAAGAATGGATGGAGCATATACTATTCAAAGAACCAATTATTCAAAATTTCAAATTGTATCCCAAAAATGCAATTTTTTTAATGATCGTACCCAAAAAGGACATTTATAATGGGACGGAGAGGGAGGGAGTAATTGAGAGGATTTTAATTTATTCGTTGACCGAATAAATTTGACAAAATATACTTTTTGAATTTAACGTTATAAAGAATGGTTTACAGAAATTAACCGGACCAGTCTGATGTGTCGGCTGAACCGGAGCGGTTCAATTGGTGCAGTATATATACTGTGTTTGGCATCTGCCCTAAGAAGCCAGAGACGATATTTCTGTTAGCAGCGAGCCCTCGCTTCTTTTTAGCGGACAGCGAATTCAAAATGGGAAGCAGCGCCGCCGACGCCAACGGAAGCGTAGACAAGGGCGTCGATTTCGCCAACTATTTCTGCACCTATGGCTTCCTCTACCACCAGAAGGAGATGCTCTGCGACCGCGTTCGGATGGACGCCTACTACGACGCCGTCTTCAAGAACAAAAACCATTTTCAGGGCAAGGTATCTTCAAATATCACTGCCCTGTTCGAATATGTTGTTTTCATATTTCTCGTCGAGATTTGCTTCATATTGTTCAACTTATTTTGATTTTGTTTGAATGAGACGAGCTGTATAAAGTGAGTTCGGTAGTATAAATCCGCAGTAATTCCGGTTGATGCTTTGAACTTCCCTAATTCATGCCTTTATATATACATACTTAATTGACTTAGAGGAAAAATCAATGTATGGAAATATGTTGAGAAAAAAATGCTGTTGCGCTCAAGCACCTTGTACACTGAGGAGATACTTTTCAATTTCTTGTTTCGTTTTTATGATTGTGCTGGAGATTTTGGAGGTTATGGACTCAGTTGGTTTGTGATTGGACTAGGTTGTTCTGGATGTGGGAACGGGGAGCGGAATTCTGGCTGTATGGTCTGCTCAGGCAGGTGCGAGGAAAGTATATGCAGTAGAAGCCACCAAGATGGCAGAACACGCACACGAACTTATTAAAGCAAACAAGCTGCAGGATGTGGTCGAAGTGATCGAGGGATCAATGGAGGATGTTGTGCTGCCTGAAAAAGGTTTACTCCTTACTCAGTATTCATAACCAATTAACCAACATCTTCTTTTTTCTTCCATTTGCCTTTTTTATGTAAGCTCACAATGCTAAAGTTGGCATATATTTTTCTGCTTCTAAGAAGTTTTGTTTGTGTGTAGTTGATGTGATAATCTCAGAATGGATGGGGTACTTTCTTCTTCGCGAATCAATGTTTGACTCAGTAATCTACGCTCGGGATCGCTGGTTGAAGCCAGATGGAGTCATGTTAGTACCTTTTTTTGTGAAAGTAAATTTACCTCTTGTGCTTCTTGTGTTTCCTGTGATTTTATGCAAAAATCCTTGCATTTCGATTACGGACTTGGGAAGCTTCGATGTAATTCCCGAGATTTGAAAACTAGTGATCTCTACATATGAATTTTCCGTGGGGCCTCAAAGGTGCACTTTTTGCCAAATCTCTGATTATCAAGCTCCAATCTTACAGGTATCCCAGCCACGCTCGAATGTGGATGTCACCTATCAAGTCTGGGTTGGTAGAACAGAAAATGAGAGATTACGAAGGAGCAATGGAGGATTGGTATAGTTTTATTAGTGAGACGAAAGCATATTATGGTGTAGACATGAGTGTTTTGACAAAGCCATATGATGGAGAAACGAAGAAATATTATTTGCAGGTTTGTTTCCTAAAACCAATTATATGCTCAAATTTGAAGAAAATGATAATAGGTCCCTGTTAGTATTTCATTAACATGGGATTAGTTGCTTTGGTTTTAATTCTATTCGACCTATTACTGCCGTGTATTAGCCATCACAAGAATAGATTGATATTTAAGTACTTAGAACACTTTGGTACATTTCCTGGAAGATGTAAGGGGGTTTATTTATCTTGGTTCTAACCTCAAAGAACCTTGAAATAACATGTTGAAATTACCGGCTTGTCACATGATAGTGTTGGGTGGTAAAGTGGTAACCATGGGACAATAGTTGGTTTCTGAGGCTGGTGATGGGTAGTAGTAAATGGCAGAGAAAACAAAAGATAATATACAAATAAAGTGTAGAAAAGACTAGTAGATTCAGTTGTTTATGGAACTGGTCCCTGTTCTTTCTATTTTATCTTTGTTTATAAACTCATTCAGGTCAGACTCATTGCTCTGCAGCCATCAAGTAGTCTTCTGGATTCTATGTTATCTTTAATGTCATATTTCACTACTTTACTTATTTGTTCTGTTTGCATCAGCCATTTTATGAACTTTGTCTCGTTGAGTACGTAGCATACCATTTTTGTTTTCTTTTTCTTAATCTACATTCTTGTGAACATTGATAGTCTCCTTTAGTTACTTTGTTAATATTTATGTTAGCCTTCTCTAAGATCCCTCATGCAACTTATGCTGTCAATATTTCTAGACATCACTCTGGAAAAACCTTCATCCAAATCAAATTATTGGTACACCCGTCGTCGTTAAGGAGATAGACTGCCTGACAACCACAATTGATGATATACGTGAAGTCCGGTCAAGCATTTCATCATCAATCACAGAAGAAAACTCAAGATTATGTGGCTTTGGCGGCTGGTTTGATGTCCATTTCCGAGTGAGTTTTCTGCTACTTATGTCAAGCATTAGCTTACTATAATACTCTGCTTAACTACATGGTTCCATTGACTACATAGGGTAGCGTTAAGAATCCAGCTCAACAGGAGATTGAGCTAACAACCGCCCCACATGAAGATCTCGGCACACATTGGGGCCAGCAGGTTTGTAGCCTTAACATTCTTTCTTGTGTTATCATCATAAAGTTGATGTCAAGTAAAACTCCCTAGAGTTAACTTCGTAAAATGTAATCAAGCTTTTAGGTTTTGGAAAGATGCTCCTACTGCATTAACTTTGAATTCTAGTATACAAAATTAACTCTGTATTATCTGCAGGTGTTCCTACTGCAGCCTCCTGTACATGTTCAACCCGGTGATGAGTTGATGATTCATTTCTTGATGAGCCGCTCCAAGATAAATCACCGGTTGATGGAAGTAGACCTCAGCTGCGAGATTAAACAGGTATCTGGAAAATCGCTTCCGCCCATTCAAAAGAAGATCTATATCGAGTGAACCGCCCTATTCCCCACCATCATCGCGTCGTGAGATGGATTCTGGCATGCGTTGGGTTTTATGATTTTATAGGGCCAGTCTAAGGAGTGAGTGGTAAGGCTCAACGTATTGCTCCAATTCTTGCTGATTTTCGAACCAGTCGAGAGTTAAAATGTTGTAGCATTGAAGATCACAACATCTTAGAAAGTAAACAAAATTTTGTCTTCAGTTTAAATGAACCTGTCACTTGTTACTTGGATTCGATTTTGTGGTTTTTAATTATTAATTGTTGCAGAAATTCTTGCATCTGAAATTTATTCCTTGGTAAATCCCACACGCAATCTCAGTGCGAAATCTTTCTATATCTTAAATTGTAACCTTTATATGTCAAAACATTTTAGATGAATGATATGTAATATTTACAAAACGATTATTACTATACATTTAGACATGCCCCTTTTTGGTTCCGATTACGGTTACGGTTTGCCAAAAACTGAAACCCAAACCGAACCGCATCTTGACGGTTCCGGTTTGAAACCGCCGGTTCCGGTTTACCGGTTTCATGGTTTTCATAAATTTTATTTATTTTAATTACTGAATTAATTTTTCAATTAATTTTTTTAAAAAAAAATATTTTTTTCGGTTTCGAATCAAGTCAGTAATAAATTATAAATAAAATTGTACAATATCACGAAAGAATTGAACAATTAAATATATTAATACAATCTCATTGTTGATTCTTCACTATCATCATTGTTTTATAAATAAATTTTATATCATTCTTTTCGTTTTTTTGTCTTGTAATAATTATTAAACAATATTTCCTATTCTATTTTTTCAGTGATAAAATTTGAACAACTTTTATCCCATATATATTTTTAGGGAACGTTAGTATCCATTTGCAATTATACTAAATACAGAATAATATTTTATTATTTTTTATATTACTTTAAAATATCATAATTGGTAGGATTTTTGTATTTTAAATAAATAGTTTGTTTTAAATAAGTAACAATTAGAAGATTTAGATCTTCAATAATGTTTTTAATTTAAAACTCATTTATCTAATTCATTAGATATCTGATCTTTGACAATTTTAATAGGTGAAATCGTTGATTTTACCCGGTTTGGAACTGATGGTTTGAAATCGACTATTTTACGGTTTGAAAAAGAGTAAATTGAAACCGAACCGCAAACCGACGGTTTACGGTTCAAGACGGTTCTGATTTGCACCGGTTCCGATTTATATCGGTTCTGGTTCCGATTTAAAACCCGATTTGAGCCGATTTCGATTTGAAAATGAGCATGTCTAGATACATTGGGTTGAGTGACACTCATTAACAGATAGAGGTTCAAATTATTGAATATAGAACATTTTCATAAAGTTAGGCCCTGCTTAATTGTAGCCTTTTTTTATTTATTTTTTATTTTTTATGTTAGAGGTTGTCGCCATGGGCGGAAAGCGACACATGTGCTGCCAAATTTCTGAGTTATTTTATAATCTTAATTGGCCGGGATGGTATCCAATTTTTATTTTTTTTGTAAGTGTCCAATTATGATTATTATTATTATATGATATGATAAATAAGTGTAGACTAGGTGCCCTATATTTTGGTCACGAGGAGACAAATACACCACACAAAATCAAAGGGGTGGACTAAAAACTCCTTTACCAACTTGGGAATAGGTGAAAAGAATGTGAAGGATATATGGAATAATGACCCAGTTATGCATAGATTGTTGAAAGAAACATCTCACTACAAGTTTTGCATTTAATTTATTAGAGTGCCTATTTTTACAATACATGACAAAAATGATTAGTAGTCGACTTTCTACATCCACATGTAGATTGGATGTTTGTAAGAACGAGTCTTGAATACAAACACCCAATCTATTTCCTTTTCTTTTTTTATTATTATTGAAAAGTAAAATAACAAACCAATTATACATATTTTCGTACATTACTATCTGATAAAAAATAGTGATATGGGGGTGTTTGGAACAGCTTATGCTTCACAACTTATAGCTTAAAATTGTATTTTAGATATTTGAAAACTCAGTTTTAAGCTGCTGTTTCTCTATTTTCGTACAAATTTTATGTATTTTCAGATAAATTTGCCTTCAATAAATTTGTTTGATTCTGAAGATAACCTTAATAAAAAAACTCCACAAAAATAAATCGAGAAATGATTAAATTCAAAATTTATGATTAAATAAATTATATTTTTATTTAGTAAAATATAAAATCATAAAAAATATATACAAAAATGCGTCACAATTCTTTTTTACTGATAAATTTATACATGAATTTCTTATTTATAAGATTCTCGATTTTACAATATATATATATATATATATATATATAATTTCTCAACTGATGTTTGTATTTCATTAATTAAAAATGTAATTCATTTAAATGAAAATTGTGATTTTTATTTAATAATTAATTGTGTGACATTTTTTTTAAATAAAAAAATTATTTTGATTTATATGTATTGTAGGACTTTAAATTATGTCAAAATTATCATAGAATAAGAACAATTATTGTATTTTTATTTATTTATTATAAATTATAATTATTCAATAATATTAGGGATAAAACAAACATTTCTTTTAAAAAGTAAAAATAAGCAACTTCTATCAGCAGTATTCCCAAATACTATTTTCCTAACTTTCAGCATATATTTTCAAACACTAACTGATTTCCAAATAAGTTGCTTTCAGCTGCTTTAAGTAGCTTTCAACATTTATCAATAAACTTCAGCTATTTCAAACACCCTCAAAAGAGGAACAACATACATCACAAAATATCATTTTCTTAATCTCTGTGTCCAAAAGAAATCAGACATTAATAATAAGACAGAGAGAGTATTAAATAATGTTAAATTCCATAATTACTCCATACGTAAGGGGTTGAAAACCCCATTTGATTGGGGGCCTTTGAATTCGAATAATGTGGAATTGATATATAAGAAGGAAGAGATGTGAAGTTGAAGCAAAGATGAATGTGCACATGGCTAGTGGTGGAATTACGGTTGATGGCAATAAATAAGTGGGAGATCCAATCGGATCATTCTATCTAACACCAATTAAGGCGGAATTTTAGTGCCACATTTCGAGGATTTCATTTCATTTCGCCCCATTATCACTAATTTACTCTCTCTCCTTTTTATGCTGCACCACCAATTCAATTCACTCTCTTTTACCCTTACAAACCATGGACCCATGACATACCAATAGTCAAACGTAATTCTACAAGATTCTTACTATTCAAACATGTGCATTGTGTATAAATCAGGTTCATTTATGTCAATAGTAAGAAAACAACACACGAGAGAGAGAGAGGAATTACACTACAGTTAAACCTCGATAAAGTAATATTCGATAAAGTAATAATCTTGTTAAGATAATAATTTATTCCGATTCCGATATGGGTCAATGCACTAAAATAATGTTCGATAAAGTAATAACCTCGTTAAATGAATATTTTTTCTCGGTCCCAAAGTTATTACTTTATCGAGGTTTAACTGTATAATAATTTTGTTCGACAAGCTCGACTTAAAAGAGTGCATAGATTTATATGTGGTTGATTAATTAAAACAAGGAATGGGGCATTTATAAGTACCTATATAATCTAAACAACAAAAGAATGGGACGTATCGATATTATGATTGAGAAAACTCGTAATTGGTATTATAGTTTGCAAACTAATAAACTACACAATACTAATAATGTACGAACATATATATTCAATTTGAACTTGAGGTCCCCTCATTCAAGACAGAACAACTAAATAATTTGGATTGAAACAATTAATATGTAATAAACAATGAATTTAACTCAAAACAAAAGTTAACATTGGAAAGGGGGGTGGGTGGTGGTGAGTGGGAATAATGGTAGGCATATGACAGACATTAAAAGTAAAAAGGTGAAAAGTGGGAGGACGAACTTGTCATTTCACATAATTTGAAGATGGAGATTTGAAACCGTCAACAGAAATCGACAGAGCCGTTACGCGTTAATTAGGGTAAATATTTAAGATAAATTGTAAAATCACAAGGATAAACATTATGTGACAGAAACCTTTTGGCGTTACATTTCATTCACGGATGGATTATGGATATTATATTTGTCATAATTTGGGGTGTCGTAGTCATGCATCCTCTCACCATCAAGTGACCCATTCTTGATAATTCAACCCTATCAACTTGACAATTTAAATAGAATCATAAATCAAATCAAGATGTATGAAACAAGATTTTTTTCTTTTGGTCGACCATCAGCCGCTACCGAACTATCTAGACTAATTGTAGGTGACATGCTCACACATAGCAGTTTTGGACCTTTGAGCGACATACTAGACACCTTAACCGCTATGTCATCCTAAATGGATTAGATTGCTAGAAATATAACACAACCTTGAAGCAGGAAATGCAAGAAGCTCATGTATTAACAGAAATGTCAAATGAAGATTATTATTATTCTATAAACTCAATTTATTTATTGATGGTTAGGGGAGGGTGGAAGAAGGAAAGCAAAAAGTATGATATAGAAGAGTAAATAAAATAAAAATGAAACTCACAAGCTAGGCCTAGAACAGCAGCAGCAGTTCTAGTTCTTGATTTGGATTTTGATACATACACCTCCCCCTGCAATATACGTACCTAATTTATTTCACAAACTCAAATTCATCATCCATGACAACAAATTTCCAAATATATATATAACTGCGATAGAAAATCATGTCTGTTCTTGTTCACCCGCTCATCTTGCTTCTTCAACACGGGCAACTAAAATAAATTTATCAAGTAATCCTCAACAATACATTATACACTTCTGGCACAAATCATCTCATCCAATCCCTAATTGGATGCCCTCCATCTTTCCTTAAATCTGAATCTCACTCATCACAGTGATGAGAATGGTGAGAGGCAATGATAACTAAATAATACAAGTAATGGGGTAACTTAGATACCTGTGTTTCCTTTTCTGTTTTCTTGAAATGGTTTAGATGAAGACCCTAAAAAAGAATCAATAATAAAAGGGCGGCGGAGGTGGAGAGGCGTATGAAACTCCGGTGATCGGAGGCAGTGGTCCTTCGTATACTGGAGTTGGTGGCGGAGGTGAATTGTAGATGTATGGAGGTGGCGGTGGGGAGCTGTAGACGTACGGCGGTGGGGGTGAAGGTGATGGTGGAGGCTTGTAAACATAAGGCGGAGGGGGCGAGGGGGGAGGGGGAGAGTATTCTTGGCATGGGGGCGGGGGGTGGGGGTGGTTCTATACAAGGCGGTGGAGGTGACGGAGGTGGTGGAGAAAAGGTTGGGGGAGGTGGATAGTGCATCGGAGGGGGTGGAGACTCATAAATGTAGGGTTGAGGTGGTGAGTGCGGTGGTGGAGGTGGTGAGTGAGGCGGTGGAGGCGGTGAGTGTGATGGTGGAGGCGGTGAGTTATAGTAGTAGGGACTTGGTGGGGGAGGTGAATGCATGGGGGGAGGTGGTGGTGGTGAATGCACAGGCGGAGGTGGAGATGGTGGTGGTGGTGACCTTATACAAGGAGGATAAGGTGCCGGAGAAGGTGGAGGAGGTGGCGGCGAGTACACAGGTGGTGGAGGCGATGGGGGTGGTGGAGAAGGCGGTGGAGGCGACGGTGGAGGTGGGGGAGGAGAGTACACAGGCGGAGGAGGCGATGGGGGTGGTGGAGAAGGCGGTGGAGGCGAGGGAGGAGGTGGTGGAGGAGAGTATACAGGTGGAGGAGGTGATGGCGGAGGTGGCGGTGGCGGTGGTGGTGGTGGAGGTGGAGGAGGAGAATAAACAGGTGGTGGAGGAGATGGGGGCGGAGGCGGTGGTGGTGGTGGTGGTGGCGGTGGTGGAGAATAAACAGGTGGAGGTGGAGAATAAACTGGTGGTGGCGGAGAATAAACAGGTGGTGGTGGTGGAGAGTAAACAGGAGGTGGTGGAGAATAAACCGGCGGTGAAGGAGGTGGTGGAGCTGGAAGAGTCGGAATAAAGCGGTGACAACGGAAAGCACCGCAATGAATTTTCTTAGCCAAAACTGCTTTACAAAAAGCAGCAGATTTCTGAGCCGGCCTATTAGGCAAGCAATTCCGCTGATCATTAAACTCCGGCAAGGCCAAGCACACCGGCGGCTCACCGGTGAAGAAGTTATTTGTGATGGTGAAATTCTCCAACCGCGGCAGCTTGCATATACTCTGCGGAATAGCACCGGAGAGTATATTATTAGCCACATTCAACTGCTCCAAACTCACCATTCCTCCGATAGCCTCCGGCAGCGGCCCCACCAATCCATTGTAGCTCACGTCAAGCACCGTCAGATTTTTCAGGAGCCCAATCTCCGGCGGCAAGCAAGACCTCAGCGCGTTGTTCATCAATATAATCTCATTCAACCTGGTCATGTTTCCCAGACTCGCCGGCACACAGCCGTGGAACTTGTTGTTCGCAAGCACAATCACCGAAACCGGCGAATTGCCGAAATTATCAGGCAGTTCGAAGGCAAATCTGTTGTGATTGATGAAGATAGCATCCAACGGCTTGTCGAAGAGCTCCGGCGGCACCGTTCCTTCAAACTCATTGAACCGGATATCCAAATATATCAGTTTAGGCAAGCTTAATACAACATAGGGAAACTTTCCTGCAAACCTGTTGTTGCTCAAGTCGAGCTCGAACAGAGTCTTCAAATTCTTAAATCTCTGCGGCAAGGTACCGCAGAAACGGTTGGAATTAATGTGGAAAATGCCTAGATCTTTGAGAAGTCCGAGCTCCTCCGGCAGATAGCCGGCAATGTCGCCGTGGTTGAGATCGATTCCGGCGACTGTCCGTATCGACGGATTGTCAAGCGCCAGCGCGCAGAACACGTAGGAGTAGTTGCAGACATCAGATCCGACCCAATCTCCGGTGAGATTGTAGGGATCTGATATAATGGCCTTCTTCCACGCCTGCAGCGCTATGTAAGCGTCGCGGAGGCGAGAGTTTTCAAAGACGAGCGACGGATCGACGGTGACATTCTCGCCTCGGTCGCCGGACTCGTCTAAGTAGTAGAGCAGCTGCCGCTTCGCGATGTAGCGGACTTCGGCGTCCGTGAGCGGTCCACCATTACTGCTGATTTGAACTTCTGAAGCATCAGCTGAAGAACACGATGAAGATAGGAAGACAGCTAACAGCAGCAGAGCGAGAGTGCTCCAAGAAATGCAGCTACAACAACGGCGATTCCTTTCCTTCATCTCACACCAGACATCTATCTGCAGCTGCAGATCGGTTTTCCGTGACCTATTTTAGTCAATCCCTCCGAAATGCGGCGGAGATCTGGCGGAAAATGTGGAGATAGCTTGGAGATTTGGGTGGCTGTGGTAGTGCTTTTAGAGTAGAGAGAGAAAGAAGAGGTGGTTTTCAACCTTTTTTGTACTATTGTTTTTGGTTTTAGGGATTGTGTTGTGTGAATGTGAGAAGGCGAATTGGAAGTGTTATGAGAGAGAAAGACTTACAGCTAAAACACAGCTCAAAGCCCACCAGTTTCTCTCTCTATCGCTCTCTCTCTCACTTCACACACTCTCTCTCTCCAAAAGAGGCGACTTTATTCTTTTCGAACTAACACATTTATGTTGAACGCGCTCCTCCTCCTCTAAAGTTTGGAATAATGGGTTTAAATTCCACTCATAGGATGATTGAACCATTTTGTGTGATTTGCAGGGTATTGCACAAGAGCGATGTTTATCCAGTGCGCACTTTGATAGATATTGCGGGTTACCCTCGTCATCCAAAAAAAAAGTTCGGAATAATGCCCTAAATTGGATTTGTATTTTTTTTTCCCTTTTCCCGCAACAAACGCGTATATTATAAACATAAAAATGCAAATAAAATAACAAGGGAATTATTTCGAGTAACATATCTCAAATGATGGTACACGTGGCAGCTCAGCTAAACTTTTAACGGCTACAATAAATAATGGGGATTAGCTTCGTTTAATTAATTTAAAACAAAGTTGTGTGGAAGAAGAGGGTTTGAACAGAATATGCGTGACGGCGTTATGCCGGCCAACTGTAACGCGTCAAGCTCCGTCGGTTTGGGGGGTGGCCTTTTCTGGATGGGCGGGACACGTATTTTAGAAGAATTTTTTTTTTAATAAATACTAAAAATAATTAAAGGAAAACAAATTGGGCCGGATTGGAATTATTTTGTTTTGTAGTGTGGGCGTCAAATGTCGTATCGATGGGCTTATCAATTACAGTACTAACTACTCCCTCGGTCACATAATCCTCATTCCGTCCCATTCATCTTGACGCATTTTTTTTCGTCACGGAAATTAAGAAAGTGGATGATAAAATATGAGAGAGGGATAAAGTAAGAGAGAGAAGATAAATGAGTTTGTGAGAGAGTAATGATAAAGTATCAGATAGAAATAATAAAGTAAGATAAATAAATGAAAAAGTAAGAGATAATTTAATAATATTTTTTAAAATTATTTCATTTTAAGGAAACGTTTCATTTTAAGTTGGACGTTCTGAATAAAAAAACGTATCAAGATGAGTGAGACGGAGGGAGTATGATTTTATTTACAGAGAAATTAAGATAAATAGTTGTTTTGTGTAAAAAAAAGGCTACATAAAGAGAAGTGAAATTTTGTGTAATAATTAATTTTCATTTTAAGAAATATAAAATGAGACAATTAAAATAGGAAAATAAAGACAAGTTAAGCTGACTGATGGAATATTACTAGAGAGAGAAAATTTTTAGAGGGAGAAGGGGAGAGATAAATAATTGTCTGAGGTTGTCTTGGTGATTAGAAATATTTCTTCTAACGACCAATTAGAAAATATTGATGCGATGTTGATAATTTACTAGAAAATATTTGTATAATTATGCTTTATTTAATGGTTTTTTAGTGTATAATGGAGGCTGATTATATTTTATCCAAAATAATTGGTTTGTGAGTAATGTCCAGCAATGCACTGTCTAAACGTAGATAGGTGAAATAACACACTTATTGCCAATACCAGCAATTATGTAGTATAGTTTTTAGTCGTAAAAATTGTCAATTGAGTTCTAAACAAATCATAGTTTGAAAACATTGCTATTTAATTTTAATTTTGAAATTGCTATTTTCCAAAGAATTATATATGTTACTAAAAAATCTTGATATTTTCTTTGACCTCAATTATTTCTTACACTCATTAAAATTGGAAAAAAAAAAATGAGGATTTTAGTCTCCTAATTTTCATTTACTTATGATTTTGATCTTGCGGTTTTCAATTATGCAATGTTGGTTTCATAGCTTTTTCAATGCTGTGATTTTGATCTTATATCTTCTCAATTTTGACGATAGATCAATATCATAGCATTGAAAGTTATTGAACTAATTTCATTTGCATTGAGAATTATCGAACCAAAATCGTAAATGAAAGTTACTCATCATAGTCCTACCGACTAGTTAAAAGAGTGAAACTAGACTTACACTATTTAAGAGAAAGGGCCAAACATCTATGAAATAACATAGCGGTCAAGGTGTTTAGGCCTTTGATCAAAGGTCATAGGATCAAATCCCACTGTCCACAATGTGGACTTTATCCTATGCGCACCAAAATAGCTGTTATGAATTACTCATTATTAAAAAAAAAACACTTTACTATCCATAAAAAGAGAGGGACCGATAGGTCATGGGTGGGTGGTCCGGGACCGATAGGTCATGAGTTTAAATTCCACTGGAAATGATTAACTCTGTGTAGTTTGCAATCTATTGCACATGAGCGAGGTTTACCTTATGCGCATCAAAGGTAGCGGTTGCGGATTCCTCGTCATAAAAAAAAATAAAAAATTAAAGCCCCAAACATCTATCTCCCGACCAAACCTCTGGAAATGATTAACTCTCCTGTGTAGTTTGCAATCTATTGCACATGAGCGAGGTTTATCTTATGCGCATCAAAGGTAGCGGTTGCGGATTACTCGTCATAAAAAAAAAAAAATTAAAGCCCCAAACATCTATCTCCCGACCAAACCTCTTTGTCAAAGGATTCCAACTTCTAATGGAAAAAGAAAAAGAAGACTAAATATTTCAATTTATTTGCTTTTTATCTTTCATGACTGATGTTGATGAGAAAGAGTGAGAGCATCTTGCTTTTGGGAAAGTAGAATAACTGACATTTGGTGCATTACATGGAAATTAAGCTCGAACTTATTCAAAATAAACGAGTCAAATTTGAGCATCTCAATATTAAATTACATCCCCTTAAAAGTAAAATAATGCACCGGCCTATTATTTTTGAGTTCTAAGGACTATATTTTACTATGTTGGTGATTGATTAATTGTTAACCACTTGCTAATTTCTATACATATGGGTACACCATGTTTCATACTTCCCTTATGATATCAAGCATTGACAAAGAGAGATAGGGCCGGAGAAAGATATTCGAACATATAATATGAGTTAATTATTTTTATAAATTGGTCTCGAGTGAGATTGATTTTAGGTATGATCTTGTTCAGTTACATTGACCAAATACATAGATCTGAATCCGTTGACCTATTAATTTCAACTCTGGCGAAATTTACTATAAGATTCGTAAAACATCCGACTTTATGTTAGGTCGACTCCACCAATTTTTTGTGTTATAGTATTGTCGAAATTCAAGATGAAATTGAAGAGTTTCATCATCTTGTAGCAAGAGAGCATGCAGTTTAATGCAATTTGAATTACTAAATATCATTAATCTCCCATCTCAACGATTTAATTGTTCATGAAATTCATGATCTTTGTCGTACGAATGACCATGTTAATTAAATCATTTAAATGCATATTAAAATTTGAATAAGATATTTGGACAAGAATATAAAAATATTAAGGTTTCTCACCTGTCAAACAAAGATTGACCCCTTTTATTAAAATAAATAAATCAATAAAATAAATCTTGATTTAAGCAAATATTGGCGCTAGACAATCTTACTCGGCATCTTTAGTTTGGCTTCAAAATGTATATTTAATTTTGTGTATGATTGATCTACATGCATCATTACATCACTAGTTCATAGAAGAACTGATTTATTCAAATATTTTTTCAAAAAATGCAAAAAATTTGAAATTCTATACGATTTGGGGCGACTGTCTGTCACCCTTGGCGCTGTTAAGTATTTCTTCCGTCCTATTACTAGTGTTTTGTATTTCAAAAAAGAGTGTTCGGTTAGTAGTGTTTTATTTCTCAAAAAGATAATTAAAGAATTTGTAGGCACAAATTAATTACCCAAAAGTTCAACAACATACAACACACAATATCGTTTTCTTAATCTTTATGCACAAAAGAAACCAAAGACTAATAATATATAGCTAACAATTCTACCAATTAATCAAGTATACTTCTTGCTTAAAATTGCATGATGGTGGAAGAATTTCACGATACAGATCAAATTATTCATGAGAGATCACAGAATACGAATGAATGGTTAATATATAATTTTCTCTATCATACTCAAATTGTCTAGTATTCATTTTTGGGCCGTATTATTCTAATTGTTCATTTTTCTTTTTTAGTTAAAGAATACTCTATACAATTTAATGGATTTCACTATTTTATTACTCTTTTACACGAAACCAACAACTTTCTTAGTTTTTGTGACGAAAAGAAACTTGACAATTAAAATGGGATAAGGGATTAATAGGGATAGCAATAAAAGGGAAGGTGGAAGTGATATTGAATGAGGCTATGTATTTAATTAGGAGCTTTTGGTTGTTTGCATTTATTAACAATAAATAATAAGCTTGAACAGCAAAAAAAGGTTATCTTTTGAGGGAAAAAATGAAATGAATCTTACAACTGTCAGCGAACTAATCTGATACTCCTCCCCAAACTGGACCCAACTTTGTCTCTCATCCTTTCTAGCGCAACAGTTGCATTAATCACCGACACCGCCATAATAATCCCTTTCCAATTTCTTATTTTTATTTTTATTTTTTCCTTTTTGTTTCCTTGTGCTGAACTACAGATTAGCCTCATCATTTTTCTCCAAAAGAGGTGGAAAATAATATAATTGGATTTGCAAAGTTAATTCAGATAATTGGATTCAAAAACAAAGCCAGCAAACACAAGCAGTTGGGTAGTGTCTTGAATTTTCTTTTTATATTTTCATATTTACCCCAGTTATAGTTACAAATTTCGTTTCCTCAAATTCAAGACTTGAATATCTGATTTGGCTCCAAACCCTGAATTCTGGATATGCTCATGCACAGATACATATATACTCCCTCCGTCTCATCAATCTTGCAACATTGGGGTTTCAGCACGGATTTTAAGATAATGGGTGTAAAGGTAAAGTAGTGGGTGTAAAGGTATAAAGTAGTAGTGTAAAGTTTAAAAATAGTGGGGTCCACTTGTTAAAGTGAATGTGGTCCACTCATTTTCTTTCTATTTTAGGTAATGTTACAAGATTGGTGGGACAACTTGAAAATGAAATGTTGCAAGATTGGTGGGATGGAGGGAGTATTATATAATAGTCCAAGAAGAATTAAATGCAAAAGAATTTACAAAACCTACGGGTATTTTTTCAGTAGATCAATATTATTTGTCGTATTATCTACGTAATTAAAATGTATTTTTCATTCTTGCTTTAAGCTCACAAAATGTTTGAGCCATTTTCACTCATTTTTTGCCCATGTTTGGTGACAAGGGGAAAATGCAGATGCTGCTAAGATGTGAATTGGATAAACTACACCTAAGAAGTAAAACACACTAGTCTAATGGTCAGGGACGGATCTAAGATTATAAGGAAAGGAGGCGAAATTTGAAAATTCGATTGAAAAGAGGACGAAGTGTAGATTTCAATGGGACGAAATACAAAAAAATTCAAAAATTACACATAAAAAGTCGAGTTTCGACATTAATCGGGGGGCGACCGCCGGGTGCCCCTTGATCCGCCCCTGCTAATGGTTATCAACAATTTTATAAAATACATCCATGAAAGTCCATCTTTTTCATTATTGACAAGTTTCGGTTACTAATCATCGATCCACAACCACAATACGCATTGTGAATTAATGGTATATCTACCCATCATCATAAATTCGGGGCATTTGGCTTAATAGCCAAGATCCTTAAAAGTTAAAGTAGTTAAATATGAAAATAACCCTATTTTTTACATCGTACACAACATAAAAGTTGCAAAATGTATTTGCCTAAGAGGGACATTTTAAACAAATGAAAGGAATTAGCCGCAACATTTTAAGTTGTGTCATTTAGTCAGAAAGTTCATAGACATTCATATGCATGACATCGACAATGTATCAAATTAGTGGCACTCGTAAGCTCATAAGCACTCGTTGACACTGGGTACCGATGTCGTATCTACGAGTGCCTATGAAGTTTTTGACTAAATGAAACAACTTGAATGATAAATTTTAAATGCGTGTCCATAAAGTACCTTTAAGTGTCTACGGTATACCAATTACCTTTTGCAACTTTTTATGTTGACTGACATAAATAGAATTATTTTAATCAAATTAGTTATTTTTATGAACATCATTATAATAGATGACTGCTTTTCTACTATTTGTTTTATGGATTTGACTAGTTTAATATATTCCCACATTCATAATGATGAATGATTAGAGTTTGATTCTTGTCTCTCCACGTTTAATTCAAAAATAGTCAGCCCAATAATAATATTCTGACAGCCAGGCCCAAAATATAATCTCATTCAAATCGGGCCTTTTATGTAAATCTTAGTTGTATATAATTAGCATATTTATATGTTATTTTCTTTTTTGTTAAAACAATACTATCAATAACATTT
The DNA here is from genome assembly GCA_028984105.1 of Lavandula angustifolia. NCBI lineage: Eukaryota > Viridiplantae > Streptophyta > Magnoliopsida > Lamiales > Lamiaceae > Lavandula > Lavandula angustifolia. The sequence goes on from CM054823.1 coordinate 25,472,704, forward strand.
TGGCAGCAGCTGTGAATCACCTCGTCATCAAAGAAAAATAAAAATATTGCATGCCGATTCTCGTGGCTGAGTAATGCTTTCGCTCGCGCGTGCGGCAGAAATATGAATTTAAAAAATTATTACATGCCACTCTTTGGGCCCGTTGTTCGGCCCGAAACGGCCAAGCTGTAATTCCGTAATCCGGCCCGTTATCAATCAGGGACGGAGGTAGGGGTAGGGCAGGGGTGGCAGTGGGCCCCCTGAGTTAAAGATATTTAGTAAATAGATATTTAATGAAATGTATCTTGGTATAGTAGTAAAACTTCTTCTTAAGATTTTGTTGGCTTGGGTTCAATTCCCTACAACTTCTTCCCTTTTTCTTCTTTATTTTCCTAATTAAAATGGAAAATAACTCAGAAATTTACTACTATAAATGACATTTATAAACGTATAATTAGTTGGACCCCCCTAACCGAAGTTTCTGGCTCCGTCCCTGTTATCAATGGCACATTGCAACTGCCAAACAAGTACACAACGGAAGACGGAACGGCGGCCGACTTTAATACTCCCTCCGTCTCATTATTTATGTCTTTTTGGAACTGTGCACGATAATTAAGATAGTGAAGGTAAATATATAAAGTTGTGGTATAAAAGTATAAAGAGGTGGGGTTCACTTGCTTAAATTGATTGTAGTCCACTCATTTATTTCCTTATTTAGTATGAGACATAAATAATGGGACAATAAAAAAAGGCAAATGGGACATTAATAATGGGACGGAGGGAGTATAATTCAAATTTCAAAGACATGCTCTCGATGTGGCCAGCCAACTGGGGCCCGCCACGTCAGCATGAGGAACGGCCGTATAAATTGACAACTTCAATAGCTTTTAAGGCTTTTTACAAGAAACCCTAGACTCCGCCCGGCCCGGAGCCAAATTGGCCGCAAGCCGCCGCCATAGCACTCAGCCGCCGCCTCTTTCGAGCTCAGCTTATATATAAACCGGGGGGTTGGAGCCAACGTCTAGAATTAATCGACGCTTTGCTATCCGTATCCTGGTGCTTTCGTTTCTAAGTTGGCCTCAGGTATTCCGATTTGGATTCTGCCATCACTTTTTGAATTGAAATCGGAATTAGATTTAGGTTTCGGACTGTTAGAGATGCATTTTCGTATATCGAATCTGGTGTATGATTGCTTCAGGGATATGTTTTGGTGCAGTCAGCTAGGGTTTGTTTCTTGATAATTGTTTGGGTTTTTTGAGTTCTTCTATGTCATCTCGAACATTGCAACAACTGTGTAATCGGATCGTTGGAGAGTTTGGTTAGATTTGTCCGGATAGATCACTCAATCTATGATTGGTTTTTGGTCCTAAAGATTTCTTACTCTGGTGTTTTTAGAATTTCTTGGTGTGGCTCTCTTGCCAATGTTGAAAACATTAGCTTTCAAGCTATCTACATGCCAAAAGCCTAAAGCTGGGCTGCGGTGCTCAATTTTACAACCATATCTGCCCAAGGCTTGATGGCCCTTACCATTTTTGGTTTCTAATGTGCCTTCTGTATCGCGAAATTTTATAGTTTGATCATGTATCATCTTTTGGGATTGAACAATTCGCAATTTTGGCCGTGGTTGTTGTCCTTTTTCAGTGTTTTAACTTAGAGGCGTCGGCTAGTTGGTCTTTGTCTTCGATATTTTGTAGTTTGGGGGACTTATTACTTGTAATTATTATGTTAATGTTGTTTGTTGTGATGTGTTTAGATAGCTATCTCATATTTTCATTTAATGAGCGAGTTTGTTCTTATTTTCTACATTGTTTCTGCGCTTATATGTGTGTAGATTGCTAACATAATATCTAAAAGTGAATATGCTGTGCCTTCTTCACTTTAAATTCAACTACTTCCTCAGTCTTGCTAGTTTATCAGTTGATATGGTTTTGTTAGATGTAAGATTTAACAATGGCTCTTCTGTCTCTATGTTTTCCCCGATCAGGTCCAATTTTTTATTTAGCTGTTCAATCAAAGTGTCGTCTTGTAAGATGCCTAAAGAGAGAAGAGAACGCTCTTTGTCCCTTGAAAGGTCAAGGCTATCTCCTTTCCTTTGCAGCTCTAGTTGTTCTAAAGAGTCATTGCCAATAAACCCTCTAGAAGATGATAAGAATATGAAAGAATGGGAAGAAGCTCGATGTCCAGTTTGCATGGAACATCCACATAATGCTATTTTACTTATTTGTTCGTCTCATGATAAGGGCTGTCATCCTTTCATGTGTGACACAAGCTACCGCCACTCAAATTGCTTTGACCAGTTCCAGAAGTCTTTTTGCGACATTTCAGCAGAGATTCTGAGAGGTCAAGATGTACAGGACTCGGCATCTCCATTGTTGTCTGCCTCACCTATATCTGAAACTGCTGTATCCGAGTCGCTGGATGGGTCAGTATCCGCAAATGCTGAGCCTTCTGAAAAGCCAGTGAAGCCGAAACTGATGTGCCCTCTTTGCAGAGGCCAAATAAATTGTTGGACAGTCGTGGACTCAGCTCGCCGTTTCATGAATGCTAAAGCAAGAAGCTGTGCCTCTGAAACATGTGATTTCAATGGAACGTATAAAGATCTTCGGAAGCATGCAAGAGCAGTACACCCCCTTGTAAGGCCAACAGATACTGATCCCGAGAGGCAGGATAACTGGACAAGGTTAGAACGCCAGAGGGATTTGGGAGATTTACTCAGCACACTTCAATCTTCTCTTGGAGAAGAGAGGTCCGGGGAAAGCACACTAACTGTCGATGAAGGTGGTTGGCTTACTGTCTTTTTCCTTGTTCGGTTTATTCGTCCAGGGACTTCATCCACAAGATCAAGATCTTCAAGAAGTGCCCAGGTGGCTGTGAGAAGATCATTAAGACTTTGGGGCGAGACCTATGATGGTGAAGATGATTCCATTGAAGAAGATAATGAAGCTTCTGAAAGTGGTCAAGGTACTCATAGGCGCTATGTAAGGAGACGCTTACACGGTCCTGAAAATAACGAGTGATACGGTAATTCGAGGATGTTTAAGGTTTGTGAATGGAAGACATAGCCTCCCAGTATATGGCCCATCGCCTTGGTGTGGTTTGCCTCCTTCAATTGCATGGTTTATTTGTATTTTTTTCCTTGCACACTGCAATATACATTGAATGAAGATGTAAATGAAAAATATAAGTTCTTGTTCTAAGTTATTGAATTGAGTCTTTTTTTTTTGGCAAGGAATCCACAACCGTTACTTTAAACCACCACTCTTAATGTGACAGATACAAATATAACATTTCCCATGGGATTTGAAGGCATGATCTATCATTCCCGAGATTTGTTGATGGGTTTGTTTTTATCCCTTGTGCATATTTCATCTCATTATCGGTTGAGTTGGATGTCTTGTATTGTGTATGTTAATATTATGCCGTATCATTTATGTTATACAAAACAAATAATTATGTAATCTTTTGTATCACAAAGTTATCGTAAATAAACATAAAAATAAAAAAATTATCTTCACAGTTTCTAAAGTAGAATATACTAACGTATCGAGCACAAAGTTATCGAATAATTTAGGGGCAAAATGGTACTGCTATTAATGGGAATTTGGGGGTAAATAATTGAAAGATTCAAGAGTAGAGGGGTTAAAATGGTATTGTATAAGATTAGTGGGTGAAAAATGGAAAATGTATCTTTAAGAAAATTGAATTTCAAAAGCTAGCAAGAGAGGGAGGAGAGACACTCTCCCTTTCGGAAAAATTCCACCATTCCCCCTATGTATACGTTAATCGGACATGCGTTGATGCATTTCTCTCTCTCTCTCTCTCTCTCTCTCTCTCTCTCTACATGTATAGAGATTGATAATTTTTCTGATTCAAGATGAGCAACGGCCGCGATTCTTGGTTTTTTTGATTTTATACTTTTGTTTGAATCTGAGTTCGTGCTAAAATTATACAGAGTTCTGAAATTTGGAATTTGGATTTTTGTATATATTATTAGTTATTTTGGAAGCTTCGAGTGTGGAATTTGTAGAGAATCTAGATGATTTTTTCGGAAGGAAATCAGTGGAATTCGAGTTTTGTATGTTTGATTTTTATTTTTTAGAAGTTGTTCTCGTGTAGATTTTCTGTTCCAATTCTGATATCGTAATGGAGCAAAGTGAGGTAGGGGATTTCTCTCCAAATAAGCAGCCGCTTCCGCCATCGGAAGCTTCGTCTTCTGAACCAGTGGATGTTCCGGCGAGGAAGCTTGTGAGGCAGCTGGATTTTACTGGCTTTAGTGGTGGAGCCGCCGCATCGAGCTCAGAACAGATGCAGTTACCGCAGCCGAGGCAGCCAGCAGCGCAGCTGCCACAGCCGGCAAAGACGAACCAGCCGCCGCAGATGTTGTTCATGACGACGCAACAACCTCCGCAGATCGCTGTGTCGATACGCTCTCAATTGTGAGTCCTTTCTGTAGTTCTCGAATTATAGGATTGTTTGTTACGATACAAGTATAGACTTTCTGTGAAAAATCCAGTTCTAGAGCTGAAGCTAACGGATTTTTATAGCTTTTAGATTTTTGATTACGATTAGATTTTGTTCTTTATAATTTTGTTAGCTATTTTTCTGAGCATTTGTACGAACATAGAGACTACATGATTTTTATAGAATGGTAGGAATCCAAAATCCTCTACTTCCTGATAGGGAAGGTGCTGTTGGGGGGCTGTCGGAATTTTGAACTTTTTTAATTTATTTGATATATGAGATGCTGAATTTTGAATCTTTGAAATGCCATTCCTGAGTTTTTAGGCAAATATTTGCTCTTTCCCACTGTGAAGTTTGAGTATGCTTTTATGTTTGTAAAGTCCGTGGATGAGACATTTATATATGGATGAGATCATGATTAATTGCTGGGCTTATCGGATGATTTAGTTTTGTTGTGTGACATATTTGTATTCTGGATGCTTTTGTGGTTCCTCAACATTATAAATAAGTTTTTGCATGCAAGCTTAGTTTTCTAAATTCATTAGTCGTTTATGTGGCCTTTTAGGATAGGAGAATTTTGTTGGCATTACTGGGAGTGTTTCCATGTTTTCTTATTTGTTAGTTGATTTAGTGCAATACATATGCTTTTAGAATTTGTTACTACTAATTTCCAAGTCCATGTTTTTTGTTGTAAATGATAGCTTCAAAACCTTACTGGTGCTTCATAAGTACATAGAGTATGGCTCCTTTCTCAAGTCCTTATATATACAAAGATCTAACGTTACTTGAATGCTATCCTATCTTAGTTTCTTTTCTGATAGTCAAAGTGTCCATACAATAGCTGTGAAACATGAAGGTCTGAATCTTGAGTTGTTTATCTATTAAGTGAATTTATAACTCTCTTGCTTCATTGTATATAAATATTTAAAATTCATCCTTCCCCAGGAAACCTGAATCCCCAAGATCGCGGCTGAGACAAAATGCGACTGAAGTAAAAGATGGCACTCCAAAGAAACAAAAGCAGTGTAATTGCAAACATTCACGTTGTTTGAAGTTGTAAGCTGCTGTTGCAATTCATGTTTTTGTTGTATGCAGACTGACTGAACAAGTATAATTTAATTATTCTCATATTCTTGCTTTGAATTTTGTGAAGCATTTTCTAGAAGAAGAGCTGTAGATAGGACGAACGAAATCAGGAACTTGATAGATTGAGTGCCAGTGTAGTAGCTTTCAGTATAGATAGCATTACCATATCTAGCTTTCTTGGTTATTATACATAATAACTTATTTATTAGTGTGGAGTAGATCAAGCATCATAATTGATCTTTTAAATGATAGGTCTCTAGTTATATGCAATTATGCTTAATAGACAGCTAACACTTACAAATTTGAAGGTATAACTAACAATACAGTTATGAAACCTGGGAAAATATCACATATCTAAAAGCAGTAATTCGACCTGACTCTAAGATATAATCCTTAGAGATACATCAGAGATTTAGTCTATCTAGCAGTAATTATGAACTATTGGTATAGATGGGAATAGCTGTCATTTATTTTGTAGAACAATCTTTTTTGTCACATATTTACTATCTTTTATAGGGAGACAGGTATCAAAGATGAATTTACTCATAATATTCATCCATTGTTTAATATTCTACCTGTGAAAAATTGGGAATGGTAATAATTTTCACGTGATTCCTCATAAGTTACTTTTATAAGCGATGCCAGATGCTGCGACGAGCAATATGGTATACAAATACTTTGTGATATAATTCTCTTGGAAAATTTTATGTTGTGATATAATTTTACGTTGTGATGTACTTTATGTTTCCAAATAAAATTTTATTTGGAAAATTTTATGTTGTGATGCACATCTATTTGATCTTTTGAACTGTTTACACATCTGGATGGAGAATAATGAATATTTTGCAAATCTATGGTCAGGTATTGTGAATGCTTTGCATCTGGAGTCTATTGTGATGGTTGCAACTGTGTGAATTGTCATAACAATGTTGAGAATGAAGGTGCTAGAAGAGAAGCAGTTGAGGCTACATTGGAGCGCAATCCAAATGCTTTCAGACCAAAAATTGCTAGCAGCCCACATGGAGCTCGGGATAGCAGGGTAATCTCTGAACTTAGAATTCTATCCTGCTAGATGTTTTGTTTGGATCATTATTTTTCATAAATACACATCTTTTTTTATAAATTTTGTAGTAACAAACTTGATTGGCTCTTTTCCTAATTTTATCTACTCAACTATCGACTATACACTGCTTCTAGATACTTCCAACTGGCCTTTGAAGTGCATGTTGAACTATCAGCTCTCACAGGGTCTCTTGATTTTCGGAGACTTCAGTTGTGTACATTGTTTCCCTGATCACATAAATTGCATGAATGCAATATCTTATTACTTTTAGTATTACAAGTAATTTTGGTTATGCAAATTGCAATATCGGCATTACTGCAAATTATTGCAAGTTACTTTGGTTAAAAGAGATTATGTGGTTGATACTTGCTGACTTGCTGCCTTTTTATGTTAATCATCTCTTAGTAGGCATCATATTTCACTTAGAGCAAGTGCATCATATATATGTTCTACATATGCCTACTATCTACCCTTCTTTACCTTCAGTTAATCTCCAAACATTTTATTTGATAAATCTAGTGTGACAAATCTCTAGCTATTGCTCTCTTTTTGTGCCATTTATTACTTTGTTATTGGTGACAAGGAAACAAAATCTTGGTTCAGTCAACTTTTCAATCCAAATGAGAAGTTGTATGAAGAGATTTATGTTGTTTACTTGTAATCATTCATTTCTGGAGCCGAGTGTAATCTTTCTCATAGGTTGCTATAGTTTGCTTGTAGAAGTCAATTATATAGTTAAAGTGCATCATTTTTATATTTAGTTGTTGATATATCTCTATTTTCTTAGATATACTTTGTATATCCCACTATGAGAGTCTTTGTACTTGTATAGGAGCACCTTAGTTAATTCTCAATTATATGAAGAAAAACTATCTATTCTTTCATAATAATAATGAAATAATAGTGGAAGCGACATTCCAATCCACTAAGGAAGCAAAATTCTTGAATCCCGACAAAGAGGACAAAACAAAGTAGCCTAATTATCATAAACAAATCTAATATTTTCTAAAAATATAAAGAAAGAAATTACTTACCCTCTAGGAACTGCAAGCCAACATCGGAGTTTAATTTGTTAAAAAATGTTCTAGGAACTGCACATATGATCAATAGCCAGAAGTAGATCTTTGGTATGCAATTCTCCTACCTAACTAGTAGTCTCCTACTATTCCTTAGGTTGCATAAGTGTGTTAGCAAAGATACACCCACGAAGACCATTTTCACTTAAAAGGTGTAGATGTATTTTATTTGAGAAATGTCAATTCCTTCTTTTCATCAAGCCATTTCCATTCCTACAAAATACTTTAGGGTCCGAAGGTCCATGATTTCTGATGTGGATCGATTGGAAGAAGCGGAGGAAAGAGACGAAGCAACGGAGACGGATAGAAGATTTACAAGGTTTTACGTGAGACGAGCTCGGGGTGATCGCGAAGGCGAGAGGGAGTAGGGTTCGTGGTTTGCATGGGTTGCATGCGATCGACGTGGCGGGGTCGCGCGGGATTGTTTCGTATTTACTATTTTATTTATATTTTATTTTAGGATGTTTTCGTATTTTTGGGCTTGTTTTATTATGTTTCTAATATTGTGGGTATCCATCTTATATAAGGGATGAGAACCCTAGTATTAGGCATGTTTTTGATTTGGAACTTATTGGGCAAGACAATATGTCTTGAGGAAGGCAAAAATCGTGTGGTTTTCAAAGGACCTAATTTCTTAATTAGGGTTTGTCTTGATTTCGTTTCCTATTCGAATTTTGATCTATTGGAGTTTGTTTTTCTATTAATATTGACGGTGAAGACCGATAGATTGTAGACGAGAATCCTAGCATCACAAGTTAGGGTTTGTCGGAAGGTTTAGAAGTCAATTATCGTTTGTGTGTTTTCGGTTTTCATCAATTGGTCCGACCTGCCGGATCTGACGGTGCATGGTAGAAACGAGAGCCAGCCGCAATAATCAGTCGAATATGGAGGGGCGAGTTACGGCGTTGGAAGCGAAATTGGAGATGTTGACTACGACTTCGGCGAAGACGATCGATACGCTTGCGCAAATTCAAGCGCAATTGGAAGCCTTATTGACGAAGGAAAATCCACGTCCCGATGGACCAGAGATCGGATAGAATTTTCCACCTCCTTTACCGGTTTTTAATGGTGACGATCCTCTAGGGTAGATATCTCGCGTTAACCACCACTTTGAATTATACGGGAGTTCCGCGGCGCAAAAACGTCAATTGCTTGGCGTGGCGATGGAAGGTCCGGCTCTTAATTGGTATGGATGGTTTACTGCGGAGGTACCAGAATATACTTGGACGGCGTTCTCCCGAGCCCTTGCGGAGAGATTTGATGAGAGTTGTGAAGGAAGTGCGTTTGCGAAACTTGCGGCGCTCAAGCAAACCGATTCTGTATCGGTTCATATTGATCAATTCACACACTTGGCTAATCAAGTTCAAACCGTGCCCAAGGAGAATATACTTAGCTTATTCATCATGGGTTTGAAGGAGCAAATCTGGGATCAAGTGTGGTTTATCGAGCCTGCAGATTTTTCTACGGCAATTAAATTGGCTCGAAAAGCCGAGATTGCTGTCCGCAACCGCATGCGGAACTATAGCAGTAGCAAGGAGCAATGGACTCCTCGAAAGTCAACGCTACAATATACCCGACAAGTTCAGCCGCCGACGCTGTTAGCCTTACCGGCCCCTCCGACGAGTGCAGCCAGTTCACGGTCGGGGGCCGTCCGGACTCCTTTCCGTCGCATGACGGAGAACGAACGGGAGGAGTTGCGTAGTAAAGGGCTATGTTTTAAATGCATACTGCCGTATCATCCGACAAATTCTGTTTGTGCTGTTAAGAATTTACGGATCTTAATGGTAGATGAGGACGATACCGAGCACTTGGAGTTGGAAGAGGTGGTTCTTACGGAGAGTGGTGAATTTGAGGTGTTGACCTCGATCGAAGGAGGACGTGCGCGGGGACCCGATGGGGTCGTGCTGACTGCTTTGTCGGCATTCGGTTTATCTGGGGCGGAGACACTTCTTTTTTTGGGCATGATCAACGGTCGAGAAGTTATGATTTTAGTCGATAGCGGAGCTTCGCATAATTTTTTATCAAATAAGTTGGCTAAAGACTTGGGCTTGTTGGCTGACAGGAATAGGATTTTTCCGGTTCGACTAGGGGACGGACATCGTGAGACGAGCTCGGGGTGATTGCGAAGGCGAGAGGGAGTAGGGTTCGTGGTTTGCATGGGTTGCATGCGATCAACGTGGCGGGGTCGCGCGGGATTGTTTTGTATTTTCTATTTTATTTAAATTTTATTTTAGGATGTTTTCGTATTTTTGGGCTTGTTTTATTATGTTTCTAATATTGTGTGTATCCATCTTATATAAGGGATGAGAACCCTAGTATTAGGCATGTTTTTGATTTGGAACTTATTGGGCAAGACAATATGTCTTGAGGAAGGCGAAAACCGTGTGGTTTTCGAAGGACCTAATTTCTTAATTAGGGTTTGTCTTGATTTCGTTTCCTATTCGAATTTTGATATATTGGAGTTTGTTTTTCTATTAATATTGACGGTGAAGACCGATAGATTGTAGACGAGAATCCTAGCATCACAAGTTAGGGTTTGTCGGAAGGTTTAGAAGTTAATTATCGTTTGTGTGTTTTTGGTTTTCATCAATTTCAAACTTCTAATAATTTCCTCTTCATCACATCATCTCTTGTGACCATGTTGTTATCTACACACTCTATGAGAAAAAAAAAAAAATTCCAATAAAGGTACGAATCTATGATGAGTCACAAATTTCACCATGAATAAGTTGAAATGGTTTAAGTTAAACATTGCCAATAAGGATAGGAAGATTTTTGATGTTTTGCTAGAGCAAGCTTCTCATTGAAATGAAGATGTGTTTTTACTGAGAAGTAGCCTGAAAAACAATATTTTCTTATGCAATAAAAGTAATCATAATGGCGTAACATGATAAACACCTTGATAGACAAGGGCACAGGTCGAAGCCTGAAAATACAACAAAGCTGTTGAGTTTTCTAATAGCCAAAAGATATCTAATATTACAAAAGCTTGGCCTTATTTGTAGGAGCTAGTAAACTTAGTCTGTTGTGAAGCGTCCTTTGTTATGAAGCATTTTCTAGTGAAATCTTGGGGTAGGTATGGGGGAAATCTTGAGGATTCAAGGGGGGGTCTGCCTAGATATGGTTAAGTACTTTAGGAGCAAGCAGGAAGCGTATTAGCACAAGCAGGAGCAAGCGCATCATAAGGCAAACAAGTACTGATGTGTACTTGATCCTTAATCTAGTTATTTGCATCCCCCTTAGTGCGACCTTATCCCCAAGGTTGAGGTGGAAACCGAACACTTAGTGCTTCATTCTCCTATGTGGGCTTGGTCTTCGATAGTCCGCTCTATATGTGTAAACACTCCTAATGGAGTTGGTTATTCTACCATCGTGCTCGCTGTTGCACTACTCTTTCCGGCTATTCTAGCTCCCACTCCATCTCTGCAGATGCACATGACATTATAGGTCCCATGAGGAATTGCTCTGAGTCGAGCCACCATCCTAGTCGCCCCTCAATCGTGCCCAAGGGGCATGCTGGCAAACCTAGACAACCTCTTGACTTCAGCACTATTGGCTGCTCAAGGTGGTTGTGCCACATACACGGAATAAGCTGGGGTAACTCTCTCCACTTCCAATCACCCAACCTTGAGGACAAGATTGTTTCCACGGGGGATGCAATGTTGTGAAGTGTCTGATAGGCCGTCGAACACCTAAGCTGGGAAGAGATGAGAGGTGAGAGAAAAGCAGCTTTGGTACTGTGAAGTGACATAAATATAGGAAATTACCCAGGGTCTCTTCTTCTAGGTAGAGTGATCATCCATGATTGAAAAATCTTAGATTAATTTCTTCATTAAATGCATGAAGCCAACATACATCAGCCAACACCCCCTTTAAATAGATGGAACAACTTTCTAAAAAAAACCGTTCCATCAGAAAATAGGGATGGATAGAGCTTAAATGCTCTCCAAAGTCAACTATTACATTCGTTTAATATATCTACATGAGCTTAATATAAATAATGTTTCTAACCCACACTCTTGACTATATAAATATTTCTCCCTTCCTTGTGGCCTAATTACTGAAAATCGGCCCACTTCCTCCTAATGCCATGCTATGTTCAGCCCATTTGATAGATTGGTTTCCATCTTGAAACCTTCTCGTTTCCCTTTGCATTCTCCAGTGGTTTTTTTGATTTGGTCTGCATGATTGGCCACTAGATCTAGTTGGGGTCCTATCAACCCCCTCCCCGCTCCTACCTTTCCCTTAAGGTGGTTGTTTTACGCTTACGATACCGCGCTGCTGAGCTAGTAGAGTTTCGAGTACCAAATTTACTCTTGCGTGAACTGAAGGAACGAGATTTATCTGCCTCATTTGTATGTTGTAGCAGCTTTGATTATTGCTCCCGTTCAAATCTTCTGATTTGTGTCCCGACCTTTTTCTTCCTCCGTGTGGTCAGAGATTCGAAGAAAATAATAAAATTATCTCTTTCTATCTCACTCGCGTGTTTATGCGTTTGTTTGTGTGTAGAGATTATGAACAAAATACTAATATATATAGGCACCAAAACCATATATTATATTAATATTTGTAGTTCATTAATTTAATTATACTTGCAATAAGTTCAACATCAATTAGCCTATATTATAATAAATTAATATGCCGACTACTTTTATTTATCAATTAACTGACCCAGTCAATTAATTCCAGATAAATAACATTGTTAATAATGCAAAATACATTAATCTATTAATAATAATTTCTGATAGACAATAAATAACTAGGCAACTAATTGAGTCAGACTAGAGATCCAATACAAGAAATAAAGTTGGGTCTCAAATCAATTAATCGTCTATGCTCAGCCCAGAGCAAAATTAATTAATAACACAGATTCATTCCACTAGAGAATCCGTGCTGACTTACCCCTTTTTCCCAATTTGAACATGAGCTTGTATTTTAGACTTAATCAATCATCGTATTTAAGATATAAATATTCGTTAATTAATTAAACCTACTGACAACTTAAATTATTAACCTCTTATTATATTCCTGAGTAGTACCACTCCACTCGACCTTATTAACACATCTGAACTTAATCAACCGGCCGGGTTTAATGTGCTAATCCTTACGAGTTTCTCAAGGGATATTATCAACCCATGTTACAAGGATACGGTTGCAAGATACAGACAATCAGCTTGAGCCACAAATGACTACTAATACCCAAGATACGTAGATCCCGTCGTGATGACGTTCACCATAATTGGTCAAAGTGATAGCTAGCTAAATGCACTCAACTGAAGTCTTATCAAGCTTAAGATCAGCTAAGTCACCGAGATTTAGGTTCTTCACCAAGGTCAGTTAAGAGAATATATCTCACTTTGATCTGTCAATACACGTGTATCAGTATAAACAAACAGCCAAGACAAGCCATTTCTTATCTAAACTGTCGACAACTTATTCTAAAGTTGTGTCAGCGATAACTATTTTATGTCTTGTCAGTTCAACCAATTGTGTAGTTTTCTGTGATCTACAACACATTACACAATCTAACTTTCATACAAGATAAATGATTACATATGCAAATATATATATTAGAAGAATAAAAACAGTGAAAATGGAAAACGCATTGTATATAAGCATAAAATTTACTTCCAGTATACAAAATCCCAAACATGAACAATAGATGTAGGTTGATCCCCACGATTGGTTCCCCTTTCCACGATATCCGTACGTCTTCGCTCTGTCTTTAATTCCCATATGCAGCGGTTGTGGGTAGTATTCCTCATCCTCTGTTGACTTCTTGACGTGTTGTGTTAAGGCCAACTGCGATTGGCCATATATTTCCCTGGCATCCCATGTTGGATGTTTGAAAATTCTAGTGGCGTGTTCACTTCTCCCATGTGTGTCTTCTCATTGAATTTGTTTAACCACAACGAACCCGGTAAAACTTATGCACCGGTTAGGGGGAGGGTAGGTAATCCTTTTCTATCCAAACCCCTTCTACCTCCAGCAGGATTCCCGTGGAGATGTCTTGGCTTGAGGTTTTTTTGTTGTAGTAAAAAAGCATGGAGTAGGTTGCTGATGGTTAATCATATAAATGACAATGCTTTTGGGGTTACCATGTTATGTTGAAAAGAAAAATCAACTAGAACCCTAGTCGGGTGTCCACTCAACCTTCCCGCGAATTTTGCTAGCATAGGTTGTGCTTCCTCGCAGGCTATTTGGCCTACCTTTGAAGCCTCCCTTGCTTTGTGGATCAACGAATATTAGTTTCTTGCGCGTCCTAGGTTGCTAAATTCCACCTGCATGTGAATATCACCTTCATCTTGTCTGTTTGTAGCTCCCCTCCCCCTTCTTTAGCATATTAACTTCCAGTGAGAGCGTAAGTCTTAGAGCTTGCTCGAACTTATAGATTGACCGCGTCTCGTATTCTTGGATGAAGACCGTGTATGAAAAAAATACCTTCATGTCTTTCGTGGTACTTCTGAGATGTGGATACAACTTCTCAAATTCTCTACCATACTCTTCCATGGATGTGTGTTATTTGAGAGTGTAGATCTTCGGATCTCCCTTTACGGAGCTTGATTTTTGGGTGAGCCCTTGATCCGCGCTAATGTTGCTACTTTGTTCGGTAGGTGGGTCGACTGTGGTAGGGGCTTTCGTGAAGTTGAGATTAGGGTTTTTCCCCCTTCTTTTACGGTCATTTGACTCCCGCATGAGTTCCACGATATTTCCGGTGAGCTCTCCTTGAGCCTCCATCATTCTATAAGACATTACGCGAGTTATACCTGGACTTGAAGGATTCCCTCCATCTGAGTGGTGGTGCTCTTTTGCTGCTGCTAAGGCGACGAGTTCATCCTGCACGAGATGGACAACCATCTCGATTTCGTTGGTATGGTGTGTCTGCATGTTGTTGATAGCCAAACTGCACGGTTTTGAGTGCTTGTGTGTCGACATGTAGGGTTCCAATAGCGTGTTCCAGTTCAACGAGCTTCTTTGGTGCCATCGTTTCTTGATCATCCTCGCTCTGATTCCAGTCTTGATAGATCCTCGAACACCTAAGCTAGGAAGAGATAAGAGGGTGAGAAAAATGAGTAGCTTTAGTAATGTAAAGTGACACAAATATAGAAAATTCCCCTAGGTCAGCTAGTACCCCAAAGGGCATCTTCTTCGTGGGAGAGAGATCATCCATGATTGCAAAATCTTAGATTAATGTCTTCATTGCATGCATGAAACCAACATACATCAACCACCACCCATTTAAATAGATGGAACTACTTCTTTAAATGACTATTCCATCAGGGAATTAGGGACGGGTAGAGCACAAATGCTCTCCATTGTCAACTATTACATCCATTTAACAAATCTACATGGGATTAATATAATATAATGTTTCTAGCCACACACTCGACTTTATTAATATTTCTCCCTTCCTTGTGGTCCTATCCTATAAGTCGGCCCATTTCCTCCTTCTAATGCCATGCTATGTTCAGTCGATTTGATCGATTGGTTCCCATCTCGAAACCTTCTTTTTTCCCTTTGCATTCTTCGATAGTTTGTGGATATGATCCGCGTGATTGGCTACCTGATCTGGTTTAGGTCCTATCAACATCCCCCCTATTAAGCATTTTCTAGTGAAATCTTGGGGGAAGATATGGGGGAAATCTGGCGGATTCAAGGGGGATTTGCCCAGATATGGTTTTAGGAGATCTAGTATAGTAGAATGAAGGATTTTCATTGTCCTTTGGGGGATTTGTTATGTACATGTGATTATTATATAATTTGTATTACTTAGTGGCCAAGTCCTTGCCTCTATTTTTAGAGGCCAATCATTTTGTAATAAATGATATTCGAAATGATAGGTCATTTGCTTCAAAGGCTTTGTTTTGTGTTGGGAATGACTTGAAGTTGTTGATGTGACTTCTTGATTTACTGCTTTTCTTTTATTTTTCTTGTACTTTACTTGGATCTTGTTGAGAGTGTATTATTTAACCTTATAAATCCCTCCAAGAAGGTCAAGTCTCCAAGAAGTCCAAGAACTCCAAGAACCACTCTCATCATAGTCCCCAAGAAACTAGTGGCGCAGATCACTCGTCGAGGATCAGGGCAATTGGGGGATCGGGGTTAATGGGGTTCTATAATGGACGGTCCTACATCAATATCCTTCACTTAAAAAGAACTCGATCATGAGTTTGTCGGTTTTGGAAAGAACTCGTGCTGCAGGTCTGGGGTAGGGTTGTAAACGAATCGAATTGAATTAAATAACACAATATTCGATTCGGTATTCGATTTGTATTCGAATATTCGTATTCGTATTCGATTCATTCTCAAATATTAAAGTTGATTCGTATTCGATTCGTTATTTATATTCGAATTATTCGATTCGATTCGAATATTCGATTCGTTTTTTATTGAGTATTTTATAAACAATATTATTCGAATATTCGATTCAAATTTGGTACGTATTTAATACGATTCGATTCGAAACTATTCGATTCAAAATTATATATTTAAGAAACAAATTTATATAATAAGTTTTGCAAAATATTTTAGTATATAAATATTTTTATAAATGTATTATATATTTATATTTAATCGAATATTTTTGAATATTAAATCGAATATCATAATTTTGTATTCATATTTGAATACTAATCGAATCGAATCAAATATTTATATTCGAACTCGAATATTAAAATTTCGAATAAGAATATCAATATTCGAATGCGAATACTGAATCGAACCAAAAATATTTGATTCGTTTACATCCCTAGTCTGGGGGTGTCCTCTATGTTTAGTTTTGAGGGCCAAGACATTGAAATTCCCTCGTATGAGGATATGGAAGTTCTCTTGTTCAGGATTGAAAGTTCCCTCGTCTGTGGATCTGGGGTTCGATATTCCCATTTCCTCGAGGATTAAGTTGCTTGTACTTGAGGTTCTGGAGTACGAGATCCCTATTTCCTCACGATTACCAATGGGCCTTCCCATGAATATACTCGCTCCGACCTTTCTTTAGTGTCCATTCTGTGTATAGTTTCTCTCTTTTGTAACGTATTTGTCTCACCGAGTCTAACTCGACATCGGCACGGTTGAGGTTTTTCAAGTGGTCTTTGTTAACCCCTTCCTCAAACTATTATGTTCTCATTCCGATCGTCAATGTCCTCACTTCAGTCGTCTATGCAATAATCTTATTCTTGATGTCACAAGGTGAACTCTTGATGTCCGCAAGATCCACCTTAACATCCACGGGACACTGCTTGACGTGAGCAGTCTGTGTCTCATCATCGGCAAGTTGGGTTGGGTTCTGCTGGAGCCAGCATTTGCTGTGGAGATGGGTCTTGCTCTGATAGTAATTGATGGAGCAGAAGTAATCATTCATTACTAACAAAGGCACCTTGATAAACACCTTGATAAACAAAGGCACGAGTCGAAGCAAAGCTTTAAGTTTTCTAATACTTGAAATATATTTAATACTACAAAAGCTTGACCCTATTTAAAGGAACAGGATAAACTTAGTCTCTAAGTAACTAGTGGCCCTTGAATGAGGATTTGGAGGATCGAGGGTTTATGGTTTTCTTAATGGATGGTCCTACATCAGTTTCAAATAGGAAAAAAACTCGACATCCTGTAGAGGTTGCACACAGTTTCCTATTTGTTGAATTACATATCTTTTAACTCTACTTTTTTATCTGCCATATTTCTGCACAAAAATATTTCAATTCAAGATGAATGAGAGTCTAGTATTTTTTTAATGTTAGCATGTTGATTATGACAGCAATATGATTTGATTCTATGTATGTAGGAAGAAGCTGGTGAAGTTTTAGTTTCAGGAAAGCATAACAAAGGATGTCACTGTAAGAAATCAGGATGTCTTAAAAAGTACTGCGAGTGTTTTCAAGCAAATATCCTTTGTTCTGAAAATTGTAAATGCATGGATTGCAAAAACTATGAAGGAAGTGAAGAACGACAAGCTCTCTTTCATGGAGAGCATGCTAATAATATTGTGTATATCCAGCAGGCAGCTAATGCTGCCATCACTGGGGCTATAGGTTCTTCAGGTTATGCGACTCCCCCATTAAATAAGAAAAGGAAAGGTCAAGACCTTATATACAGCTCAACAATGAAAGATCCTGCACACCGACTCGGACAGTTACAACAGGTATTGCTCCATTCTTTTCTACTGAAGTGGCAAAATCTCTGCAAGTCGATAGGCAGGACAAGAGATGGATCTGTTCTTGCTGGCAATTTGCACTCTACTTTTCTAGCTAGAGTGAGCCTCGTGTGTATTTCGGGTGGCTCGAGTTAGTCATTAGGTAGAGAAAATCTCAAGAAAAAGCCTGCTTAGGTTGGATTTATTACTTCTGCTTGTATTAGGTTAACTTGAGCAAATCAAAATTCATTCATAATTATAAGATCTTAACCAAAATGAGACAGTAGACAGTTCAATCGTGTGAACTCATATATAAATCTCACCTAGGTTTATCTTTTCAATTTTAGCGATTGATATTCATTAGATATACGCATGACGGGAGGGGTGAGAAGGAGTTCCTATCTCCAAAAAGTGTTGCTCCTTTTTTAAGTCTTGATTTACTTGATCTTAATTAATAAGTGATGAGTGTCCTCTTTAATAACTGCCGGACTTCCACATTTTAGCATGCTCCAAATATCACTTCGTATAAGTCAAATAAGGTAAACAAATAAAATGTAATCTGAAAGTGAGGGCTATCATTACACATTCATAATTACAAGATTCATGATGCTGAGCATTTTTTTTTGTTTCACCAGAAGCATAAGAATCAGGATGGCGTGATCGCATTTTACTATAGTTTGCAAAGACATACTAGTATGCATGAAGTTGAAAAATAACTCAATTTTCGAGCATTCCTCATTTTGCAAATTTAAGATTCATATATCTGCCATGGCTCAAAATTTATTAGTCTCATAAAATTAATTCTGGATTTGAGCATGATAATACAACAATTATGTTAATGTGTTGAGTGGAAGATTATGAATGAAGTCCAAACCCATAGATGGAGTCTTAAAAGCAGTTCATTGTGTCCTTTTCACTTGCATAATTCATTTGTGATTGAGCAAATTGCTATTGGCAGGCAAACCAGATTACGGCTGTGTCATCATCGTCTTTATTACCTTCAGTTTCTGGTACTGGCCCCAGTAATGCCTCAGTCATAAACCCGTCGAAGTTTACTTACAGGTTACCTTCCTTCCTCTGATTTTTATTTTCTTTTGTTCAGTATTTTTCAGAGAACTAATTTTACACACTGTATTAAAGGTCCTTGTTAGCTGACATCATTCAGCCCCAGGATCTGAAGGAGCTCTGTTCAGTTCTTGTTGTATATTCAGGAGAAGCTGCAAAAGTCCTTGCAGGTATAGATGAATATGGAACATTTTCTGCATTTTGGTAGGGGTTTGAATTTGGTAAAAGCATACGAGACCAGATTCTTGGTAGGGGTAGTCGCCATAATGAATAGTGTAAAGGAGTCAATTTTGGGATGTTTTGAGTTCAATATTGGATTACCATATTTAAACAAGAGATTTAAACTTGAGAGTTATGCTAAATTATTTTATAAAATGAGAGGTAATGAACAGACAATTCAAGTGAAAGTTCATCACATTAAAGGTACTATGACATACTCCCTCAGTCCCACAATTCTTGTCCCTTTTCTTTTGGGCACGGGAATTTAGGAGAGTGGTTGATTGTAAGTAAGATGGTGGGGCCATTAAATAAAGTGTGTGTAATAATTTGCTATTTTAGGTAAAGGGACAAGAATTATGGGACGTCCCGAAAAGGAATAAGGGACAAGAATTATGGGACGGAAGGAGTAGAAGATATTTAATTGGAATTACACCTCTGTAGCTTCCATATTACAAACTAAAAGAACAAAAAAATAGATGACAGAGAACTTTATGTTTAATAGGTCTTCTCACCCAACTACTGTTTTTTGCTTTTCTTTCAGTTGAAAAATTTGTAAGAAGTCGCCTAGCTTATGCCTTAAACTTCTTAAAATAGCTAAGCTTACGAAAACTGTAATCTTTAAATAGTGTGATTAGTTAGAGTCAATGTGCAAAATTCTCTTGTTAACCGAACTCAAAAAATAATGAAACAGAAAAGCAAGCAGAAGATTCCAGAGAAAGCACACTGGCTTCTTCAACACAAGATATGTCTCAAAGCAAAAAGCTTATTTCAAATGTGACGGCTCAAACTAAAGATCCTTCATGTCAGAGCCAGGTTGAGAGGACCAAACCGGAGGATTCTGGTTCAGATGGATCAGATAAAGGAAGGCCATTGTCTCCCAGTACTTTAGCCCTGATGTGTGATGAAGAAGATACAATGTTCACTTCCGTTGCTTCTTCTAATGGTTTGGTGGAATGTAAAGAGCCGTCCCAGTTGACCATTGAACAAGGAGTAACCGAGGGTTACGCTGAACAAGAAACTGTTGTTTTAACAAAGTTCCGAGATTGTCTTAACAGGCTCATCACATTAGGAGAAATAAAAGGCAAGTCTTATCCTCTGCTTTGCATTATTTAGCTTATTTTGAATTGTTGCAGTCATTGTTTGTTTTAAGTGTTCGTTGAAACCCTGGCTGTGTTTTAGAATATAATACTAACTTCATTCTGTTTTTAAGATGCTATGTTTTCGCGGTGGAGAATTATAATTCCTCCAAATGTTTTTAGGAGGTCATTGCATGCAATATCTCTAAGCAAGTAGATTGCTTTGGATTAATTCACATGGACATAATGCAGCTCAAAACCTCTCTTATATGATGCCAATAAGGCTCACAGCTAGAATGATTTTGGTGATAGAATTTGAAGAGCTTGGCTTCCTTACTCGGGATAACAATTGATGAAACCTATGGAAAGGTTTTTGGTTTATCCATGGGAGATCATCACATCATGTGTATTATTACAATCATAAATGTGTAAATCTACTGTGTAGCTTCATCTGAGGGATAAGTTGTGTCCCATTAAGGTGTTGTTCTTTTAGCGGTTAGAACTATACGAACCTGACCGATTCTAAAAGTAAATTTAAGGGACATTGATTGGTCTTCCATGTTCTTGATTGTTGCTGTATTGGTCCTCTTTCTTGCAGCCTTGTGCTGCTACTTGGAGTTTTCTCATGATATATTTGATCTACCTTTGATTCACTACACAGAAACGAAGTATTCCTCGTTGGCACGGATACAATCCGGTGTAGAGAAAGACCCAACAAGTAGCAGCAGCATCTCAAATGAGAAAATTGATACAACTCAACAACCCCATAGCAATGGTGTTGCCATTTTTTCTGCTCCTCCAGTTGTAACTGTTTTCCAAGACGGCGTCGAAAATAAAACCAAAACCTGAATCACAGTTGTATCATGTGTAGGATTAGATACTTACCAATATATGCTTTGTAATGTTATTAGGCCCTTGTTTCTGGCTTTTCTTCTCAAAAGCTGCACATAGATGTCATTCTTAGAAACTGACCCAAATGTTCTGCAGATTCTTCTGCAACCATTTACAATACCAATTTAGGCAATAAAATTCTGTTTCTTTTTTCTTTTGGACAGTTGACAACAAATCACGGGCAACAGGCGGGATTCAGTCTTATTTCTGTTGTCATCTGTGCTCAACATCTGAGAGTAATCATACTATACATTTCCTTCATTCCGCTATTTGTGGCTCACTTGCTTAATTGGGACGTCCCACTAAAAGTGGCTCGAATCTAAGTTGGCAAAAAAATTAGAGAGATTTGCTTAAGTAGCCAAAGCTACTAGGGGTGTAAGTGGTTCCGCTCAGAACCACTAAACCGGTCGGACCGAACCGAACCAAACCGAAAAATGTGGTTCGGTTCGGTTTTGCGGTTTGGTTCGGTTTATTTTTTTAGAAACCGTTTACATTCGGTTCGGTTCGCGGTTTCAAGAATTTTTGAACGGTTCGAACCGAACCGAACTAATATCCTATTTTTTAATTTTTTTATTTAATATTTGTCTTTCTTATATGAGAATATTGTTGGATTTAGATATTAGATTTAAGTTTAGATCAATTCTATTCTATACAAATGAAGAGAAATGAGTAACAACTCTATACTTATGAGTTCGGAATGAGTGACATATTATAAACTATTATTCTTGCATTATTTAAGATTTAAAAAATAAATAAATAAATAAAAAAGTGAACCGATGAACCGAACCGAACCGAACCATTTATAAATGGTTCGGTTCGGTTCCGATATTGAAAAATCCATCAAACCGAACCGAACCGAACCATTTCTATGTGTTTGGTTCGGTTCCTAAAATACATAAAAAGTCGAACCGAACCGAACCGTTACACCCCTAAAAGCTACTAAAAAAAACACAAATCTACTCATCACTTAAAATTATATACATAATATGACCAAAATTCTCAAAAAACTACACCTTTTTCCTCATACTCCCTCCGTCCCTAATATATATGCTTACTTTCATTTTTCGTCTGTCCCAAATTTATATGTCTATTAACAATTTTTTATGTCTAACTAAATCTTTCACTAACTTTAATACGTCTAATTAATGTGAGAATTAAGAAAAAGACTATTTTATCTAACTTTTCTTATAACAAATACAATTATATCTTTAACTTTTTAGTAATTACTTTAGTTTACTCAAATTCCAATACCAATATTTATCTAACTTTCATATCATTAAATATTTTCTTAATATGTGTAGAAAAACAAATAAGCATATATATTCGGGATGGAGTGAGTATTAAATAAGTCCCTTAAGCACTCAAAAGATTCCCACCAGCACATCCCAAAATCCTCATTATTCATTCGATCCCACACACTTTTTTCATGACTAGTCTCGAAAATCGTGTGAAATACAAAAGGAGTAGTTTTGACCAAAAAAGAAGGGGTTCTTGGTCAAATTGGATATTCTATAACTATAAATTTAGTGTAAGGTTATTTTTGTGTTTTTTTTAACTCATTTTGGCTATATTCATATATTACCACAAAAAATTACTACCTTCTCTCCTCCTATTTTATTATCTAATTCTTATATCACTCATTTTCTCTTTCTTATTTTATCATCTATTTTCTCATTATCTTATTCATTTTTTCTCTTCTACTTTATCATCTATTATTTTTCGTACTTTTTTTATCTACTTTCTTAATTGACGCATCGAAAAGTTTTAAGCCACTTATAGCAGAACGAAAAGAATATTATAATTATTGCTAGCAAACAAATGATCACGTGAAATAAGGCTCATGATGTTTGCATGTTGTAATCACAAACCGCAAAGAGAATCTATGTTAATTTGTCCCCTCTCTCTCTCTCTCATGAAATATTCATTTGACCACAACAGACGCATAAAACGGTCAAAACGGTCACGAGCTCCAATCACCGACATCTCCTCCTACAAACATATACTATTACATGCACCAAAAACTAAGATAATATTAATATAATTCTCCTAGTTTCATGCAATCAACATTATAGATAGAATTCAAGTTAATGCAGCAGAACAAAATAATGAATCTGGTATCAATGCAGAAGGAGGGTTGTGTTGATGTAACTGACTTCCGCAAGTCTCTGCAGGAGCTGAGGGACTTCAGCTCTCACCTTTACCGCACTGCTGAGTACTGTGAATCATCTTTCTTGGCTGCAGAAGACAAGAGAATGTAATTAATCCCCTCTCTCTCTCTCTCTCTCATACATGGGTGAATCCAGGATTTATTGTTCGGGGACAAAATTTTCAAATACGTGTGTCCTTTGAGAAATTTTTTTTGGGGCGTTTATTTCTACTTAAATCTAACTATACTTACTGTTTAGGACTTATTTAAGAATATTATATTTTCTTCTACGAATATCCGTTATATATTGTTTGTATTTTATACGAAAAATGTAGTGTCAAACCCTATTTTGATAAGACCCCAAATTTAGTTGAGGATATTCGGTAGAATAACAATCTCTAACTTAGGAATAAATCAATTATTTAAAAGATGAACTTTTTTCATGCTTCAAATGCTACTAAAATCAATTAGACGTTTAAAACTCCAAGTTATAACGGTCCACTAAAATTAGTGACACTGAATCACATTCTTTTAATATTTTTTAAAATTAGTGGTCACATTTACATCAATTCTTAATTTTTGCTTTTAGTTAGGGTGATAAATTCAAAAATTTCGACGAGCAAATTCAAAAATTTACGTGGAACAACGATGTAATTAACTAAAAATTGATAGCAACTCATAGTATTATACGAATATTCGGGGTGCAGTTGCACCCGCCCACCCCCTTTCAATCCACCCAATCTCATATATATATATATATATATATATATATATATATATATATATATATATATATATATATATATATATTGCAGTATCATGGAAAACACGAAGCAGTATATATCGAGGTCGGTTATTACAGCTGTGGAACATCTAGGCAGCATTTCAGCTAATCTTGATTCATGTTTGTCCAAGACCAGCTCCATTGATCCTGAAACAAATCGTAGGATTGAGTTGTTGAAAACGGTCAGTCCCAATCACTTTCCACAGCAACTGCTTAATTTATTTTCAGATGAATAATATTTATATGCTTGGTGACAGAGAATGGTGGCATGCCAGCAGCGCTCTCACAAACTCGCCCTCGACCGGTTCTACTTGACTGCCGATTTCTCGAGACACCACTGCCGCTACATATTGCCAAATCAAGTATCAAGGTGAGTGTTCAAAGTGTAGTACTTTCGATTCTTACCTTGAAAATCAAGAAATATTACCAAAACAGGGTGGTTGGTTAGAAGAAATGAGAATTCGTCTAAATTTTTGCAAGACATAGTTGAAGCAATCGATTTTTTTAATATAAAGTTTCCAAAAAATTAAAAATCATAAATTTTTAAGCTCGGAGTGAAACGAAATCGTGTGAAAAATATATTTTTTGAGAAAGAATAATAATGTGGGGGTAAGTAGTCAGTAGGTGGGGGGCCACTTCATTTTTTGTTTAGGGCATCTCCAAGGGTTTCCCGTATTTTACGGGAGCCCTATCCCTCTTTTAGGGCAGAAACAATATTTCGTCCCCAATCATTCTCCCCTAATTTAAAAAAAAAGAATATTCCATAAATATTCTTATTTTTTACCTTTATAGATCAAATTAAAATGCAATTTAATCATATAATTAAATTAAACATAACTATATATTTATTAAAAGAATATAATTAAAATTATGCATTAATTGCAAAAAAAAAATTTAAGTTACTTATAAAAATCATAGGTTACATAACAATAAAAATCATAGGTTATATTTGATGAAAATTCTATTTGTTTCCATTAATGTTATGCATGTTAAAAAAATATTAATCAATTTAATTGGATAGGGGAGTGATAGGGGAGTAAAATATTCTCCCTCATAGTAAGGAAGAAAAAATGGCTCCTTCAAAATAGGGAAGGGGAATTGGGGAGGGTTGGAGTCATTTTTTAGGGGAATACCCTATTATAGGGGAGGGTTGGAGGTGGTTTAAGGCGTAATTTTTTGCTATTTTAAAAAAAATGATAGTGGGACGGAGGGAGTAATACATTTTTGCGATGAAGGGATTCGAGAAATGGTAGTGAGGCTGATCAGTATGAAGAAGACGATGATGAATTCGAGGCGGACGAGCCGCTGTTTCTACATACGCATCACTGCAAGCCATCTTTGGTTGAGAACTCAACGAGGGAGATGGAGATAAAGTTGTATTCAGCTTCGAGTATTAATGCTGATTATAGAATCAAGAATTTGAACAAATCTGATATCTACACATATATAAGTTTGTGTTGTTTCTAATTTGTTGATGCAGTGCTGCCCGTGCGCGGTGATGGGGTATCAATATTACCAAAATCTGATGAACCAGTCCTCCAGTTTAAGGTGAGATTCCTTGTCCGTTAACGTCATTTTAATCCTTTCCCAACAAAACATGAATCTTTCGTTTCATTTGGGTCAGGAATCTCTGAAGCTGAAGCGCAGCGCGATGAAATGGAGAGCGCTGCACAGCAGAGACATGGCAGCATCGCTCATTACGCGTGCCAGAAGAATTCTTGCATAATGTTTTTTGTGCTGCACAACTATATGCATTGTAGTACGTAGTATGTCACAACTCAACAATGAATTCAAAATATTTACTCGAACTGATTGATATCCGAATTCAGAACGCAAGATATTTACACGCGAAACATAGCTTAGAAGACAAACGTTTTTCGTATGAAAAAGAGAAATATGAACAAAAGAAATTGATATAAAAAATCCACAAGTTTCCTCAAAATACAACTATAGGACGTCCCTCTGTCCCGAATTGATATGTTTAGTTTCTTTTTTTATCTGTCCCAAATTGACATGTCTATTAAATATTTTGCATTAACTTTAATAGGCTTAATAGGGGAAAAAAAACTATTTTATTCAACTTTTCTACTCCCTCTGTTCCATAGATCTTGTCCCTTTTTTTGGTACGGTTATTTAATAGAGTTGTTTGTTGTGAGTAAAGTAGTGGGTCCCTCAAATTGTAGGTAAATCTTATCCACAAGATTTTGACTTTTTATGAAATGGAACAAGATCTATAGGACAATCCAAAAAGGAAAACATGACAAGATCTATGGGACGAAGAGAGTAATAAAGAACATAATTATGTCACATAACCTTTTAGTAATTTACTGCAATTTGATCAAATTCCAATAACAAAGCATTATGGGAATAAAACTTTATATCTATTAATTTTTTCTTAATAAGTGTGAATAAGGACATAAACATATCAGTTCGGGACTGAGTGAGTATTTAAAAATCTAGAACAAACTCTATTTAAGTTTGAAAAAGGATTGCCATTGAAAATTGCAAGGCAATAAAATTGTCAAATGAGCTTAAAATTATTGGAATTTGGACCTATGACCCTAAAGTGAAATGGGTAAAAATAGGCAAATTTGGGCTATTAAATGCAAAAATAGGCATTCTATGTCAAATATGCATTACATGTGCAATGTATTTTTTACAACAATTTCAATATAGGTGAAACTTATAAGCTGTCTATAAATAATGTTAAATTAGTAAAAAATTATAATAGTTTAAGATTCATTATCATTACATTATAATAAATAAATTTATGTAATATATATTTACATATACATCAATCAACAAAAAAGTAAAGAATAAGATCACGTGGATCTTGATGTTGAAAAAAAAACATGAAAATAATGAAAAAAGTGAGAAATGCCTATTTCATGCATATTTGGCATGGTTTGCCTATTTTTGCATTTAAGGTACAAAATTTGCTTATTTTTAATTTTTCCCCACCACTTTATGTCATCTACCGTAAATGATGAGCTCAATTCAAAATGTTCGTCTAGCTATAAAATAGCAAATTTTCACTCTAATGAATAGTTACACTTGTTATAATTTCAGCTGACGAAAAATCTTTTATTCGATATCAATTGCTAAATTGTCACTTGATCCCGCTATGTATTAGTATAAAACTCATTCACTTGATGACAAAGTATTACTACTATTCTTATTAATTGATATGTGCATTTTCATAATGACACCAGATTAGATAATAGTAGTAAGGGTCAAATACATTAAATCCCTTAAACTATTCGGCTTTTACGCTTTGCCTCATAAACTATGAAAATGTGCATGCACTTTATCTCTTAGAGTATTGATTTTGTGCGCTTTGTCCCCTTAACTATAAAAATATACAGTTTGTCCTTTTTACTATCTAATTTCTTGCAGAAGAGTAGAATTTCGGCAAAATTTCCTAACATTGATGCAAAGTTAATGGTAATATCATCTTGGATTATCACAAAACTAATAATCCATGGGTAAGCAACACAAAACTAACAATCAAGTGTGGCGTTTCCCCTAAATTTCCATGTACGATCGGAAATGTTTATTGAAATTTTACTATTCTTCAACAAATTAGATAATTCAAGGGGTAAATTATACTAGTACATTTTAATAGTTCACCGACAAAATGCACAAATCTAATAGTTCTTGGTGTAAATTGTATGTTTTTATAATTTAGGGGACAAGGCCTTAAAAATTAATAGTATAGTAGTTTTAATATATTTAACCTAGTAGTAATTATAGTGTGAAACATTTATTCCCAAAAGATCCGTGATTTATTTTACTTATAGAAAGGCTACGTGGCATAGCTGTAGATTGCCGCGTCAGCATATCATAAAGCCGTTTTAAACCCCCCAGTATTTATTTCAGGGGGTGTTTGGAAAAGCTTTTTTTAAGCTGCTTCAGCTTTAAGCTTGTGTCGTAGTGTTTGGAAGTCCCGGCTTAAAGCTGAGATTCTCTAAAATGGGGTCGATTTTAGAGAATCTGTCGAAGCTGCTTCACCCCAGCTTCGAGCTTTTAGCTTATAGCTTATGTATTTTTCGGACGAAATTACCCTTACTAATTTTATTTAATTCCAAAAATTAACCTTCCTAACCCTACTTTGTGAGAATATATTTTACTAATTTAGTATTTTGTAGTATTAGATTGAAATTGTAAGCAAAAAATAAATATTAAATAATAATTATTTGTGAATTTTATTATTTATTATAAATATTAATTAATGAACAACGGAGACAAAACAGACATTTCTATTAAAAAGTAATAATAAAGCCTACTTCTATCAAAGAATATTTCCAAACACTATTTTCCCCACTTTCAGCAGCTTTCAGCACTTATTTCCAAACACTAACTGATTTTCAAATAAGCTGCTTTCAGCAGCTTTAAGCAGCTTGCACTTATCAATAAGCTTCAGCTACTCCAAACACCCACTCAGTCGCCCACCGATTAGTGTTTACTTTCCCCTTATCACGTTTCCCCACTCCACTAACAGGAATCATAAAGCACTAATACCCTCGCTGTTGCACCATTTCTTCTTTCTCACTCCTCAGAAATTCCAACGAAAATGTCCGACTCCGTCTTCGCCACCATCGTACAAGCTCCGGAAGATCCGATCTTAGGGGTAACGTCACACTGATCCCTCACTATTTTCAATCACTACGTATGCCGTATGTTTTTTTTTTGCTTATTTTTAGCTTCAATGATCTGAATGAGATTTAATGACTTTTCGTATTTTTGCGATCCTTTAGTTCCAATATATATCATGCAGTTATTGAGCATAACAAGCTTGTATTGATGCTCGAATTTATTAATTTGTTCAGTTTTATGTGTATTCGAGTCTGATGAGTTTGGATCACCGATCATGAATGGAACAGGTTACTGTTGCTTATAACAAAGATCAGAGCCCGGTTAAGTTGAATTTGGGCGTTGGAGCTTATCGAACTGAGGTCTGTTCTTGTCTCCTCTATAAGATATCAAGTATTTCGTATGAAAGAATTAGAGTTGCACACCATTTTTGTGAAGAAAATTACAGAGTGCTGTCTGATTCTGAGATATATATTTGATTTATAATTGGATAATGACAGGAAGGAAAACCTCTCGTTCTCAATGTAGTGAGGAAGGCAGAGCAAATGCTTGTGAACGATCAGTAAGTTTGTAATGTCTGTTAAATTTTAATAGGCTGGAATATTGAATATTAATGTTTCATTCTCACGTTATGTAGATCTCGTGTGAAAGAATATCTTCCAATTACCGGAGTGTCGGATTTTAACAAATTGAGTGCCAAGCTCATCTTTGGAGCTGACAGGTATTGCCGCTCAGGGATTCCGGGTTCAGTTAGAGTTGCACATTTTTTAGCTAAAAGTGGATTGCAGATTTTAATGAGTCCAGAAATTCTTATTAAATTTTAAAGAGTTTTAATTCAAAGAGGAATCACATTTATGTTATGAAGAATCAATATGCTACAATTTTGTTAAATGCTTACTTTTCATGTTGTTTTAGCATAAGTTTTTTGCTTAAAAAACCAAAAGCTATAACAGTTGATATTATTAGTTACTACTCTAAAGTTGTCGACTATTGTTTGATTAGTTCGTTTACCAGAAGCATGCTGTAAGTTTTTCTTCTAGAACTTATAGCTTATCTAATTGATTGTCTATCCAATGTAATGATCAAACATCTGACACACACAAGTAACAACCTGTTGAATTTAGTTTATGTAGAATACTTCTGAAGTTACTTTTCTAGCTTCTGATCGATTAGAATCTTTTCCACTGTGAGTACAGTCCTGCCATTCAGGAGAATAGGGTGACTACTGTCCAATGTTTGTCTGGTACTGGCTCATTGAGGGTTGGAGGAGAGTTT
Organism: Lavandula angustifolia; assembly: GCA_028984105.1. Lineage (NCBI taxonomy): Eukaryota > Viridiplantae > Streptophyta > Magnoliopsida > Lamiales > Lamiaceae > Lavandula > Lavandula angustifolia. Next base: position 25,502,547 of record CM054823.1, read on the forward strand.
CTGGCTAGACATTATCATGAGGTAAGTGAGATCCTGTCACTTTATTATTTCTGACAAATATTCCAAATAAGAAGGCACGTTGACAACATTGTTTATAATTCATTGCCAGAAAACTATATTCATTCCGCAGCCGACATGGGGAAATCATACTAAGGTTTTTACATTAGCAGGGTTGTCAGTGAAGACTTACCGATACTATGACCCAAATACACGAGGCCTTGATTTCTCAGGTTCTATCTCTCTTCATCATGAGGCTGTTTCAACATACCTATTGTGCAACACATTTGCTTCTAATTGAAACATTTGGACTTCATTATGAAGTATGAGACTCTGATGCTAAAAGTCAAGCTATAAATAATCTGTTTCTTGTACGTTTTTTGAGATGGTGATTAATGATTGATATATGTTTGTTTGACACCGATATATCTGTGCACAGGGCTGTTGGAAGACCTAGGGAGTGCACCATCTGGAGCTATAGTTCTTCTTCATGCGTGTGCTCACAACCCAACAGGAGTAGATCCAACCGCTGATCAGTGGGAGGAAATCAGGCAATTGATGCGATCAAAAGGACTGCTACCTTTTTTCGACAGTGCATACCAGGTAAGCATTGATGAGGGAACCGAAAGCTATAACTACTCACTAATGATATACATGGAGTCCCAAATAACTATTATCTTCTGATTGAATATCATTTTCATTGTTTGTGCATTTGATGTACATAAGTTTATTGTGTAGGGCTTTGCTAGTGGGAGCCTTGATGCGGATGCAACATCTGTTCGCATTTTTGTTGCTGATGGGGGAGAATGCCTTGCAGCTCAGAGTTATGCTAAGAATATGGGACTGTATGGTGAAAGAGTTGGAGCGCTTAGTATTGTGAGTCCCATACCAAATGTTGCAGGCACTCTAATTGTTCATGCTTATACATTCAATACTTTATTTTGTTTACAAATATAAGCAAACCCTGAAAAAGTATTATGATTTGAAATTTGTAATTGATACTATGCGAAACAGGGCTGCTTAATGCAGTGTCCGTGGAGTGTTTAATTAACTAGCCATTAAATTTGATATATAAACATGCAGGTATCCTTGAACAGGAAACAACTTTTATGTTCTTGATAGAAACTTGAGTATTATATTCTTATGATTTTAATATTTTAGTTTAGGTTAATTAGGGTTTACTTTCCTACTCTTATATATAGGGCTTTGTAATGCATTTTGACTATGGAAGAAATTAAATGAAACTAGACTTTGTGAAACGATATGGAGAGTTCTCCCCTCTCGAATTGGGAGCATTTCGCCGGAAAACCGATACACTTCGATGCACGCCGATCAAGAGTGTATCATATATCAACCTAGCACCACAGATCCATAGTGAAGTCATAGTAAGACCAACACACTGAGTGTTATGCAGTAAATAAGTTACTAATACATTTTCGCATTGCCATTGTAAACTCACTTAGATTTGTTTCACACATTAAACAATTGATGAAGGAGCCTCATTTCATCCACAGGTATGCAAAGCTGCAGATATTGCAGCTAGGGTTGAAAGCCAGTTAAAATTGGTCATCAGGCCAATGTATTCCAATCCTCCTATTCATGGTGCATCGATTGTGGCTGCAATACTTAAGGATGGGTAATTTTTTTTGCTCATCCATAGTATTAGAAGGATATTGCTTAACTATCTGTATATACTAATCAAATGATAACTGCAAAGTATTTGTGACATCGTAACCTGAGCGCCTGACATCTTAACGCTCATGAATTTACATGCAGGGAGATGTATAGAGAATGGACAGTTGAGCTGAAAGAAATGGCTGATAGGATTATCAGCATGCGTCATCAACTATTCGAGGCTTTGCAAGCTAGAGGTAAGATGTTACCTTTTAATATACTTATTATCATTTGTACTCGTCAGTTCTTATCAAGCTAATCAAGCTAGAGATGATTGTAATGAAACCTGTTTACTTATCTTTCACGTATCTTTGTAAGGCTTAGTTCCTGAATTTTAAACCAAGAAGCACAAAAAATTATTGGCATTAAGCACAGGTAAGTGTGATTGCAAAGAATACATGTAAAAAAGAAGTTGCAAATGACTGTGGTATAATATCTGGCACCATGGACAGCCTATATAGTCTTTCCATGCTATCATTCTTTTGATTGATGAAAGAGATTTTTTTATAGAAGACACTTTTCAGTGTCCTCATAAGGTCTTAAATCTTTCTAAATCACAGTTTAAAGTAAAAGATTGGCAGAACAGCATTCAACCATATAGCCTGCGGTTTAAATCTTTCTTGTTTTGTATTATCAAAATTGAGCATTGAGCGTAAACTGTTGCTTCACATCCTTTGATAAATTTATTGAAACTATTGAAGAGTGATTCCCTAACAACTGAGAGGACGGTAGTTCGTATACCTTGATAGTGGATAGCAACCTAATATAATACTCGTGTTACATAATACCTATGCATTTTCCTATTTCCATGCTATTAGTATCTAATCCTTTCAATATATTGTGAATCTAACTTCCATCCCTGAACCAGATCAAAATGCCAAGCCAAACTATACTCGAGGATGCTATGGATATGTTTGTGAACCTTTATGTTTATATGATTTTCTGTTACCCTTGCAAGCGAAGATGTTTGATGACATTAATCTAATTATTTCTGCACCTTGGATGTCTTCTTTTCTTTTTTCTTTATAATCCTAATGGTAGCTTCTAGGCTAATGCAATTGGTGTCTATTGTAATGGCAGGGACGCCTGGTGACTGGAGCCATATCATTAAACAGATAGGGATGTTCACATTTACAGGATTGAATAGTGATCAGGTTGCATTCATGAGAAAGGAGTACCACATATATATGACATCTGATGGGTAAGGACATTCACTTCTTGATCTTACCTGATAATTGGTATTGCTTAACTATAATTGGTATTGCTTAACTATTGGGGCCGAGTAAGAGGTTATTGTCGTGAATCGTGATTCTTGAGAGATGCTAGTATGATGCAAGCAGGAAGGTGTTATATCTTAAATTAAATGCCAGAAGTGATATTAGCATGATTAGTTAGTTTAACTCAACATAAATGTCTTAGATTTAGCCTCTAGTATGGACAACAAATAATTATTTAAAATTACCATTAACACTAAGGCAATTTTGTGAAATATGATTCTATTGTTGCATGTTTTTTCTTATAACTTAAATCTAATTAATATCATCTCTAACTTTTCTAATTGCACAAAAAAGTTTTGGTGTTGTTTTCTCGAACTGCACCATGAAATTGTGTAGAGTCCTAGATGAAATAAGTGTTTCCATGGGTGTAACTGGTTCCAAAGGAATTTTATTATCTTTAGTGTTTTATAGTGTTCATTGAATGTTGACTATATCATTGTGCTTGTTTTTAAATGAATAAATTCACTATTTCTTAACAAATTAATATAATTCATTGTTTCTATATAGTAAATAGTAAAATGACATTAAGTATGGATATATATATAAACTTATAATATTTATCTAATTAAAATTCGTTTTCTTTGAAGTTCAAAAACCCTCTCTAAATTAACAAATATTAATTTATTGATAAATTAATATCTTTCTAAAATAATAAAATCTCACATTCCCCCTTTTAGGTATGTTTCATGATATTGTATGCTTTAAACAGTTATATTTTGATAGATCTCACAATCCAAACTTGCACCAACTTACTCCCTGGAAACTGTAGGCGTCGTATTTTCTGCATATCTAATTCGTCAATGTACATTTTACTATCCACTGCTCCATGGAACACGAATCATGAAAGTAGTACTTGTATCAACCCTATTATGAACCTACAATCCATTCCATTTGGTTATTGCGAATTTCACACATACCATATTCAGGAGACTGATGTGCCAACTTGCTTGTTGCACTGTTATTGTTTGTTTATTGGGTCAATATCCTTGACCTGGTACTCTTGTGGACCTTGATTCTTAACTATCAATTTGAAGTTCGCACGAGCGTAACTTCTCATTCGGTCTCTCGCATCTTTTTGTTTTCAGGAGAATTAGCATGGCAGGTCTTAGTTCAAGAACAGTTCCTCATCTTGCTGATGCTATACATGCTGCTGTTACAACTGCTGCATAGAACAACCAGTTGAAAATCGCTCGTCACGGTTATGTGTATTAGTTTCTTTTCTTCAATAAACTGAAATGGGATTTTAGAAGTGGCCATGAGATTGATTCGAACGACATCTCTACTTGGAAAACCAGAGCCTTGTTTGGCTTCCACCTTGATTGTGTTTCTCATTTCCATGTTGACATGATTTTTCAGACATTTTCCCTAATTGCTCAAGAGCAAGATTTAATTTCAATTTTCAGTGTTTTTATCTTAGAAGAGGTATGTAGTTATGAAACAGCCTTGCAGAGAACGTTCACAATCATCCTAATTAGCCTTTACTTTTTGCTAGCACAACATTATTACAACAATCTTTCTCACAGTAGCCAGTATCTCCTACTTGACTTGTGTCTCAGCAGGCTCATATCCGCACCCCATGAAATCCAAGAGTGTCCTTGCAGCAGGTGCATTTGCAGCCCAACTCAACTTGTTGGAGTTTTTCTCCCGTGCTTCTCGAGTCACCAAATCGACATGCAGAACGTCCTCTAAACGCGACATCACCTTATTGGCCAAGCTTTCCAGCACTCTTGAGTAGCTCTCCATGACTGCTAAGCCTACATCCTACCTCAACACAACAGAAACACACAGTAAGTCAACATATTTGATATTATTATTAAACTGTCGTATAACATAAGTTCCTCTAGGTGAGTAGTTTTTATCTGTACTTTGTTGTATTGGATCTTGGTTATGTCAAGTGAAGACTGAGGAAGCCCAGGGTACTGATGCCTCAAGAGGAGCAAAATCGTCTCTGCTCGTTCCTCGAATATCCCTCTCTTCACCGTGCTCACAGCCAGCCCCCACGACGCCTTCCCATCCTTCTGAACCAGCTTCCTCTTCCATATCACAATAGATGCCTCAATCTTGTTCTTTAGGTCAACGACTTTGTGCTCGGATGTCAAGTCCAACGTTGACATGAACTCTTCAGGATCAAATACCACATCGGTAATGTTTCTGTAGATGGACTCACCAAGGCTGGATTTTCCATTATGCAGGAATACACACACACACAAAGATTTTAGAATTTTTAGTTTAACCTTCGTCCCATTATTTGTGGCTACACTCTTTTCGGCACAAGAATTAAGAGAATAGATGATATAGTATGAGAGAGGGGAGATGATAAAGTATGAGAAAGAAGATGAGTGAGATAATGAGAGAGTAGGAGACAGAGTATAAGTGAAGTAATGAGGGTAGTAAGACAGATAGATGAGTGAGAGTATATGATAAAGTATAAGAGAGAAAGATGAGTGAGATAATGAGAGAGTAAGAGGGAGACTATAAGTGAAATAATGAGGGTAGATAATAAAGTAAGAGAGAGATGATAAAGTAGGAGAGATAGATGAGTGAAATAATGAGAGTACATGATAAAGTAAGAGAGATAAGACGATAAATTAAGAGATATGGTGGTAATTATTTGTCAAATTTGAAAAGTGGCCAGTTCTAGTGGGACGTCCCAATCGGGAAATGTAGCAACTTTTAGTGGAATGGAGGAAGTATTTGGCAAGTGGAAAAACTTGTTTTTTCTTCTTTTCTTTTTCGAACCTTTGGAAGAGTTTCCATGTAGCTCTCTGGGACTTCCATGCCTGATAGTATCTGAGCATTGATCGCCATGGCTTCTTTAATTACTTGATTCACTGCTTCCTTCTGGTTATGCAAGAACAAGCGCGATTCCTTAGATAATCCATTCGGTGGAACATTGATGGTTTTATCACCTCTTTGGGCCCCTTTTTTGTATTCATCACCATCTCTTGAAAGATATTGGTATTCTTGCTCGTTCTTGAAATTATCCAGTGTGTCCTGCCCATCATTGGCCTGTGGTTACAACTTTGAATCCAAACCTCATACAATGTCATATGGTTGTGCAGATTCTTACAAGGAGCATGGCATCAAGCTTGCGCAAGGCTGGAATGTTGGTAAGGAGGTCTTTTCTCTGCTGTGTCACCATTATCTTGCAAAGAGACAACAAAGATAAGTCGGTGCTAATTGTTGCAAAATACTCCCTCCGTTCCACCAACCTTGCAACATTGGGGTCTCAGCACGGATTTTAAGATAGTGGGTGTAAAGGTATAAAGTAGTGGTGTAAAGTTTAGAAATAGTGGGGTCAATTTGTTTAAGTGAATGTGGTCTACTCATTTTCTTAGGTAATGTTGAAAGATTGGTGGGACAACCCGAAAATGAAATGTTGCAAGATTGGTGGGACAGAGGGAGTATCAATTATCAATAAGGAAATGGGATAGAAAGAAAAAAGTACAGTGTTCACTTGAAACTACGTTAGTTCCAAATGATAGGGTGAAAGAAGTGAGAGCGCACGGTTAAGAAAACAAACGGAATTTTGATGCAACGTTACTCGACTACATATTATATTTTGCAACACATTGTTGTTTGACGTAATTTCAAGTGAACCCGTGTACTTATTTGCATTCTTTTTTTGTGATCTTACTTCCATGTTCGATCCATCCTTTCCTTTCTGCTGAGAAGCAACAAACTCAACTATGTAATCTGTAACAGAGACCAGCCATCCCACCCCCCTCCTCCACCTTGCCTTCCTCTCTTCAGGCAACGCCTCTAGCTTCCATTGATCCCCAAACACAGAAGCTACAACGCAACATATTCATCAAATATTGAAGTCAAATTCTTGCACCATTACATTTTCCCACATCTCTCATTCTCATTCCTAATCCTACCAGCAAGATTGGTGAGGGCGTTGGAGAGGGCTAATGCAGAGGATACCCCCTTCCCCCCGCCGGACAAGTCCTCCCCCAGAAGCAGCTTTGCAAATCTGTCCTTCATCATGTCCATTTCTAGACCAAACAATGGAACCAAGGTCAAATTCATACAAGGGTCATCTTCCCTCTCTTCAATTCTTTCTTCTCTTACTTTTTGGCCGTTAGCTATAAATTGATGTATGCAATCACAACATATGGCGAGGAACACCTGAAGCTTGTTTCTCCTCGGCGCCTGCTGCTGCTGCACCTTGCTCTCCACTACTATTAATGGCTCTCTCGCCGCCCGCCTTTTAGGAAACCATTTCTGCTTGCTAAGCCTCCAGAGATTCACCAATCTCTCCATGATCCTTACATCTTTTCCTCTTCCTCTTCAACCTCGAGCATTTCTAGACACCGATATTTTCCCCCAACGGATCGGAGCGAAGCAAGAGTGAACTAAAAACGTTGTGTTCATTGGTATGTTGTTATGAAAATGCAAAAAAGTGGCAAAATCCCTTTGTTGGTCTTTTTGTTATTTTGGGCTGCAATGGATGGAGAGAGAAAGAGAGAGGAAAATGAATGGCTGGCGGTTTTTAAGCATGGCCAAGAAAGCCGGGAAACCAACCCATACTTCTCATGCATGCAGTGGTTAATCTCTCTCTATATAATATATACTAATACTATTTTTTATACAATTTTTTAGGTTTTAATATAAAACTACAAAGCTTGGTTAATGATACGGGGAATGTAGTACTCCCTCCATCCCGCTCGACTTGTTCATATTTTCTTTTTAGGTTGTCTCATCTTATTTGTTTATTTTCCAAATAAGAAAATGAGTCACATATCTTTACAAACTCAAATCAACTTTAAACAATTAAGTAACTACATGGATCCTACATCTTTACCACATAAAATTAATTTTAAATAATTATTTAATTATATGGGTTCAATATTTTTATTATATAAAATCAACCCGCAAAAATAACCGCGCCGAAAAAAAATCAAATAAGTCGATTGAAATGTAGGGAGTATTTTATTTTTTTTGGAAAGATATTTCCTTTTTTGAAAATGGGTCGTTTCAAATGAGACGTCCCGAAAAGAAAAATGAGTAAATTTCATGCGGGATGGAGGGAGTACAATTTAAGATCAAGTTTGTGCCGAAAAGAAATAAGTAGCTTCAAACGGGACGGAGGCAGTACTTATTAAAATTAAAATATTATTCAGTTCGATTTTAATCCGATGGCTAAACCAAAAATCAAATCGAAAATCCAAAAAAAATATATCAAAACAGAATACCAACCAACATTATTTAGTTTGATTTAATTCGGTTTTAAAAAGTTTATTTCAATTCAAATTGGACCGGTTAAACGGTATAGTGCCACCCTTAGTGCAATTGTTTATTTCGTTGGAGTACAATTTAAGATGAAATAAAACCATAATTAATTTGTAGATTTTGCAAGTTTCAACACCTACAAACTCCTCTTCCCTCATACCATTTCGTTGACTACTATTTCCTCTTCCTTTTCCAATTCACTGCGAGATCGAATCAGCGTGATGGCGGCTTATGGTGCACTGATTTCTCTGAACAACACAATCCAACGTATTCTACAATCTTCTTTTATTTCACTTGTTCCTCCGTCTCCAAAAATCATAAAATCTGTGTCCAACGAGCTCAACTCCTTGAAAACAGTTCTGGAAAGATTGGATAGCAGCAGCAAAAGCAAGAGCAGGAAGAAGGTGAACGCCTTGGATGAACACATCAAAGATGCGATGTGGAAATTTGAAGATGCCCTAGAATTTCATCTCCGGGATCAGATTATTCCACAATCTGAGAGCACTCGAAGCCACCTAAAATCAGCTAGCACTAGAAGAAACATCCAAAGAAGAAGAGGAAGAAAAAGGGAGGAAAGGTTGCCGGCGGAGTACATCAACACGTCTTTCGAGGAGGAGGAGGAAGAAGAAGAATCCGATGCCTCACAGTCTGAAAACCGTGGAGATGCATTGTTCTCCATAGATCTGGAAGGTTTAAGGCACGATGCTGTTACCTTCGTGGAGACGGTGAAGAAAATGAAGGCGGAGTATATTTATGAATTGGAGAATCTTCCCGAAGAAGAAGAAGAAGATGAAGAATCGGATTCATTGAGAAACGATTTTGGCGGAACGAAGTCGAAGATGGTTGGATTATCTGATGAATTTGAAGAAGTAAAAAGGTACCTCACAAGAACAACAAACCATGTCTCGCTTGTTGGTATGGCAGGCATCGGAAAAACTACTCTTGCTCGGGAAGTTTTTGAAGATCCCCAAATCTCGAGCCATTTCAAGTATCGCGTATGGATCAAGGTAGGCAGAAAGTCTCAATTCAATGAAATTTCACGAGTCATTCTAGCACAAGTGGATCCAACTATATCTGAAACTACACAAGGAGATGACAGAATAGATGAAAACTTGGAAGAAAGAGTGAAGGGTGAGAAATGTCTGATCGTGTTGGATGATGTATGGGATGAAAATGTTCTAGATGACTGCACAAGATCTTTACCCAGTATGTTCCGAGTCTTGCTCACGTCTAGGGAACGGAACATTGCTGCATGTCTCAACCGATCCAGGTCTGGTTGCATAGAAGTGATGCGGTTCTTGAATGAAGATGAAAGTAAGCATCTACTTTGTGAGAAGGTGTTTGGGGAAGAAGATTTTCCTCCTCAGCTTAAAAAAGCCGGGAAGAAGATTGTCCATAACTGTGAAGGCCTTCCTCTTATGCTAGTCGCAGTTGCCAACTATCTATCAAAAGGAGAGAAGACGCCGGAGTACTGGGATGAGGTAGCAGAGAAAAGAAATTCAGTTTTCACGGATGCATATAATGATATATCGAAGGTACTTTTCCCAACCTACGACTACTTACCTCAATACTTGAAAATGCTATTCCTCTATATGGGTGCTTTTCCTCAAGATTATGAGATCCCCATTTCCAAGCTCATTAATATATTGACTGCTGAGGGCTTTCTTGAATTGCATACTAAAGAAGGCTTTATTCATGGCTTCTTGAATGAACTTGATTTTTGGAAAAATCTTGTTATCACCAACCCAAGGAGCAAAAGTTGGTTTATGAAAATATTTTACCCTATCAAGATTTGCCGCCTTCATTCTTCATGGCAACATTTGTGTAGAGTAGAAGCTAGGAAGAACAAGTTTTTCCATATCTTAAATAGTCGTGATGGTGTAGAAGGTCTGCGGAGATTGTGTGTGCATAGTAATAATACACTTTGCATCAATGAAGCGTACAATTCTTTGAAATGTGCATCGACTGCACGTTCTCTCCTTTGTTTTGGTCCTTATCATCAATATCCAGTGCCAATAGATGTTGGTTTTGAGTTTCTTAGGGTACTGGATGCTCTTAAAGTCCGCTTCTACCATTTCCCCATTGTGATTCTGAAACTATTTCATCTACAATATCTTTCATTAACTTGCAACAAAGAAGTTCCTCCTTCCATATCCAAACTGTTTAACCTTCAATTCTTGATTATCCATCCACATTTAAACATCAAATCTTGTGGAGCTCCATTATTTCTACCGGTACAAATATGGGATATGCAAGAGCTTAAACATATTGAGATCATGGGAAGCTGCCTACCGAATCCTATTGGTGTTCCTTCATTGGAAAAACTCTCTACACTTGTAGGTGTGAGTGCTAGCAGTTGTACTAGGGAGGTGTTTGAGAAAATTCCTAATATAAGAAAATTAGGAATTCAAGTCGAGTGGTTGCCTAATGATGATAGCAACCCGTTGAGTTGTTTTGATCATATTTCACAGCTCAAGAATTTGCATACACTCAAATGTAATATTGTCAATCCTAAATTTGAGTCTAAGTTTGTTGTCCCACTAGTTACTCCTCTTCCAACATTCTCATCAAGTTTGAAAAAGTTGCATGTGAGTGGCCTTGGCTATCCTTGGGAATGCTTGAATGTCATTGGTTCATTACCAAATCTTGAAGTGCTCAAATTGCGATGTTATGCCTTTCGGGGTCCGAAGTGGGAAGTGGAAATAAATAGCTTTCTGAGGCTTGAATATCTTCTAATCGAAGATACCGATTTGGTGAAATGGGAACCAAGACCTGGAAGCTTCCCCGAGCTTACCTACCTCCTCTTGAAACATTGCTACAAACTTAAGGAGCTGGACTGGCCGAAAACTAAATTCCATATGGGAAGGATTGAATTAGTTGACTGCCATCCATTGGCTGTCACTTGTGCCAAGCAACTAAAGTCGACAACCGAACTCGAGATCATTGCTTCTTTTGGTGATGGTAAGCTCAAGTGATGACTTATCCTACGTGGCTAAGAGGTTAGTCTCCAATTTTAATTTTGATTACAAGCAAATTATTCGTATTTTTCTCTTCCTTGTGACATCGACTTTTACGAGCCACTTAATTAGTAGTGAACCTTAATCCCAACCAATAGAGTCAAAATATAGGAGGATTGATACAAATATGGCAATTTTGAAGCCCTTAGATTACATGCATGTGAGAATTTCCATTAAACATTACATGGGTAAGGGCTTCACCATTAAACATGCTGCTCAAAACTAAGTTTACTAATAAATTTCTTTTCTCTTTTTGTGGCAACACATGAATCATTGTTTACAAACATATTTAGGTAGTGTTTGGAACAACTTATTTAAGATGCTTCTGGTTTTTTTTTTTACCGCACAATCACTTATTTTAATATTTGGAATGTGTGCTTGTGTTTTTTTTGTGCTTAAAATAAGTCAGAATAAGCAGAAGTCCACAAGCTAGTCAAGGGTGCTTTTTAAAAGCAGAAGTAAAAAAAAAAATTTTAAAGCAGCTTGTAAAAGTGTTTGCAAAACTGTTTCTCTAAAATTAAGTTTTTTTTTTCTACTATTGCAAACGCTAACAACTTTTTTTTAAAAATAACTTTAAGCAACTTTAAGCATAATCAACTAAAAACTGCTTATAAAAGCTCTTCCAAACACTGCCTTAGTTTTGTGTTTGCAGTATGATACGTAGTGTGCATGTGTTTGTAATTGTTGGCCAATCAAAAAATGGAGGAGAAACAGGTAGATAAGGAGCTTTGTCAATGACTTAAGGTTTGCTTACTTCACTAATTAGTTTATTCTGTTTACCTCACTCAATATGTATTCTTAGTCTAATCATGTATTCCTCATTATTCAGGCTATAGATCCGAACGATTTTTCTGGTATTTCGCTATGTTTACTGTTTGAGCACTATGTTCATTTGAATCTTCTACTTATGTAATACTCCCTCCGTCTTAATTATATATAATGTTCAGTTTTCCATTTCGGGTTGTCCCAATTATCATGTCCAATTTTCATTTGTAGCAAATTATTACATATAATTTTTTTGTAAGACTCACACCTTTACACATCTTTACTCACAACTAACAATTCTCTTGAAAAACCGTGCAAAAAGCAAAGTGGACATTCTAATTGGGATAGAGGGAGTATTTACTTGTATAGTTTGTTAACTTGTTTTGTGATCCAAATTAAGATTAGAAACATGGACATGATAATTGGAGATGTGATAGTTTGGTATTTCGCTATGTTTACTGTTTGTTAACTTGTTTTGTGATCCAAATTAAGATTATTTTGTGCTTTCTTTGGAGATGTGACCCTTGAACTCGGTGGGAAGATGTTTATATTTGTTTGTATGTTTGGTTTGGTTTTCAGTTGCATCTCACCATGGTTGAATAGATTGGTGGAGATTTCTTATGTTTTCCCATTCAATTTGACAGGTTTCAGTTTGGAAATGGGTATGCCTGTTGTTAATTGATCAGAAGAAGAATAAAGAAGATGACATGGCTAGGGATGACAAAAGACCTCGGATCCGTTGGACCTGATCCGAACCCTGCACGAGAACGGGGCGGTTCCTGTTCTAGGTCCGAGGATGGTCTGAGACCTGCATTAGAAACGCCCGCCCCGCCCCGTTGAGACCCGTAGGACCCGTTCCATCATAACTTAGTATTTCACTTATACCAGTAATCCTAATGTTCACATTTGTTATTGTGTTTATAGGAGTAGTATATAAGAATATCAAATACTAAATTATTTTTTAATACATATAACAAAAAAAAAATTAGCTTATAAAATATAAATATTAAAATTTTAGATTTTAATATATTATATTCAAAATTATAATCATGAGCATGTATCTAAAAAATGAAACTAAGTATTTTCGATATTATAAATAATTATTAATTTTTATTTTTTTTCTATTTTCTAATTGAATGAATTATATGTATGAATATAATTATGACTATTACAATTGAAAACTTTTTAGATTTTAACATATTAATATCATATATAAAATTGTAATCACGAGCATGTATTTCGAAAATGATATTTTTTATATCATAAATAAATGTTTCTGAAATTTAAATTTAAAACGATTTTTTTTTCTATTCTGTAGTTGAAATGGATTATTATATCATATACTCCATTTCATACATATAATTTACATGTATGAATATTATTATGAATAATTCATAATTACACTTGAAAACTTTTTGTAACAAGTGAAAAACTCATTTTCTATTATTCACTGATTTTTTTTTCTGTTAAGCATTCCTTAAATTAAAAATCCGTTTATTCATTTGCCTCTTCAAAATTGTGTTTGTGTTTGGAAAAACATACTAATTTAATTCATAACAAATGTAAAAATAAGTTTTCCTCTTATTCAAATACTAATACAAATCATAATCTTTAATTAAATTATCAAATAAACATTCTAACAAAATAAAAATCAAAATTGAGCTAATTGTTGTAAATATATTATATATATATACTTACCATATATTGTGATGACCATGTAAACCCTAAAAGCCCACGAGCTCATCTTGTACTCTATAAATAGAGGTCTCCACCCTCATAATAATATACATCTTATTTTTGCTCTCTCTATTTATTCTCTACATTCTCTCTAGTTTATAACACGTTATCATCACGAAAAAACTCTTTCCCCGGAAAAGAAAATCACCACGTCCCCGGAAAAGAGATTCACCACGTTGGATCATTTGGAAGGTATAATTTTTTTTTCTTTTGTTTGTTTTCGTTAATGATTCTATTAAAAAAAAATTATTTTTTTTATCCAACGAATGGGTCTTGTAATTGGATTATGAAATTCCAACTCTGCGGTCTCAAATTAACAATTTCCAAATCGCCAACGATCGTTGTTTGTTTGTTTTTCAAGAGACGTAAGTTTTGTTTATACACGTTTTCCAAGAAGTTATTATATTATTATATTATAAATATTCGTTGATTACTCTTATTATATTGTTGCTCCTGAAGTAGCATAATATATTAATATTCCTGAAGAATATTATTTAACTGTTTGTTGCTCCAGAAGTAGCACAATTGATATTCCTGAAGAATTTCATATGCTCTTAAAGAGCAATTCAATCTTACTTATTGCAATAATTCAATTGTTGCTCCAGAAGTAGCACAATTTAATATTCCTGAAGAATATTACATGCTCTTGAAGAGCATTTATTTTACACTTTTATTTATTTATTTGTTTGTTATTTATTTATTTATTTAATGTTGAATCTAGATTGTTGCTCATGAAGTAGCACAATCCATATTCCTGAAGAATATCATATGCTCTAAAAGAGCAATTCAAATTTATTGAAATAACTCAATTGTTGCTCCATAAGTAGCATAAATTAATATTCCTGAAGAATATTACATATTCTTAAAGAGTTATTAATATTATCTATGTATTTTTTTTATATACCTCAGCTTTTTTTTATTGCATATTGTATAATATTTATATCTATATATACATACAATCTTAATTTGGTGCTCCTGAAGCAGCACACAATTAATATTCCTGAAGAATATTATGTACTTTTGATGAACAATTCATATAATATGTGGCTAATCTTGATTCTTGAATTGTTATTGTTGTTGCTTCCGAAGTAGCACAATTTATATCCCAAAGAACATTATATGTTCCTAAAGAGCAATTGAGTTTCTAAAAAATATTAGTCTTTCGCCTGAAGTGGTTTAATATTAGTGCTCATGAAGTAGCACAATTTGTATTCCTGAAGAATGCTACATGTTCTTGAAGAACAATTCAAGCTTTTAATTTTGACAAATGTTATATGTTCATAACTCTAATTGTTGCTCTTGAAGTAGCACAATTAACTCTACATGTTCTTGGAACAACTAAAACTTGTCATTTTGAAATCATATATCACAATAACCATACTTTAATTGTTGCTCCTGAAGTAGCACAATTAATATTATTGATGAATATTACATGTTCCTAAAAAACAATGTATATCTAAAGGTATGTTGTAATTTAAAATATTACCTAATTATATGGAGTGGTAGCAAGAGCTCCCGTTTGAATGAAAATTGCATTTACAATATCCTATTGTGGTTTAATTTCTTTTCAAGAATAGATGTGAGATCCGGTAGATCTCAAAATTCACAATTTATTGATTTCACGTATCGTGAATAAAACTAAGTTGTGTTGCTCTGGAAGTAGCACAATTACATTCCTGAAGAATGGTCATATTGTGATATTAACATTACTATCACATATTTGTGGAAATGCCTCAACTTTTGCTCCTGAAGTAGCATCATTTTATATTCTAGAAGAATATTAAATGCTCTTAAAAAGCAACTCATTTCTTGAGTGATATATGCTTATTACTAAATGAAAAACATTATTTATGTCTAGTTGACATTCATGAAATCTTGATATCGATGTTCATCTGCCAATAAAAGACATAGGGAGATAATAATAGAATGAAATGAAACATCCAAGCAGGATTGCGTCAAGATATTAATTGTTTGTCCTCCCTAAAGCTCGATATGAGTAGTTGCATTTTAAACTGCAAGATTTTAAAATCTAGTGCATCGAATATCATTAAAGACTCCCGAAGAGCTTGTATCATTTTATCAAATGATACTAAATCAATTATTGAGTTTGCCCTTATTCTAGTAAGTCTAGAAAAAATATACTAAGTTTTAAGGATATCCGCTGCAATGGATACCATATTGAAATAATATAAGAAGGTAGTGATACATATTCTTGTATAAATTATTTTGTATTTAGCCGGAAGCTAACAAAAGAAAAGTTATCACACTACCATTTTAAATGTATTACACATTTATAAAAATAAGTGAGACAAACCATGTCATGAACCGGAAGTTCAAAGGGCTTTATGCTTTGACATGAGAGGTTTGGACATTCACGAGCAACTATCATGCGCAACATAATTGAAAATTTATCTGCGCGCAAATAGAGATCCTGAAGAATCTTTACTTTGATTTTCATGAATGCTTGACTTTTAGAAGAAATGAAGCAATTGCTAGAACTAATAGTTCAAATAATAAAGAACTCAATTCACTCAAGAAGAATTGTCTTGATAAAGCTAGCGAGTTTATTAAACTCTAAGTTCCTCCTGGAGAGGACTTATATTACTTTGGAATTGAGATTCAACACTTAGTTGCTCATTTAGGTGGAACATATATCACATTTATCAATGGTTTTGTACGTATAAAAACGAGTCTCACAAGAAGATTGTTATTATGATAAAATAACGTTCCCAACATTAGGTGGAACATGTATCACATTTGGATTCCTGAAGTAATCAATGTGAAATCTACATCCAATAAAAAGTACAAGAACAAACAAGTCACGTTTGGATTCCAGAAGTAATCAATGTGAACAAGAAGTCAAAAGACTCACTTGCAAAAGATTGCAAACCAACTTCTTGATGCTTTTAATTTGTGTATATAGAAGAAGTGACAATGTTATACATTTGCTATAAATACCCCCGCACAAATAAATGTCCCTAAAGGACAAGTACAAATGGTAGCAAATGAATATAAAATTCGTTAAAAATATGGTCGACCAATTGGTTCTAAAAGAAATTACGTGTCTAAGAAAAGGGACACAACATATGAACCAAACAATGACGATAATGATTAATCAATCAAATGAAGTTCCTGAAGAACTACAAGCGTCTGAAAATAACGA
Organism: Lavandula angustifolia; assembly: GCA_028984105.1. Taxonomy (NCBI): domain Eukaryota; kingdom Viridiplantae; phylum Streptophyta; class Magnoliopsida; order Lamiales; family Lamiaceae; genus Lavandula; species Lavandula angustifolia. Next base: position 25,519,412 of record CM054823.1, read on the forward strand.
GATCTCAAAATATTGGAGAGATCAAATATCGTCGTGGACGCACAACGGTATTTGCGCCTTTTAATATGACTCTTGAAATGAAAAAAGAGGATCCCCAATGACGATCTATAAGAGATTGTCAAGATTGAAATAATTGGCCAAAGAGGAACGAAGTCATATAAGGTGAATTAATATTCCCTAGAAAGCCGGAAATATTTGGACCTGTAGTTCCAAAATCCGGAAAGTATATCCCCGAATGATATAAATGTGTCTTTGTTACATAGAGAAATGAGAAATTTACGAGATATAGGGCAATACTCGTAACACAATATTTCTCTCATAGATCGGGAATTAATTATGTACTCTCCTATAATAGACGCCATTATATTTGATTAATCAACTTATGTCACAAAAGGCTTGCTATGCGCCTTATGGATGTAGTAAATACTATCAATGTGATTCACTAGATAGTGACATATATATGAAGATCCCTGAAGGATTTAACTTGCTCAAAGCATGTAAGTCAAAAAGATATTTTCAATTAGACTGTAAAAGTCACTGTCAGGGCTGAAATAGTACAGCCGTATATGATATAATCATAACGGAGAGAATTCCTTGACAGAAGGGTACATAAATGATGACTTGAGTTTGATTGAAACTCCTGAAGAACATAATACTTATATATATACTCCGTCAAAATGACTTACATAGAACAAATAATTATGAATTATTTTATTCATTGATAATCCAACTCACATCCTTGTCGGCATCAGGGGAGATATAAAACATAAATGAGAGAATGCCGCAATATCTCGTTGGATTAATTATTAGATTCACGCACTATGAACCAAAAGTTCATCAAGTTATTTAGTGCAAAAGGAGTGACTAAAATCTCATATACCTGTTGTATATGCACCATGAAAGAACTGAAGTTCCTCATAGACAAAAAAAAATCAATTAATTCTCATTGACGCTAGAAGCGTGAGAGATTTATTGGTGCTAAGAGATAAGAAGTCCGCGGAATACAAAATTAGAACACATTACTCCAAATTTCTCCTAAAGAGAATATGTGAATCATTATGTACAAAAGTACTTGATGAAATCAACTCATGCCTAAAGACGGAGTTAGAATCATAAGACTTAGGTTGAACTAATAATTGTCTCGACCTGCAGATCGAGCATCTCCCTAATGGAGTTATGCTAGTCGACCTACCTGAAGGTCTTTAAAGAGATTTTATTTTATTGCATCCACATAACTACCTAATGGTTGCTTCAATCACTTGAAGTGGATGAAGACTCATTTAGACCTATAGAAGATAACAAAAATGAGGACCAGAAGTTCCTTACTTATGTGCAATTGAAAATTTTAAAATGGTATTGACCATCATTTGTTATCTTCGAGACAAACATGCTATTATATTTGATGATAATTAAATTTGTGTTGCACATATTAGTGTAGACCTTAAAGATAACCTTGAAGATTGTTATCTTGAGGGGGAGTAACAAATTGTAAATAATCCTAAAGATTAGACTGACTCCTAAAGGTCAAATGACCCTGAAGGTCAAATGGTTGTACTCTTTTTTCCTTTCTAAGTTTTTCCCAAAGGGTTTTCTTAGTTAAAGTTTTTAACGAGGCATCCAATGCAACACATGGGAAAATGAGTCATTCAGATTGATTCATAAAAGAGCCAATGCAACACATGATTTCCAAAAGAGTGGCGGCATTAACATCCAGCAAATTCGCTCAAGTGACAACCTAGCAGATTCTTTTACAAATGCATTACCAACATTCAAGAAGTTGTTATACAAGATATATGCGCCGACTCAATGATCAAGAATGACTATATTGAGGTAGAGCAGCTGTACTCTTTTTCCTTCGTCCATTTTTTATCCCAATGAGTTTTTCTGGCAAGGTTTTAACGAGACATCAATTTCTTTTAGGGATGGTCAATCAAAGGGGAGTGTTGTAAATATATTATATATATATACTTACTATATATTGTGATGACCATGTAAACCCTAAAAGCCCACGAGTCCATCTTGTACTCTATAAATAGAGGTCTCCACCCTCATAATAATATACATCTTATTTCTGCTCTCTCTATTTATTCTCTATATTCTCTCTAGTTTATAACACTAATAGAATTATAGTATAATACTTATTGTTGAATTTATTAATAATATTTGCTTTAAATTATGTACAAATTTTATTATAAGTCATAAATTTTTTTAATTTTTTTTATTAAAATTAAAATTATAAATTAATAAATATTAATTTAATAGTATTTAATAACTTTAAACTATTCAACAAATAGTATAAACTAAAATCTAAAATTCTAAACCCTCACCCTCTATCCCTCACCCACCGTCACTCCTCTTCCTCCCTCCATCTACCTCACGCACTCCCCCCTCTCCACCCTTGCATCCCAGCCCGGCCCGCCGCCGCCGCCGACCTCCGAGTCCCGCCGCCGTCTCCGACCCCCGTGCCGTCTGCTTCCATGACTCGCTGTCGCTGACCTCCAATTCTAGAAAGAATAAAGGTAATTTATGCTTCTACCTAAAAAATTAATTTGAAGTCTGAGAAATGAGATAATTGAAGTCTAAAAAATTTAAATTTCGTAATCAAGTTTTTTTTTTTTTTTTTTTTTAAATTGGTGACGAAAAATGAAAAAAAAAAATCTGGGTCGTCTGCGGTCCGATTTTGGGGCTAATTAACAGACCCGTGCGGGTTCGTGGGACGGAGCGGGTCCGCGGTTCCTGTGCGTACCCGGACCCGACCTGCAATTTTGTCATTCCTAGTTGCTTGTACAGTTTAAGTGATGGCTCATGTTATGTAGATGTATGTTGCTGTTTGAATTAATGTTTCTTATTTTTTTTAACGTTTTTTTGGTAAATGAATCTGCATCAGTGATGCAAAACATTCGAATTGCTTTGATTACATTAATATTTCCAACTTATAATGTAGAAGGCCGGATGAAAGCAAAATAATACTTCCTTTGTTCAGCTATTACTGTCCCTTCTTTTTCGGTACGGAAATTTAGAAATTTTATTTAAGTACGTATTTTATGAATTTTAAATATATTAAGAAGTAGATCCAGCTTTCGAGAAGTTGTTGGGAGGAAGAAATGTGAATTTATCCAATTTTTTGCAAGATATAGTTGAGGCAATAGATTAATTTTTTTTCTATTTTTTTCATATTGTAATTGAAGAAATAATCTAAAGTCTTTAAAAAGTTAAAATCATAATTTTTTGAATTCGATGTGAGCCGAAATCGTGTGAGAGAGTTTTTTGGAAAGGGAATATAAGAATCTTGACATCGTTAGTGGGTAAGAGGGATCCACTTCATTTTAAACTTATAAAGTTAATTTTTTATATTTTAGGAAATAATTATTTTATAAAAAATCAAAGTTCAGAACATTGATGTCAAATAGTAAAAACCAAAAAGCTCAGGCCCAACTGTTTAAGACTCTTTTTTTCAATTAAATCGATTACTGATCTCTCTCAACAGAATTTTTGGGAAGGGGAAGAAGGAAGAAGGAGAAAGCAAGAATGAATTCATCAGCAAAAGCGGCATACAGAAATCTTCTCAGATCAGTGAGGAAACACGTTGGGAAAGAAGACCACAAATCCCATTTCACAGACTTCATCAAACACGAGTTTAGAAGAAATGCTGTCTCCACAAACCCTCAAGATTTGAAGCTTGCCCAGGATTACACCTTCTATCTCAACAGCGTACACCATCAGAAGGTGCTCTATTTCTTTATTAATACTATATTATTGTCAATTTCAAGTTGGAAACTTCTTTTTTGATTGAGTCCCCAATTCGAGTTTGGTAATGATGGTAAAACGCGACTTGTTCTTTATTAATACTATTAATACTTCATGTTCGGTTTACACGAATTGGAATAGATAGGGAAGCTAAAGCCTCTAGCCCAAGTACTACTCTGCGCCTTAAGACTTTCAGGCGGTTAGGGCATTACAAGATCAACTAAAAGTTTAAGTTTGGCTTTATTTGTTTTCTAGTTGATATTGAGCTCAATTTAGCTAACTTATCTAAGACTCACGAGCTTGTTTGAGCTTAGACGATTCTGAAGATTGAAGTATAAAAGTATTCTTGATCTCTATAAAAGTATAAGTAATCAAGTTAGTAGTTTTATGTTTACATATCAGCTAACAATCTTCTGAGCTGTCAAACTTAATCTTGAGTGTTTCATTTTAATGAGCTCAAGAATAGATCGACTCATTTAAGGTCCTAATTACGGAGTGCGATTCAAGTATTGGTTCTAAATATTGAAACTTGGTTGAATTTATGGTTATTAACAGAGGTGATTGGAGATGATGCATAACTTTCTCCGATATTGTCTGGTTGGGGCTTCGTGCCATTACGAGTAGGATATTTTGATCTGCCAAGAGCAATCTGGACTTACTTATCATGTGATCTGTAGATGCTATTCCGGGGCCAAGTTTTACATGGAAATGATGGTGATCCTTTTGTTTATGTTTTATCGTCGCTGCATTGGCTTTAAGAATTATTGGCCTTGTAATTGGAAAGCTTGAACCTTTTAGCATCAGATGGTTTGCAAATTTGCATTGCTTTTACCCTGAATGGAACATATGACGATTGAGTATTGTCGAGATTCTTCCTCTGGTTGTATTTTGATATAACATCATGTTTGGTGTACAGGAATTGCTCTTCTCATACAATATAGCAGTGGATAGGACTGAAGAGATGAAAAAAGTACTTGGAAAATCTGCTGCTAGTGTGGGTCTCCAGCTGCCTGAAGCTTATCAGCCTTGATAGTTGGTAAGATATAATCCTTCTCTTGGTTGCAATATGCTAGAAATCATGACATTTCTTTGAGTTTCAAGATGTTGCCATGCTTCTAACATATAATCTGGAGGTTAATCTAAACTTGTACTCCCTCCGTCTCATTAAAATCGTTCTCTTTCTTTTCGGCATGGAGATTAAGAAATTTTATTTAGATATATATTTTATGAGTTTTAATTATATTAAGAAATTAACACAGTTTTCGAGGAATTGTTGGTGAGAAGTAATGTGAATTCATCCAAAATTTATTAAGGCATAGTTGAGGCAATTGATTTTATTTTTTTTGTTCTTTTTTTTATTGTAATTAAAGAAATAATCTAAAGTTTTCAAAAAGTTATCATAATTTTCTGAGTTTTGAGCGGAGCGAAATCGTGTGAGAGAGAAACTTTTGGAGAAAGAGAGTATATAAGAATGTTGATAGGTAGTGGGTAATGAGGGGTCCACCTCATTTTTTAATGTAGAGTTAATATTGCTATTTCAGGAAATGGGACACTTATATTGGGACAGACTAATCGGGAGAGGTGGACGCTTTTAATGGGACGGAGGGGAGTATGTCGGAATAATCATCTATGGCAAATCCTGTTGAATATAGGTTGAATTTAGCCATTCATTTAACCTTGCTTTTTCTCTATGTGCTGATCATACACTGTAAGAATTTAAAGCATATCGAGGAATCTAGGAATCCTTGAAAGATTATTAACTTAATCTGCAGAAGATAATTTTTAATAATTTTGATGAACACCCAATACCCTGATAACCTTAGTCCAGACCAGACATATCTAATGCTGCTAAATGTTCTTGTCATGAATTTGTTTGGGAGTATAAGTTTACAAAGAAGAACTCGATATTCAATGGATTAGAAACTATTTCAAGCTAATCATTTTGACTCATTGAATGTGCAGTGATGGTGGTGGTGGTGGTGGCTGAGCAAGCAAGGTGAGTGGTTTATTTAAGTTGATAATTTAGTGGCAGATGCAAGTTGGGAAACACTATATATGTTGTTCTTGAGCCATCTTATGATTGGACTGGATAATAATGTTTTGTCTTTTTTAGAAATAGAACACTTCTAAATTCTAACGAAACACCCCTAGTCGGTAATACATGATGTTTCTAATGATACGGAACGAGCATTAGTTTTATATTTATTTGTTGATTGTTTTTATTTTGAAGTTGAAGGTGTGGTAACTAATATGCATTATATATGCTGTTGGCATCTTCAACTTTAAATTGAGAAGTTTTTTTAAAGTTTAAAAAAGTAGTTATAAAACTTATGTTTTTAACAAAAGTTATTTTAACTCAATACTATGTTTTGCATGTTTTATTTCATGGCCTAATTGAAGTTAATTTTTGGTTTAGTTAGGACATTGAATTAAATATAATGTATGGCACCATCTTATTGGTGGCAAGACAACAATTATGATCTATAATATCCTCACATGCAATTGTATGTGAAATTTCTACTCTTAATTGTGTTCTATTTTTCCTAGACTAAAATTTTCATTCAGTTCCGAACCTTGTCTAAATTATAATTTCCCTTACTCTACGAATGGACGATATTGAATTAATGTCTAGATTTGGAATCAATAAATATCAAAATTATGGTTGAATATGGTAATCAACTATCTCATTCCTACTTCTGTCTAAAACAAGTAAACAACATATGAAGGATTAAAGAAAGAAAGGATTCAATTTGTGTGAGTGCAAGATTTACTTTGTGCGCATTAAAAATAACGGCAGTCGGCTCCCTCGTTATAAGAAAAAAAAAAACTCACCTCACTATTAAAAAAAATCGTCAGATTCAACTAATAATAAGAATCAAGGTAGGGGTCGCACCTTTCTCGGATCACACTAAAATTAAAAATACTTCATACGTTCCGCTAATATTGTCTTAGTTTTCTTTTTTGATTGTCATGTTATTCTTGTTCTTATTCGAAAAAAGAAATTGTTCGGAAATATTAAAGTTTTGAATGATCTCAAACCTCTATTTGATATATGAATTAGTCTATGTTTTACTTCAAGATATAGATTAGTCTGAATTTGTATAGATAGACTAATATAGATCAGGCTAGATTTTGTTCAAATGTTGCTCGCTGAGTTTTCAGTTAGGCTCGACTGAAACCCAAATCACGACACGGACTACGGTTCTCATTCGACTTGTCCAGATCGAGGAGATTAATGTACGAGGTGTGAGAAACAAATATCAAATATGATGGTCAATAGAGACAATCAAGTACCAATTCAGTATTTTGACCAATTAGTAAATGTTGTGTAAGCCCTAATTTCAGAAGGCGTGCACAGTACCTAATTCAGAGGGTCTGCACATGATGAGGTCGACACTAGATAGGTGTTTATGTTCTCCAAATGCCTATTCGGTGCATGCTCATACAATCAATGTCTATTTTTGTTTATGCAAATTCTGTCCACTTATGTATCATCATAGTTGTCCCCATCTTTTTTTTTTTTTTTTTTTTTTTTTAACGAGGAACCCGCAGCCGCTACCTTTGGTGCGCACAGGGTAAACCTCGCTCCTGTGCAATAGCCTGCAAACCACACAGAAGAGTTAAACCACCCTTAATGTGACAAGGTGACAGACTCACACATAGCGTGTCCAGTGGGAATTGAACACATGACCTATCGGTCCCGGGCCACCCACCTTCACCGCTATGCCATCCCAAGGGGACTAGTTGTCCCCATCTTATCATGTGTCGTGTAGGAGGAAGATACTATTTTATACATATTGAAAGCTAATAAAAATTAATAAACGACGTAAAAAATGACAGTAATAACTTTGTATTATTAAGGTATCATTAGGGATGGCAAAATGATCCGGACCAGACCTGGACCCGCACGTAATGGGGCGGGTAATACCCGCCCCGTATGAGTGCGGGGCGGTTCCGGACCCGCCCCGTAACGTGTTTGGTCCGGGTCCAGTTCCTGCCGCAGCCCCGCCCCGTATAGACCCGATGGGTCATGTAAGACCAGTCCCGGACTCGCCCTGTATGGACCCGCTTCGCCGCAAATTAGAATTTAGTATTGTAAAAATGTTATTTGTGAGATTCAAACCCGCATCAATAATTTCTTTACATGCACTTATACCGTTTGAGCTAATATTCACACTTGTTAATATTCTACATGTATAATTATATATAACAATATGACATACTAAAATAAAAAAAATTAATACATCTCACAAAAAATTAGCTTATAAAATACATATATTAATTTTCTAAATTTCAATGTACTATATTCAAATTGTAATTACGGGCATGTATTCGAAAATGAAATTAATATTTTTATTTTCAAAATTTAAATTTAAAACTATTTTTTATTTCTTTAATTGAAATGGATTATATGTATAAATACCCAACATTACTAAATTACCTTCAAATTTTAGTCATTTGGACTGATATTCAAAATTTCATTCCAGTGCCTAAGGGGAGTCTATGTACCTATGGTGCTGATAGAAATTTTAGGCTCTCCGCAGCACCCATACATTTCATAGGCACTCCATCGGTACTCACGGCAGTGCACATCTGAAGAAAATTGGTTCACCATCGGCACCCGTAGGCTCACGCATCCGCACTCGTCGGCATCCGTAGGCTCCCCTCGGCACTCGTTGGCACATAACATGTTAGTCAAATCTCACATAAACCAAGTAAAAAAGTGAGGATAAATTGATAAGTTCGGGTATTTTGTAACTATAATTATAGTTGATGGCTAGTATTATGTTTTTTAAAGGGGAATGGTTATAATATACATTTCCACTTATACATTTATTTCTCATATTTAATTTATCATTTATTCTCTTACTATCTCACTCATCTTATCTCTTACTTTATCGTATACTCTTTTCTCATAACATCAACTTTCTTAATTTCCGCGCCGAAGAAAAACGAATCACTTGAAGCAAGACGGACTAGGGGAGTAGTATTATTATTAGGGTCAAGTACAAAATATCTCTTGACGTGGTCGGCTAGAAGACTAGCTTTTTTTTAGTGGGAATACCCATTGTTAGCCAAAACGAAAAAAAAACACAAATGTAGCCTGAAACTTAAAAAAAACACAAAAGTAGTCATTTTGTCTTTATCCGGCGGAGGGCCGATGGGAGGGCCGATGGCGGAGTCCATCGGCCCTCCATCGGCCGTGAGAAAAAAAATTCGAACCCCCCCTTGAGGGCCAGAAGGCCCTCCATTAGGCCCTCCTTAGGCCCTCCAAGGGGAGAGTTCATCGGCCCTCCATTAGGATCTCCTTAGGCCCTCCATCGGCCCTCCATTAGGCCATCCATCGGCCCTCCATTAGGCCCTCCTTAGGCCCTCCAAGGGGGGAGTCCATCGGCCCTCCATTAGGCCCTCCTTAGGCCCTCCATCGGCCCTCCATTAAGCCCTCCTTAGGCCCTCCAAGGGGGGAGTCCATCGGCCCTCCTTATGCCCTCCATTAGGCCCTCCAAGGGGGGAGTTCATCGGCCCTCCATTAGGATCTCCTTAGGCCCTCCTTAGGTCTTTCATCGGCCCTCCATTAGGCCTTCCATCGGCCCTCCATAGACCCTCCTTTAGGCCCTCAGGGAGGGGGGTTCGAATTTTTTTCTCACGGTCGATGGAGGCCCGATGGACTCCCCCCATCGGCCTTCCCATCGGCCCTCCGCCGGATAAAGACAAAATGACTACTTTTGTGTTTTGTTTTAATTATATGCTAGATTTGTTTTTTCGTTAGAAATGCCCCTTTTTTTTATTACCTGTAGGGGACTTTTTTGAAGATTAATTTAATTATTAATTGATTAAAAAATGAGATATGATGGTGCTGATGCCACCGCTGATCTTCTCTCTGACCCTATCCCACAAGTAATAAAATAGTTGGTCGACACGGAGTCCCAACACTCCAACTGCATCGTTGTGAGGGGTCGACATCTATATTCTTGACTTCACTATCATCCAAAGTCGTCCAATAACATATTCCAAAATCTGTGTGGGTCTCATGCAACCATCCAATGAATTATCACGAGTATAAAATAGAGAGAGAATAAAAAACCCTCCTAGCTAGAAATCTCACCCCTTCACCTGTATCCATCACAAAAAAATAAAATCATTTTAAAAGAGAAAAAAATGGCGACCGATGAACCCTCAAAGCCTAAAGCACTGCACCTTGAAGACCTCAACGAGGTGCGCAAAGTGTTCGAGCGCTTCGACGCCAACAGCGACGGAAAGATCTCCGTCGAGGAGCTCGTCGGCGTGTTGGAGGCCCTCGGAACCGTCACCCCCGCCCACGAGGTGAGGCGGATGATGCAGGCGATAGACACCGACCAGGACGGCCAAATCAACCTTGAGGAGTTCGCCGCCTTCTGCGAAGGCAACGCCGATCCGTACAAATCGGAGGAGAAGGAGCTGAACGAGGCGTTCGAGCTGTACGATCAGGACCGCGACGGCAAGATCTCGGCGGCGGAACTCCACCAGATCTTCACGCGCCTCGGGGAAGGCTGCTCGGAGCAGGATTGCGCCGGGATGATTAAGTCCGTCGATTCCGATGGGGATGGTTTCGTCAATTTGCACGAGTTCAAGAGGATGATGAGCAAGACCAAAAATATTTCTAATTAGATTTCCTACTTAAATCACTCTCTCGTCCGTTTTATGATTATTGATTAATAAATAATTTTGCTTAGCTGCATGCTTACCTTAAAATTTTGAAATTCGACTGCACAATTATGAGTTTTTCATTATTCATCGATGTTCAATATTTTGGACGATGCATCAAAAAGTACAGACACGGAGCGGCTTGTATATATCATTTTCGTATACTCTTCTGTGTATCACACTATAAGGGTATTGATATGTGGTATTTTTTATTAAAACAAATGAATTATATTTAACACATGTTAATAATCTTATGAAGTGGTACAAATAAGGATAAATAAAAATGGTATATACAAACCTTTGAGACATGAAATACATCATTTAGCTTTGGGAAATTTGACTTTGATTTGATGGTATTCTGTACAGATACGTGTTAGTTATAATCTTACGAGCCAACTTATTTCAGCTAGTAAATTAATACTCTCTCCATCTCATTATATATATCTCATTAAATTTAGGCATCAAAATTAAAATAATAAGTTTAAAAATATAAAATTCTGTTTTAAAAGTATATATAAATAAATGATTGTGGTGCAATCATTTATTTCTTAAATTTGTATGAGACATAAATACTAAAACAATCAAAAAAAGGTTAAATAAGACATAAATAATAGGAGGGAATATAAACGTAAACGATGGACACAAGATGCAATGATCTGGAAAAACATATGCTAAATATGATTAAAGTATTTATTATATGATGCAAGTTTAGGGATCGATTTATAATTAAATACAAAAATTTACAGTCTAATTTTCGTGAAATATAAATTGTACGATCATCATTATGGTCTCGTGACAGATTCAATGTTCGTTTTTAGCAGAATTTATATATTTTCTTCTCTCCCATTTGTATAACTTCGAGGGCGAATTTTTTTTCTTTTTTAAAGGATTGTAACAAACAAAAAGAAAATTATTGAAAATTACTTTCTCCCTCCCGTTTTAATTGTTCAGCTGCTTTTAAATTATTATTCGTGTGTAAAGAAGTGTTTCAAAATTGTGGTGGTGGCTGATCAAGCAAGGTGAGTGGTTTATTTAAGTTGATAATTTAGTGGCAGAAACACTATCTTACGATTTGAGTGGATGATAATGTTTTGTACATAGGGCTACAAGACACCCTTCTTTTGCATCTCTCATCCTCTTCTATATCACTTTCATTTTTTTCTTGTAGAATATATTGTTTCAAAATATAAATTCTATTTCTTGTAGAATATATTGTTACAATACCTTCATTTAAGTTTGGTGCATGTTAACCCGCTCCCTTTCCGCTCTATAAATGTATTAGAGTATTGAACAAGTTAGTAAATTTTATGTGTTGATAACTTGATATAGTATGGTCTTGTGTTAATTATAAAGTAAAAATGTTCAAATTTATAGGTTATCATACACATTAAAATCGTAAATAAGATATTGAAATGTGGCTATTGTCTCAATTTTATATGGCATCCTCCTTAGCAAAAGATTGTGAAATGGATCGTTTGTGTTTGGATATTTTCTGGTTTTCTTTTAAGTTTTTTATATCTCATTAGTATGTTAATAATTTTCAGTTTACTATTTAATCTCGAGCACAATATATTCAATACTGAGATGTAGTTGTTGCTAAGAACTCAGGGTAACAAAGATGATTATTGTCATGTGAAACTCGACTGTTGTTTTTTATGTTCTTAAATATTGGATTTCTATCTATCGAAATTCTATTCTTTGAATCAAAACAGATAAAGTGTTGTGCTTGCTGCAATTCCCCCCCCCAGCTATTTTCTTCCTTTTAGTTTGACGTTATATACTTGATGCCTTTTGTATTTCAAATATATAATTAATTCTTATGCTTACGTGCATCACATATGAACAATTGAAGCTAAACAAATACGTAGAACATCATTATACAACTGCGCAGAGCAATTACCTAAAAAATAAAAAAAATAAAAAATAAAAAAAAAATACATAGAACATCATTATACAACCGCTCAGAGCAATTACCTAAAAGTCAAATAATATATATCATACAATATCAGTTTCTTAATTTCAGTGTCGGATAAAAGGGACGGAGGTAGTTATTATCAGAGCATACAATAAATTTAGTGCATAAAGTCATATTATCTATTTCCGGAATAAGTTTGAGGTAAGGAAACGACAAAAAGACGGTGTTATTTTGAGTTTTTAGATATAAACTTACATATATACAGTAAGGATAAGATAATTTTCGTATATATAAGTATAAATATAAATAATATACTAACAAATAAAAAAAAATAAGAATTATAAGCAATGCATTTTACTCCCTCCGTCCTCTAAAAGTGGCTCACTTTCTCGATTGGAATGTTCCACTAAAAGTGGCTCAGATCCAATTTGACAAAAAAATTATTATTTTTTGTTCCACTTTATTAATTATTTCTCCTACTTTATCCCTACTTTATCATTTATCTCTCCTACTTTATTATCTACTTTCATTATATTATTCATTTTCACCCTCCTATTTACCATCTTTTTTCTCACTATCTCATTTATCTTCCTTCTTCTACTTTATCATCTACTCATCTCTCATACTTTATTATCAATTTTCTTAATAACCCAATCGATAAGTTTTGAGCCACTTATAGCGGGACGGAGGGATAAGTAGCCAGCCAACTATTCTAAAGCTAACTACAATTCTAAATAGATTCTAACTTTTAATTTCAAAAAATAATTCTCAAATACTAAATTTCAAAGACGGGTTGAGATTTATTTTTTAATATATTTTAAAGTAGTATAATGTTTTGAGAGAATTATTTATTCGAAGAATGCTATTTTCAAATTTTATTCTAATTTTTTATTGTTGAGCAAAAATTTGGGTTGCATTTCAATGAATAAACTTCTGACAATAAGTCGTCAGATCCTCTTATCATATTTCTTGTCTCCCATTCTATATTACACCAATAGAAATATCATATGTGTTAAATAAACATGTGTCACCTTAACCGACGACAAAATCAACCGTAACTACACCAATATAGTTAATTCCCAAATAATTGGTAATAATAGTTCTTTTTCCTTACATATGAAGTGTACAACATCTTTCACAGCTTACTGGGTACAAGGTCAGTCGAGAAGCCTCTCGGCATCCCCTGCTGTGGTGTCGTCTTCAGCAGATCATTTCTCTCAGCTATAAATTTGGCAAAACGAGAACCCTTGGCGCCCTTACCGTTGTCTTCAGCAGGGAACTTCAGCATATCCGGCAACGGGTCCGGCTTCGGATAGACCGGCGGCATCAGCGCCCACACAGAAGAGAGGTGCTCATTGGGCTTGTCAAGTTCTTCCAAAGCTTTGAAATCCTCCATATCTGCAAAACAGTGTGTAGATTCATTACAAGCTAACAAGAAGCACGAGCAATAAACGTCGTGTTTTTCTAACTTTACCGCACATTTCAACTGCAGTAGTTTTACTGAAGTAAAGATCACCATGCAAATAAGTAATCAGGTTATGTTGTATGCATTAAATCCCCTTAACTATTAACTTTTTACGCTTTGCCCCCTGAATTATAAACTCCATGGACTATTGGTTTTGTGCACTTCGTACATCAACTATGAAAATATGCAAAATTTGCCCTCTAAACTAATCTAATTTCTTGTATAAGAGTAAAAATTCTGCCCAATTTCATAGCTCTTGGGGAAAAAATGCACAAATCTAATAGTCCAAGGGCCAAATTGCATATTTTTATAGTTTAGAGGGCAGAATGTAAAAAACTAATAGTCTACGGAGTTTAATTTAAACCCCAATGAAACTGACCTGCAGAGAACCTCAAGACTGGCTCCAGAGCAGCACATGGGATGCTGAAGTTCAAATGCGGTATAACCGCTCCTCCACCGTGCTTGGCATTGCTGTCGATGATTTCCATAACAAAGATTAAGGTCAACAAGCCAATTATTGAAACACATGTCCGGATAAACGCATGAAACAAGGGGGGAGGGGGGAGCATATGGACTTCACGCGTTGACTATTCAGAATATATTGAGCGTTAAAATTGCAGAAAAAGGAACTTCTCGAATCGGAGAAAAAGAATAGAAATAGTTCGTGCAGAAAAGGTACCTTGTGACGAGACCAATCATGCGGCCATTTGAGTTGACAACAGCACCACCACTACTGCCAGGATGGACTGCAGCAGTTGTCTCAAGCATGGCTGGGATTTGTTTACATGATCTGGTTTCCGGAGAAGTAGCGGCTCCAATGACTTTAGCTATCACGCCGAGGCAGGCAGATGGATGGAAGTCTGAGAAAATTCCAAAGTTATCAAATTTATAAGCTCAAAGAGATATATAACAGACCAATAGAGTATTAATACTATACCGGCTATTTACTCACTACAAATAGATGTAGGTCGGAAGCACGCATAGTGAAAAGTAAAGCAAGGCAAGAAGAATTAAAATAAATATGAAGAGGCATTATGAGCATTGAATTAGATATTTGACAGAACAAGCACTGCAATTCTTACCACAGCGAGGCCCGAACAAGCCATGCCCGATGACATAAGCCTCTGATCCAGGTGAGGGGCAATCAACATCCAAGGAAATAGGAGATATCTTATCAGGAACCATCTCAAGCTGCAGTAGAGCAACATCTAAGGGGCCTTTGGAAATATAGACAACCCTAGCATCAGTCCAGATCCAAGGATCCATGAAGTCTAACCGCACACGTATATTTCTGTGATTCGTCTTGGCCAAGCCGTATCGAGAAAGTCTATCCTCGTTTTTTAGAGAAATATCTGCTTCTCTAAGATTTGTCATCAGCAGGTTCTGAGTTGTTTTTTCGCCATTAAACGTCTCTAGCTTCGTATGAGCATTTGGAATAATAGACACCTCTGGCATCATTTCATTTCTGTCGCCATTTGAAGCTGTTTTCCCAAACCTCCATGGCTCGAGGAGGTGAGCGTTTGTAAGAACCAAACCTTGTTTATTGAGCAAAACACCTGATGCCCATGATCCATCATCACTGGTGATAAGACAAATCGAAGATATAGCCTTTTCAACTGGAGACAGAAGCTGAGAACTGAAATGAATTTGCTCGTAAGAATGATTTGGAATCTCAGATGAAAAGCATCTGGGTGATACAGCCTCAACAGCACTCAAGTGTCGGTTACTGTAATCAACTCCGTTCCAGGCAATATGAGGCTTCTCTAGCTGCAACTCACTGCAAGCAGCGACAATGGCATCCCATGGAATCACCATCTGCCAGTCAAAACCATCATATTACAAAGGTTCGTTCTAATTATATTGATCTGGGCAAGTCATTTAATGGTCCTTATTACGGTATCTTCCACTAAGCTTAATGCATAAAAAGTAAAAAGATAACTATGAATACCTGAACTTCAGTGCCACTAATCTTTTGCCGCAGTGGTCTCGTCAGAAGACCTATAAATTTTGCTTGCTCACTGAAAACTGGGCTGCCTTCCATGCCTGAAAGATTCAAGGTTACTGCTGTTAGTATCAACAAGATACAAGAACCAGAAACAATTTTCAAAGCTTGTTGCTCATACCAGGAAGACACCTAACATCAGCCATCAATAACGATCTTGTGGAAGAAGTGGGTGGGTAGATGTTGCCAATGGACCCCACTGAAATACTGCACTCAGGAGAAGATTGAGATCATATCATTATTACAGGCCCAACAAACAGCAACACTTCACAATTTAAGTCGTTACACCATGCATGTATGAATTTATAAAATGGAACGGAAAGATACAGTCATATATGGACATAAAGCACAACCATGAAGCAACTATAAAGAAGAAACAATGTTTACTTGTTAAAGAAGTGCAAAGGTGACAATATGCCAAAAGGAGATCCCATTGCAAGAAGAAGATCTCCTCTCTTTGGAATAGATGTCTGCAACATTCGGGGATTCTGAAAAAATAAAAAAAATATAGTGACACCGTCAAGTATCAGCATAAATGCATATAAAGATAAACACTAGAACCACTAAGAATTTGTACTGGTCATACAATTGTAATATGAAAGTTAGTGAATGAAAATCGTACATCGACACAAAATTTGGACGGAACTGCTAGCAGGGCGATTCTTGTGGCTGATTGCCCCATGAGATGAGGACTGCTTGATTCCTTACTCCCCATGGGCCAATGGTTCTGGAAGGGTGTTTGCTCAACCTGAAATCAGCAGTTGATAGCTCCTGTTACATAATACACCATCTATGTAGTCAAATATCGATATGTTTTTCACAGACATGCAAATCAACTTCTACTTCAAAGAGCAACGTTGCTAAAAGTTTTAGAGTAGCCAATTTATGCATGAGAGAAAGATTGACTAGAAACCCGAAGGCATAAAGGCCGAATGAGGCAAGATGATCATCTTGTCGAAGTCTACAGCGGATACTGAGCTTTGTTAACTATTTAAATTGAATTAGACTCTCTAATTCATGATTATGCTAGTGTCTATCAGTGCCACAAGAATGAAGAACATTTCAAAACAATGTTGAAACTGACATAGACACAGTTCAACTGCAAAAAACAGACTTACTCGGGTGAAAGGTCGTATCTGCTCATGAAAAGTGGAGCTGAAGTGAAGTTTATGAGAACTTCATTATCGTAGCATTAAAGTAGGGAGCACAAGTCATTGTCTAGAATCTTTTGTGCCTTTATTTAGCTACATATTTTAGGCATAAAAACAAAGGTTGACTTGAAACCAGAATTGTGAACAATACGAAAGTGAAATTTAGCAATTTCTTGTCTCAAAAACAAATTCAACACATCAACATCAATAAAATTAACACATAGTAAAACCTTTTTCTGGAAATTGAATGGTTTTTTAATCAGAAAATTCATTACTATAACTTGAAAAAATAAAAACACAACATTTAATGGATACATCATGTGTGATGACTCAATCTCGGCACATGTCAGGATACAGATAAAAGGCGACTAATTTACCTGTTCACGGGAGCCGATATGTTGGGGACCACGGCCATGAGAGGCCAGAGACCAACCAACTTCCCAACTATGTTCCGGTGAACCACAAGAAGCTTCAATTAGTGATTGAACAGCAGCAGATGAATGTGGAATATCAAGCTTCACAAGAATCAGTAATACAAGTCAGTACTTTCCTTCGAAGAAATTCAGATAAAACTATGCATGCAGATATATTGAGCATGAAAAAGTCTGGAAAAGCAACATCCTCTTAAGAATAACTTCTGCACTCGAGTAAGATACTGTAATACTGAAAGCCGTATATCCACAAAACAGATTAAAATAATGAACTACTCAATAACTTATTATAACAATATATAACTACTAGCTTCCTAGCTAATTGCCTACCATTTTTCGTAGTTGAGCAGGAACCCAGGGTAAAGAATCCATGTTGCCATCTACCATAGACTTGCCCTAGCCATAGACAAATCATACACTATATCAGCCAACAAATTCCCGCATTCATGACAGGCTCGAAAATAATATCGCTTCTATAAGATTACACCTCCATTAGTACATCAATCCGAACACCTGGTATCAAGCGAGGTTCCTTCTACAAAATTGAAGAATAAATGTCACATAAATAAATAACCAAGAAATTAGTTGATATACCATCAGTTGTACATATAAGTATGTAAATATTCCAAACCTCTGAATTATTTTTCTGGTATTGTTGAGATACGAATGGTTCAATTGCCGATGCAGCTGTCAATACGAAGAGGGTCTCTGAAGATTCCAAGTTGCAACTGCCTGCAGTAGCACTTCCACTGGAAGCTGGAAAAATCATTCCTGATGCTGAGAGCATTGTTTTCCCAGAACTAAAGAAATCGAACG
Source organism: Lavandula angustifolia (assembly GCA_028984105.1). Taxonomy (NCBI): domain Eukaryota; kingdom Viridiplantae; phylum Streptophyta; class Magnoliopsida; order Lamiales; family Lamiaceae; genus Lavandula; species Lavandula angustifolia. The sequence goes on from CM054823.1 coordinate 25,537,623, forward strand.
ACATGTTACACTTCAAATAACACATGTAGATATTTTGCATCAATCTAAGAAATCCATATCTAGACGACATAGAACAAGTAATATGAGTAAATCATAAGATGATCATCGATGATGATTGCGAGTACTGAACTTACTTGTAATGGTGGAAAGCATGATTTCGCATTTTTAGTCCCTTTGGATCCTGAAAACAACCAACAGAAAAGGAAAAAAACACGTTAGGGCAACAAAAACTGAACAGTTGCAGTGAAAAAGAAGTTCCAAAACTTGATTTCAACAAAAGGTCGAGAAATTCAACTAACTCTGATACGGAGAAAAATCAAGGAATTCGAAGCGCATCAAATAAGCATGCTGATTTAAACAAAGTTACGCCAGAATAACGAACTCGATAGCATAAAATACACATGAGTTTCAGTATGTACGAAGAAGAGATTAGGAAACTCACGGGGCCTTGAACTCTGACCATCACGGCGAAGTTCCGCGCAAACTCAGCAACTTCAGGAAGACCCATGCCGGCGAGCTCAGAAACAAGGGTTTATCGGTGAAGTTGCAAAGCTCGAATGCGCCGTCCTCTTATCTAGGGATTTACACGAATCTTTTCAATCAATCAGTAATTCAATTTGAGCAAACGAATCAGTAGTTAAGCAGGCATGCATCATGACGAATACTGATGACATACACAAGGGCGGTCGAATTGAATTGCGAGGAAATTCAGAACACAAGAGGCATACCAGGAGCAAACGACGACGTTTACCCGGCCGCCGCAATTCTCTCTCTCCTCGTACTTTCCCCTGCTCTTCTGTCTTCTTCCATTTGATAAGAATGTGAATTTTCAAAGGGAAGTAAATATAAAATGGCAAGTTAAAAAAAATTAACCCATCTTCTTTTAAGGGTAAAAAAGCAGTTACTCCATAAGAGTTAGTATTAATTTTGGCTTTACATTTGTTTTACACGTGATTCTAAAGTTGTTCATCTAAATGCACAACTTTTCGATTTGTTAAAATTTGTAAAAAACCTCTTGTCAGATAAACGATGTTTGTAACTTAGGATATTATGGTATCCGGATTTCTCCTCAATGTAGATATTTTAATAAATTGAAAGGTCGCATATTTAGACCAACGTGTTAAAAGTCATGTACAAAATCATAAACCGTCTAAAATTCATGTACTTACAAACTAATAACTAGAACTAGCAAGTCGGGCGGGATGGGGGATTATAAGTTATTCAAAATTGTATAGTTTATATTTATTGAATAGTTTATAATTATTAAATACTACTAAATTAATATTTATTAATTTATAATATTAATCTTAGTATATATATATATATATATATATATATTTCAATTTATTGACTTATATTTAAATTTTACCATGATTTAAAGAAAATATTAGAAATAAATTCAACAATAAATATTATACTCTAATTTTATTGGCTCAATTTTGATTTCCATTTTATTAGAAGGTTTATTTGATAATTGAATGGAAGATTATGATTTGAATATGATCAAAAATTACTTTTGCATTTGATATGAATTAAGTTAGTATATTTTCTCAAACACAAACTACTATTTTGAACAAGTAAATGATAACAGTAATATGTAAAAGACAATGAACGGATTAGTAATTTATAAAAGCTTAACAGAATAAAAAAAATCATTGAATAATAGAAAAAGAGTTTTTCAATTGTTATAAAAAGTTTTCAATTGTAATGGTGAATTAATTATAATTGTATTCATATTATATAAATTATATGTATGAAATGGATTATAATATAAAAATCCATTTCAATTACAGAATAGAAAAAAATACTTTTTAAATTTATATTTTGCAAATATTTTATTAATAATATAGAAAATATTAATTTTATTTTTGAAATACATGCTCGTGATTACAATTTTGTATACAATATTAATATATTAAAATCCAAAAAGTTTTTAAATGTAATTGTTCATTAGTCATAATTGTATTCATGCATATAATCCATTTCAATTAGAGAATAGAAATTTAAAAAAAAAATTAAAATTTATATTTGAAATACTTATTTATAATATAGAAAATGTTAATTTCATTTTTTAGATACATGCTCGCGATTACAATTTTGGATATAATATATTAAAATCTAGAAAGTTAATATTTATATTTTATAAGCTAATTTTTTGTTATATGTATTAATTATTTTTTTTAGTTTGTGATATTCATATACACTACTCATGTAAAAACAATAACAAATGTGAACATTAGCTCAAGTGGTATAAGTGTATGTAAAAAAATTATTGTTTTGGGTTCAAATCTCACAAACTAAACCCGCGCTCAACAGACTATTGATGCAGGTTCAAAAAATTTATTGATGCGAGTTCAAATGTGACCGTTAAATTTTAACATGAGAAGGTTAAGTGCTTTTGTATAGATAGATCCAATAGACTATTTAAATTTGACCGTTAACTCAAGCCGGAGGGTTTAGTGCTTTTGTATCGATAAATCCAATAGAGTGCTTTTGTATCGATAAATCCAACAGACTATTTAAATTTGACCGATAATTATAACAGGATGGGTTTATTGCTTTTGTATCGATAGATCCAGAGGTAAATTGAACTTCTTGAAAGGATAAAAGGTAAAATTGTTTATTAGTACTCCCTTCAGTCCCGAATAGATATGTCTATTCTCATTTTCACACAGAGTAATACAAAATAATTGTGATATGGGAATATGACCAATACTTAAAGTTATTCACAAATATTTGCATTAGTACAAAGACTAATTAATGAATGTGATATGGGAATATGAGTAAATACTTAAGCTATTCACAAATATTTGCATTAGTTACAACAAATTTTAACATGTACAAAAAACTAGGGTTTATTGTAGTAGTAGTAGTTAATATAGAAATTTAATTTGGCAAAAAAAAACATTATAATAGGAATATGCCGCATATCAATTTGGGACATACCAATAAGGAAATTAAACATATCTATTCGGGATTGAGGGAGTGTATTTAAAGGGTAATGACCAAATAAAGCATGAATTTCTCCGATTTTACAATTTTAATATGAACTTGTAAATTTGGCGAATTAAAGCCTGAAGTTTCAATTTTTTGCAATTCGAGACACGCTCTCATCTCCAATTTTTTATCGGTCACCGAAAGCTGGGGTGGACGCCTACATGGACAATACCAATCTAGAGTACAAAGAAGAAGGTGAAGATAACAAGGGTTTTCTGTTGAAGGTCGTATCCAACTCTTTGTCTTTTTGATTAAGTGTTTCAATTAGTTGATTGTGTTGTAAGTTACTGAAATCTAGTTTATATTATTCAAAAACGACGTCGTTCAATTTTAATGATATGACAAAATGGTTCAGCTTGGTTACCACGTGTGCAAAGCGACGCCGTTTTTGCATTTTTCGGTAGTCGAAGAAATTTGGGGATCGAAGCGTGTCTCGAATTGCAAAAATTGAAACTTCGTCTTTAATTCACTGAGTTTACAAGTATGTGTTAAAATTGTGTTGGTCCAGAGACGAGCCTTCATGTGTGGGGGGGGGGGGTGAATACACCTGAGTGAAAATTTCAACTCAAACGCAAAAATTAATGCTACTGAATATTGCTATAAACTTTCTAGATCGAGTGACCAGAGTATCTATTTACTAAGTTCTATCTACTGACTTATGTCAGTGAACAGTAATTCAGTTTAAGATATGGTGCGCGGAAGTGTAGGCTCAAAATATGTTCGTCTCAGTTTGAAAACACGTTTTTATGCTGAGTGATTTAAAGTCAGTTCTATGCAGTATGAACAGTTAATCAATGCAACATTAAATCAACACAAGCAGTTTTTAAAGTGGTTCGGATACGTTAGATCCTACGTCCACTGTCCTGAACAAAGCAGGAGTTCTTGATTGCTTATACTGAGCAAGTCTCAGTCGATCTGTGCACTGAACATATACTCTAGTTATAGTCTTAGCAACTTTACAAGGTTCAAACACGGGTTTGAAATTCTCTAACTAGGAAGGAGTTCTTACAATAAGAATAGTTCAGAAAGTTGAACTCCTTCGAGGTTTTCTAAGCTTACGATATTATAATATGGCTGCTTAAAATAGATAAAGGGAACTAATGAATCTCTAGAGTGAAGAACTAAGATGATCTCTCTGTGAAGGAAATAATTGTGTGGGGCCATTTATGAAAATGTCCAAGCATAAACAGGCAATATAGTAATTAGGTTGTTTGTATCTGCCAATTTCACAGTTCTTGTGTTTGTTGGGTTTATGTGCAATTAGTATTTATAAATTATAATAGCTAGGGAGTGAAAGGGTCTAAACATTCCTACGCGATACATGTAAACCAATCTTTCGTAAAATGAACTTTTGTTGTAAGAATTCTTTTAAGATTTTTAAGGATGCAAGAATTATGTAATTGCTGATTTAATGATACATATATTTACAAGATGTTTTGTATACAACTCCATCAGCTTTACATATTGTAATATGATGCAGGATTTGTGGCCAACCTGGATTCACGTTGGTTCCATTCTAAAAGAGTACATCTTAACTATATGATGATCAGTTATCTCTCTATTTTTGCATCTTAGGTTTACCTTTGCATTATATTACACCACTAGTTTTTGTCCCTGTCAATCTAACAAAAAATTCTGAAGTGCCTCTCTGCCCCTTGATTGGATGAAAGAGCGATACTTTAGGTGTAACGAGTTGCATGATTGTGCTATGGCTTTGGTATCTTTTCTGAGTCTAGATATGAAAGGTATGGCAGAAGATAATAATCCCTCCGTCCCAATTATCTTGTCCAGTTTGTTTTTTGTGCAGTTTTAAGGAGATTTGTTAGTTGTATTTAGAATTATTTAAAGTTGTGGGTTCCAAAAAAATGTTGTAATAATTTGCCATATTTTGGAAAGTGGACAATATAATTGGGACATCCTAAAATGAAAAAGTGGACATGATAATTGGGACGGAAGGAGTATTATATCTGCTTACAAATGAAGCATGCAATATTAATTTGTATAGCGTACATTGGTACTTTAAGACGCATATCTATGTAATCTTGAATATCGGAAACACACTGATGAGACTAGTGTATACTAGGGGTTCTAGTGGATGCATATAGATATCTAAATAAGGATAAAGATATGGAGTGTGGATTAACCATTGACGTTGTAAATTTTCACTGTTGCGGAAGGTCCCGTTGTCGTAGATAGGCGCTCATAGACAACGGTTAATAACCGTTGTCGTACCGACTTACAAAAACGGTTTTTAACCGTTGTCTATGAGAATTCTCAACTGTTGCGGAAAGTCCCGTTGTCGTAGATAGGCGCTCATAGACAACGGTTATTAACCGTTGTCGTACCGACTTACAACAACAGTTTTTAACCGTTGTCTATGAGCATTCTCAACTGTTGTGGAAGGTCCCGTTGTCGTAAATAGGACATATTAGACAACGGTGAATAACTCTTGTTGTAGACGCTTACGACAATGCTTATTTAAATACACAACGTTTTCTAGCTGTTGTTATAAATACTAACAACAACAGTTTTAGATCTACATCAACGGTTTTAATGTATTACACTGTAGTTGATTACCGTTGTCATATAAACTTACGACAACACATATTAAGTAAAGACAACGTTTTTAAACGTTGTAATAAATATTAACCACAACGGTTTTAATTCATAAATATTCTAAAAAATAAAATCACATCCGTGTCCAGAAAAAGTGCTACAAAAACCAAACTAGAAATTAACAAACTATTGGTTTAGGAAGTATGTACAAAATCCTGAACAAGGTTTCAATGTGTATGCACCAACAAAAAAAACAAAGACGGAGACTTCAATGACTGATTCAAAAGAATTACTTGTTGGTATGTATACTTCCAATTGCTTCCTAAATCAATTCGGGTTACCACAACCATAAATGTCGAATCCTGTGAAACTGCACACAAGTAGAATAAAATCATTCATAGCAAACATATGATACAAATATTATACTAATTCTAAAAATCATAGATCCAAGAAAATGCACAACTCTCTTAAGTATAGCTACACTCGTAGAATTATAACATGCTAAAAATCAACTGAACATACGAAAATGTCAATCCAATAAATAACGACATACACCATAAAGAAACTTGCTCTAAAGCAATTGTTAATGAATACCTTCCATAATTCTCTATGAGTAAAATGACTCTGATCTAGGTCAAATATTTTCACATATCCAATATTAGCCTGTGAAAAAACCCATAAATTGATTCCCCATAGCCAAACCACAAGTAGGAGAGGATTATAATACAAGAAAGCCTCATATAAAAATAAATCTCGCATGTCTGCACTCATCCTCATGACAGAATCCCATCCAATCTGCAAATAGTAGAACAAACACTGGCCATCTGCAGAACAAAATCAAAACAGATAATGGCATTTCCACCTTCAAACCCAGCAATAGAGCTACACAAACATTCGTTTTCAACTTGAGTGTACGTACATCAAAGTAAAATATACAAGTAGAAAGTAGGTTTACAGTAAAGTATGATGCTGAACTAACCTTGCAACAACAGAATCTCAGATGAAAAATAGTAGTACCTATAGGCAAAGTATAGATTAGAGATGGAAAACTAGTTCCAAAGAGCAAGAAAGAAGAGTTGCCGTTGAAGAATAGATAACAGTGTCTTATTGAGCCCAATCACTGTGCAATAGAGCATAAACAAGAATCACAAAAAAGAAAAAGAAAAAGAAAAAAAGAGTTACAAAGAAGTGCAAACCATCCAAATATGACACTTTTTCATAAAACACTAACTAACAAGTTAACAATATAGGAAACCAATAAAGGCACATTTAAATATACAAATCCATCATACTAACAAAGGCTACGAATAATATCTAGATCATGAATAGTAAAAAGACTGAGGTGCTCGTGTGTTGGGGAATTTCAAAATCATATTAGTCTGAGATATCATAACATTTCATAGAGCATATCAACAATACTTAGGAGTCAGGAGATTAACTCTCAGAATAAACTTATCAAAATCTTAGATGCATTTTATAGAAAGAAGGGCCAAACTAATTTTTCAGATCTTAAATTCTCACATAGCTTTGATCATACAATAAGAAAATTGTCTTTGTAAACATCTTATAATCTCTGTAAACATTCTTTCAGTTCAGATTCCAATCCATACTATTAGCCTCCTCGTTCAAATATCACAACCACGTCGTAGGACTAATTGATCCTAATACACATCTCATTTATCCAGAAATGTCTATCATACACTTGTAATTAAGGAACAAATTTTGTGTAACAAAAATTTCTGAACACATGTAAAAAATATTATAACAAGAACATTACAAGTGAAGCATTAACAATAGTAATTGTTAATCAAAAGAGAAAAAAGAATAATTGCCAGTAACGAAACTGAAATCCACATGTTTTCCTCATAATAAACTTCTCCATATCAAAAGAGAAGAAAGAATAATTGCTAATCTGCCACTCTAGGATCAAGTAAAGTAATACCTTAAATCTCCAGAGCAGAAGAGGGAAAGGCACAATAGCTGCATTGCTTAATGGTGTACCCCCACCTTTCATTTCATTTGACTCTTTAGAAAGCAAAAAGTCTTCCTCGGAATTTTCACAGTGACGATTGAATATTTGCTGTCTTCCAATTTCATTCTATTCGAGGGTGTTAGAATATTTTAACAAATGGTGGAGTTGGGCGATGGAGTTGAGAGGAGAGAGACGGGGATAAGCTGCAGCGATGGACGCAGTGATGGACGACAGTCTTGAATAAGGAAAAAAAAACCCTAAGCAATTTATATTAAGTAGTTTAAATTATTAATTAAGTAATAATTAAGTAATTAAGTAATAGTAAATTAAGTAATTAAGTAATGGACGACAGTTTTCAAAATAATAGTACATAATTAAGTAATAATTAATTTAATTCTTAATTAGTTAAGGATTACTATACCATTATTTTGAGTTATTTAATCACAATAATAAAATAAAAAACGCTCCATTTGGATTTTATTAATTTTGATTGAAATAAATTGTACTATGAGTTATCCTCTTTTGGATGATGAGTTATTTAATCACAACAATGTTATCATAATCTAAAAGTTTTAGTTCTTAATTACTTAAGTATTGGAAGAATTTAGTGATCACTAAGTATACATTAATAGCTAAGTAAATCAGTTAACGACAACGAAGATCAGACAACACTAGTCGAACCGTTGTCAAAATATTTAAAAATCGAATACAACAACAGAGAAACAACGGAAAGCAAATGCGTTGTTAAAATTGACTACAACATCGGAGAAACGACAACAGTAGGCAAAACCGTTGTCAAAATATTAGATTGTTAAGTACAACAACGGCTAAACAACAACGGTTATTAAAACCGTTGTCTATGAGCGCGTTTTTAACTAAGACAACAAATAAACGACAACGGTTATATAGACTGTTGTCTATGAGCGCACTTTTGGTCTTTTCACAACAGGTAAACGACAACGGCGCAAAAAAATCGTTGTCTATGAGCGCACTTTTTGACTTACGACAATGTTTTTATTTACGACAACGTTTTCTTAAGATACGACAACGGTTATTCATCAAAAATATTGTCTATTAAGCGTTGTTGAAGGCTATTTTTCTTGTAGTGCTTGTCAATCTAACAAAAAATTCTGAAGTGTCTCTCTGCCCCTTGATTGGATGAAAGAGCGGTACTTTAGGTGTAACGAGTTGCATGATTGTGCTATGACTTTGGTATCTTTTCTGAGTCTAGATATGAAAGGTATGGCAGAAGATAACAATCCCTCCGTCCCAATTATCTTGTCCAGTTTGTTTTTTGTGCGGTTTTAATGAGAGTTGTTAGTTGTATCTATAATTATTTAAAGTTGTGGGTTCCAAAAAAATGTTGTAATAATTTGCCATATTTTGGAAAGTGGACAATATAATTGGGACATCCTAAAATGGAAAAGTGGTTATGATAATTGGGACGGAAGGAGTATTATATCTGCTTACAAATGAAGCATACAATATTAATTTGTATAGCGTACATTGGTACTTTAAGACGCATATCTATGTAATCTTGAATATCGGAAACACACTGATGAGACTAGTGTATACTAGGGGTTCTAGTGGATGCATATAGATATCTAAATAAGGATAAAGATATGGAGTGTGGATTCTCCTGGTCCGAGAACCTATCGGGAAGTAAGATTCTCCTACCACTTTTGATCTTTCTTTCCTTTATGCCTGTCCTTGGCAAGTATGAAGACATAGAAATTGATTGTCATCATTCTCGATAGAATCTGAGTTTGTATTGGTGCCCATTTCTGCATATATCGTGGGAAAAGAATGAGAATCGGCTACTTTATAGTCTTGGAGAAATGGAAGGAGAGAATTGTTGCTTGCAACTCGCACGGACATGGTAAAGAACTAGAAGGTAAATTTCATCTTTTTTCCTCATTTTCCTACTTTACGTAGGCTTGGAGTTTACACTTACTTTCATTGATGTAGGTTTCTACGGGAGTGACCATTGCCCGGTATCTCTTGAGCTTTTGGATGGAAGCTAGCTTTGTCATTCGGATCGACGGGAGAGGCATTGTTTGCATTCAACTACTAAATTTATCTTGATTTACTTTCATCATTAACTAGAGCTGAAATGACAATCTCTGCGTAAAGATTCATCTTGGTTCACTAATTTCGATTTTCTTTTCATACCGTCAAAACCCTAGACGAACTAATGCGATTTGACCCTTAAATCCACATAACTAACTTAGTTCAGCGCCTTTAGCTGAAAATTCTACCAAGGTAATGAAACTTATAGAATACAAAATATAATGTGGTATTGCTCCACGTTATAAAGTCTACAAAACTTGATTTAATATGGTATGTGCTTAATCTCATGAACAAGAATACCATAGGCAGCTCTATTGTTAAAGCAGATAAGCAACTGCTTTAGGCTCCCACGCCATGCACTAATAATTCTTCAAATTTTAGTCCTTAAGATCCAAATTTCTTCTATAATTAAATATAAAAAAATTAATTAGTATTATATAGATTATAGAATTTAGGATTTGAATCCAAGTGATTTGACAAATACTACAACCATTTAGCACTAAGCAAATATATTTTGTTATACTTTTTATGCAACTAATGATATATTTTTGTATCTTGCATAGCCTTTAGAAGAAAAGGAAGTGCTCATATTTTTATTATTTAGTATTAAGACATGTATCATGTTTGTCTTTTTGTTAATTACTTATTTTTCACATAATGGTGTACTAGGTAAATTTTAGCAGAAAAAAAATAAACCTTGGACAACCTTAAGATCCTAGAGAAACTCAATTTAATCTGTATGGTTCTTCGGATTTTGTAATATTTCAGTTAAAATGAATATTACAAAATTTAAATAAAATTTGAATTTTATGTGTATATTGAAATAAAATTTTAAGTTTATGTGCATATTTAAATAAAATTTAAATTTCACGGAATAATTACAAAATTTGTGTATTTACAAGAATAAAAAAATTTAGACTTTTGGTTTGATTCTGATTGAACTGCCAGGAATGCAAACACGTCACGTAAGAAAATGTCATGTCAGTTTTGATTTTGCTATATTTTTTACTCATGTGCAATTTGAGATAAATTGAAAGTTCATGAATTTACATAGGAATTTTAAAGTTCGTGTGCAAAATGAGAGTTTATCAAAAGTTCCTATATTTTGAAGCAAATAACCCTAAAAACATCTATCCAATATATTAATTTATGCTTTACGACATAAATTCATAATCGGGAATCTACTAAAATCATGCGGTATAATATTAAAAATTACCTATATGAAGTTATTAAAATGTGTTTTTTTTTTTAAAAAAAAACATAAATTTATACTTCTCTCCCCTTAAGTTTGGTCGTTATGTGGAACGTTTCAACGCTGGCAAGCTAACTAACCCAAACCGACTCATTCTTAAACCTAATTATACGAATTCTATTTCGCCAAATTCTACGCATCAATTTCTTTATTTATATTCTTCTATCCACCTTCAAAGCCGAATTTTCTTGAATCAACACTGCTTTTAATTAATTTCCCAGATCCCTCCCACTTTGTAATAATAAACCCTTATTATGTCTTAACAAATTCATACATTCGTGAAAAGCTCGATGTACCATGCAATTAATTCGTCAAATACTTCATCAGATGTAGCCTCCACGACCTATTTTTGTTTCTATCAGATCTTGAAGAGTAGAAATTAATTAAAGATGATGCACGCGACGTCCGAATCGGACATCACGAGCATCGGTCCGTCGTCGGCCTCGCCGAGGGGCTACTACGTGCAGAGCCCCTCGCAAGACTCTCACGACGAAATCGACAAGTGCTCGTCTTCCAACGGCCGCAGCACGTCGGAATCGGTTTCTGCTCCGAGGCACTCCCTCACATCCTCATCCTCCATCACCGGCGCCAGCCGCATCTCCGGCAACCGCCGCAGGTGGAACAAGCACTACTGCAATGTTGTGTCGGAGGAGGGCGGCGACTACCATGATGATTACTATGGCCAAAAGGCTTACGCTAGGCAGTGTAATTGTTTGATTCTTGGCATCACGTTTGGCTTCTTCTTTTCTCTCATTTGGTTGGTTGTTTTTGGTGTTGCTAGGAGTTTTAAACCTCAAGTCAGCATCAAGGTACATTCATATTCAAATTTCTTATAATGGGATTTTGTTGATATGACACGTGGCAAGGTATGATTGGTTGCAGAGCTTGAAGATTGAGAATTTGTACTTTGGAGAAGGATCAGATCACACTGGTGTCCCAACAAAGTTCATCTCAGTAAACTGTTCAGCCAATTTGATGATTTACAATCCTGCTACATTCTTTGGCATTGATGTTTTTTCCAATACTGCTCATCTCAAGTACTTAGATGTCACTGTTGCTCGAGGCCAGGTCACAATTCTTCAACACTAGCTATATATTCTCAAGATTTTGTAGCTTTCTTGATAATCCCATATATAAATAATTTTATTTTTCTTAAGTCCCATTATGCATTCTAGCTTTCTTCATAATCCCATGTCTAAAAGGTTCATTTTTCTTGAGTCCCATGTTGTATTGTACTCCCTCCGTCCCACTAGAAACGACACGTTTCTTTTGGGCGCGGGAATTAAGAAAGTGGTGTTTTGTGGTATAGATTGTTTGATTTTTTAGCAGTTAAATGTGGTCCACACAATTTTTACCATTTTAAGAAACGCGTCATTTCTAGTGGGACGACCCAATAATGGAAACGTGTCGTTTCTAGTGGGACGGAGGAAGTAGCTTTCTTGATAATCCCATGTTCAACAGATTCATTTTTCTGAAGTCCCATTAAGGCTTGTAGCTTTCTTGATAATCCCATGCGTAAAAAAATCATCTTTCTGAGTCCCCATTTATTCTATTTCTCTAAGATGGGATTTAATGGTTGCAGCTGAAGAAGTATTACCAGCCCAGAAAGAGCACAAGGGTGATGAGGGTGGAGCTGGCGGGGCGAGATGTCCCTCTGTACGGGGCGGGGGAGGCGTTGGCTGTCTCCGATGAGAAAGGAGGAATTCCGTTCAAACTCGAGTTCCGAGTACACGCGAGAGGATCTCATCTTGCCAAGCTGGTGAAGATGAGGCACACAGTTCATTTGTCATGCTTCCCAGTTATCAATTCTAAGGTCACCACAGAGATCTCCTTTGAAAACAACTCCTGCAAGTACTTGTAACGAAACCCTTTTGGGGGATTTTGGCCTCTTTCCTATTTTAGTTTGTTAGCGCAGAGTAGGGATTCATGAAATAATTTTCAGAATTGAATTAGATAATTTTCACATGCCATACTGCAGAATTCAAGTGCCCTTGTATGCAGAAAGAATGGTACACCAGAAGTTGTCTTTTACTCCCTTCGTTTCATTCATCTTGTCTTGCTTTCCTTTTTCGGATTGTCCCATTCATCTTGTCTCATTCAAAAAATGGCAAATTTTCTACACAGTTAACCACTCTTTTTATGATAGCCACTTACTCACAACTAACAACTCTCCTTAAAATACGTGCCGAAAAGAAAGAAGACAAGATCAACTGGACGGAGGGAATACAATTTTTCTTTTTATTGTGTACGTTTAGATTGATTAGAAGAAGATATTCTAATGAAGCTGCAAAGTGAGTGCTATAAAAGGACCTCATAGCTGGAGCAACAATGTTTAAGAAACCTTACATCCAAAGATAACAAACACTATAATTTCCTATTCAACTTTAAGACCGAAAATAAAATGCGGAAACAGGATTGCGCGCTAACCTCAAAAGAATCTAACATTCACAACCATCAAACATTCACAAGTTTTCTGTATTATCATCAGTAAAGTATAGCAAGGATAGTGGATGAACTAAGAAATATCTAAACAAGTTTACCAATTCAACGGAATGATAATCGACACCACTAGACAAAAGTATAGAGGAAAATGGATGATCTATAGAATTATCTAGACATGGTTGACACCATCAAAACCAAATGGTCAAAAACCACAGACGAGATCAAGTTGCATTTAATCGAAAATTCATGGAAACACATACAAAACCGAAGTACTTAAATTCTTCCAGACACATGAACTAATGAGGGGTGTTACTTACAGTTCTTCCTCTGGTTCATTTTTCAGATCATTTTTGGCTATGCATTCAAAAGCAGCATCGACATTGAACCCTTCTTTTGCAGAGGTCTCAAAGTACGGAATATTCCCTTTAGAAGTACACCACGCTTTTGCTTTCTTCTCAGATAACTAAATACCGGAATGCATAAGCATACCATATCCAACAAATTTAGTGCACCAACAAAGGGAATTCAGAGAAGCAATTTGTTACGATATCCCACATCGCTTCCACATGAAAGTGTGGAAGGGTATATAAGAGAGAGTCAACCCTTGACTTACAACCATGGTTTTAGGTTAAGTTAGGGTTCCCTATCTTATATGACTAACAATTGCCTCTTGAACAGCCTTACAAAACTCCATTCTATTTAACCCCAATACTTTAGTATTATCAAAACCTAAGATCATATGCTTATCTCAACATTTTCAAACTGAAGTATCACTAGAATGGAGGTTTTCGTGTTGTGTACCCAAAATATTCAAGGTTTAGGCATTCAGCATAACAGACATGTAAAAAGGTGGTGGTTTGGAAACAGTGACTAAAGAAGAAGAGGATATAAAAGAGTACCACTCTGCTGTTGCTAAGGTGGTTGTTTGAAACCTCTCTTGACCAGCAGTATCCCATATATGGAACAGGTACTCATTCGTAAATCATAAGAGGTTAAACTCAGTCCAAAAATCATAGTACTAATGCTTCAACAACTATGAAAAGAATATGCCAATATCTCATCCCCTTCAATGTATAAGCACTACAGTCTTTAATCAATCAATAGCATATAATAAGGTAGTGTTTGGAAGAGCTTTTACAAACAGTTTTTATTGCTTATGCTTAAAGTTGATTAAAATTGTTTTTAAGCAAAAGTTGTTAGTGTTTGGAATAGTAGGAAAAAAAAAACATCTTAATTTTAGAAAAAGTTGTTTTGCAAACATTGTTATAAGTTGTTTTTCATTTTCTTTTGGCTTCTACTTTTAAAAAGCATTATTAACCTGCTTATTTTGACTTATTTTAAACACGTATTCCAAACATTAAAAAAATGTGTTTTTACAGTAAAAAAAAGCTCAGAAGCAGCTTATTTAAACTGTTCCAAACACTACCTAAAAGCCAAAACATCAATCAAAAGGTTACGTTAAGTGTGGAATAAATTGCACATAAACGAATTTAACAGTGTATGTGAATAAAATTAAAAAAATTGAACATTAAACCTAGAGAGAAAAATATAATAGTGAGAGATTATAAATGAAGACACAATTAGAAAGAGAAAAGCATTGATAATAGGATATTTGTGAAGGCTGACCTGCAAAGTGAAAATCCGGTCCTGAAACTGGACCTCTTTGGTTAAGAAATCTGCCCCAATTGTAGCTTTATACTGATTACTGAATTTCCTATTCACGTATCTGTTTTAGCTTAATCACGGCTTAACAAAATAGTCATCACAACAACCTAACTTCGACCAATTTCAATATTTGCATCAGCAAAATTGTGTGGAGGTGACATAGAAGGGAGTATGAATGTGGGACATGAAAGTCTATCCGGGTCATTTACACGTATTCCATAACATTTAAATTGCTCTCTATTTTTTAATTGAATCATATTTTAAACATCTTAATTCTATCGCCACATTTATCCATCCATTTTTTCATAATATTCAAATTGATTTTCTTCATTTTTCAATTGAATTATACAAGTCTAAACATCCTAATGTCCGGCATATTCGTCCTCCCGTACTAGATTTTCAATCAAAAACTGTTTGCATTCCAATAAGGTTTTATTTCTTAATTTTAGATATTCTATGTTTTAATCCATCATTTTCATAATAATATGTTCGAAGAGCTATAAAATTTGGCATTGTGAATCTAAAATATATTATAAAGAATGAAAATTACTAAAATATTCGGTCCTTAAAAGAATAAAAATTACTAAAATATTATTTCATTTTGGCAAATTAAAATTTTTAAGTAAAAGAAATAATAATAATGAAATAGTCAATGAATTCTTAATCTTTCAATATTTGAATGTTTTGATCCTTAATAAAATTATATCGAAAATATCATTTAAAAAATTATTGACTAACCTAAAATCTAACAAAATAACAAGATTCTAGATTTTAGAGACCGATTAATTTAAAAAATAAATAAAAGACCAATGATGGAGAAGCCGATGATTGGGAGCTTGTTGTTTGAGGTTGGAGAAGCCGATGATTGGGAGCTTCATGGTTTTACAACTTCTCTCTCTCTGGAAGGTAGTTGTTTTTCTTTTATGGTTCCAATCCTAGAATTTATGATGAATGCTACTTAAAAGTCAAGATTCTCTTTAACATGCATTAGGATAAGTAATTTTATGCCTTATAATGATATTAAAATTATCTTAAGAAAAGAACAACTTATATCATGGATGGTTTATTACACAATCAGAGCAAACAAAGTTGATGATATGCTTCAAAATTTGAAGGTTTAATTTATATACAAAATGCTTAAAGTTTAATACTCCTCCCTATTACTAATTCCTTGTCCCATATCATTATTTATGTTGCATAATAACTGATAATTCATCTATTTTCTTCCATTATTATTATTATTATTATTATTATTATTATTATTGCCTTATAATTTGCAAGAGTCGTTTGAGTTCCACAAAAGATCATTTGAATCAATATATCACAAATTAAAGCATAAGTAAAATTATGGATAATTATTATAGCACGGTTATAGGATGGGCTAGTTCACCAAAAAGTGCGGTGTGAGTATTTGCATGTTAGCGAATGCTAATTACACATTTGCTGCCTGAGAAACCTCCAAAATCCAAATTGCTTCCATGTGACCACTCACATTTGACTGCGACAGCCAAAATCTACATAAATTATTTTTTTATTCTTCAAAAAGTAGATCTTCCCAAATATTTTAATAATATCCCTAATCCACATGTCCCCAAAGTCCAAGACTTCTAGACGAATATTTTTATTAAGTCAAAGAACAAATATCTCTCATCATCGCACCTCAAGTAGAATAATAATTCCACTTAGCTCACACCCAATCTGTAAATTAAATAAAGAGTAAACCGTCTTATTTATTTTCCATCTTTCTCGTCACATTTAAATTGATCCTCATTTTTAAATTGAATTATGTAAACTTAAATATTATAATTTCATTCTCATATTTGTCATCTCCTATGCATTCATTTTCTCTTTGCTGACATGACTCATAGCATTAACTCTTTTACAACATTGAAATACATTTGTTTATTTAATTAATTTCATCCTTAAAGTAAAAACCTACTGATTTACGTTTAAAAATTGAGAAAAGTGGCTAAGGGGTTATGGTATTTAAGCTTATATGACTCAATTGAAAGATAGAGAATCAATTTGAATGTTATGCTAAAGATGGAAGGATGAATATAGCGACGAAATTAGAATGTTTAGACTTAAATGACTTCATTGAAAAGTTAAAGATGAATGTGAATGTTATGAAAAAAGTTAACTACCAATTTGAATGGTTGTAAATTCAACCAAGACAACTCAACTTCCAAAAACAAGCCAAACGGCTAGCAGACGTTATAAAAACATCAAGAACAAAAGAATTGAGGTATGTATGTATAAACCATCATAAATACAATATAATAATCCTTTAAAAAAAATCTCAAAAAATAAGAAGCGAAAATGGACAACAAAAACATGACATCCTTAATATCTTGCCTGAACATATCAAGCACCATTACTGAAACCTCTACTGTCATTCTTCATCCTTCCCACCTCCATTTCTCTCGTCACGGCTTCGCTGCTCGAAGCCGACGGATTCAACCCGTATTCGCTGGTCGGGTTGCTGTACCGGTCGCTGCTTCCGTATTCTTGGCTGGTGGCCAGAGCAATTTTCCTGAACTTCTTCATGTCCTCATTGAATTGGACTGTGTCATAGTCTGAGCTTCCATTAGAGCTGTACACATTACTATGTCCCGGTACGATTCCTTCGTTGAGATCGGATAGTGACACGTCGCCCTCTAAGGCCCTCACCACCTGCCCCCGGTTAACAAACTAAGTCAAAACATGACTCATCCGCACTAAATGAATCAACTAAGTAGCACGGATACGGGACACATGACACGACTCGACATGGACGCAGGACACGGGCGCTAATTCATTTAAAAATATAAAAATCAAGTGTAAAATAAATTAATTTTATAAAGTTTTACTAGAATTAGATATTACGTGTATATAAAATCTATTGGACATGGCAATTGAAGTGTCGTGTCGTACCCGAGTGTCCGACACGATACATTGATATTTTTGAAGCGTCCGTGCAACATAGTGAATCAAGAAATGCTCTAGTTTGAACCAATCACTCAATTTATGAGAGACGAGCAATATACCTGGCTCATTTTGGGGCGACGCCTTGCAGAATGGCGAACACATGCAGCAGCGCAGGCCACCAGGCGAGACATCTCGTTCTGATTGTAATCAGTTCCGAGTCTTTTATCAACGAGAGCTCCGAAGTTTCCGTCTTCAAGGGCTCGAGTCAGTAAAGGCCTAGCCTGTGTACAAAATGGTTCGTGTTAGCGTTTACATCTACGGGTACATAGCTTGAAGGAGGAGCAGACTAATTGCGGTTTCACTAATTCCTAATTACCCAGTCAACCAAACTATCATCCATGTAAGTTTGATTTGTGTCGACAGGTCGACGTCCGGTAATCAACTCTAGAAGCATGACACCAAAGGAGAATACATCCGACTTATCCGAAAGCTTCCCCGAGGCAGCGTATTCTGGAGCCAGATAACTGTTTCAATGAAATGTTAAGCACAATTAATTTACAAAGCTATAGTCTAAGTGTACTCTCTCCGCCCTACAATTGTTGCCCATTTCTTTTGGAAACGGTAATTTAGGAGAGTTGTTGTGAGTAAAGATGGTGGGGCCCTCAAATAAAGTGTGTATAATAATCTGCTATTTTAAGAAATGGGACGACAAATATGAGACAGTTAAAAAAGAAAAGTGGGACAAGAATTATGAGACGGAGGGAGCATTTCAATTGTACTGAAATACACAAAAATGTGCTCATTCGTGGTGCCATGCCGCATTTGTTCGGGGGAGAGGGTGTCGAAAATTATAAGATATCGCTACATATAATCAGTAAATCGGACAGTAAAACCAAAGCGAAGTATTTCATACCCAAAGGTTCCCATCACTCTCGTAGAGACGTGCGTATGAGCATCAGAAGTAAACTTTGCAAGGCCAAAATCTGCAACCTGAGATAGGAAATTATACACATCACGACATATTCGACAGCAGATACCCATATCACGCGATGGTACCAAAACGAGGAAAATTCCCTCGTTAGCAACTAAATCTCAAAGCGCTCTAATTTTCATCGAGTTCTGATTTACCTTTGCTTCAAAGTTGAAGTTCAGAAGAATATTAGAAGCTTTGATATCCCTATGGATAATCTTCGGATGACCTGATACGAAAGAAACCATTTTAAAACCAAATCGGAAGTGAACTGATGCAAAACTCTCTCACTTTTTTTCTTCTCGACACAAGATTACCACCATTTATGTTTAGGATAGACTTACAATCCTCATGCAGATATGCAAGTCCTTTTGCTGAACCTAAAGCGATCTTCAGCCTCGTACCCCAATCCATTACGGGTCTTCCCTTACCTGAAATATGTCGAGTCAAGTTATTTCTCATAAATAAATTACATGGATCCAAATAAATATTAAGAACTCGGACTAAATGAACATCAACTCCTCACCCCACTTTCAATTATTTCAAACAGAGTTCGTATATTTTATTTTGAGCGTACATAACTAAAAATGAGACAAGGGCAAGAAAGGAACTAACCATGCAGGTGGAATTCCATGGTATTGTTCGAAACAAACTCATACACGAGCATTCTCTGAACCCCAGTAATGCAGTACCCAACCAACGACACGAGATGCTTGTGATGAACTCGGCTAATGATCTCAACCTCAGCTTGGAATTCGCGCTCCCCTTGGCCACTTCCCGCTTTCAACTGCTTAACCGCAACCTCCTTACCATTCGGAAGGACTCCCCTGTGCACATAACCGAAACCACCTTGCCCGAGAAGGTTGGCTTCCGAGAATCCATCTGTTGCCATTGCCAGTTCCTCATAAGTGAATGTGCTCTTAGATAACCCTAAACCCATGCCGGGTGAAGGGGGTGGAAGCGGAGCTGTAGAGCCCGAGTGATTGGAACCGGAACCTCCGCTGCTGCTCATGTAAGGGAGAGAAGGTGGAGCTTGCAGTGAAGGAACACGTGCTGGTGAGTGTGGAGGTTTTGAAGGAGGAGGAGAAGGCTTAGGGGGCATTGGACCGATAGGATCAGCAGGTGGTGGAGGGTTATCCTGCCAGTTCGGTACTGGCCGGCCGTAAGGATCGACTACAAAAGGCCGTAAAGATATAAAAAGTTTCAGTAACTATAGGAGGTCAATTAGCATCAAAGATTCAAGAATTGAGTTATTAATTCTGTACTTCATCACACAATCATGGAAAAATATTACTTCCTCCGTCAACACTCAAATTGTCCAATATTCATTTTCGCTGTCTCATTCCAATTGTCCACCTTTTTTTTTCTTTTTTAGTAAAACAATACTTTATATAAATTAGTGATCAGTCCAACCACTTTATTATTTCTCTACACACAACCACCAACTTTCTCAATCTCCGTGCCTAAAACAATTGGAGGGGACGGAGGGAGTAACATACAAACTTAAAAGCAGGAAGTTTGTCGCTCTCTTTCCAATTTCCATTACCATTCAAGAAATGAGGAATTTTCAAGCACTCCACATAAACAAACATTTATACCATGATTTCTCTCTCTCTCTCTCTCTAAACACACGGATGCGGCATACCCATCAAAAGAATGAAGCAAAAACAAACAAAGAAGCAATTTTGGACGGAATTCTGATCATAAAAAGAACCTCAAAAGTAAATAATCTGCAAGAATTCTAATAATTAAGTAAATATTGGAGAAAATAAATGCATAAAATTTATCACCTTTATAGTCAGGAGGTGGCGGAGGGATGTAGTACTGAGGCTCCGCTCTTCTCCTCTTCTTCTTCTTGCAGAATACAAACATGAAGCTTAGAATCACGAGTAATGCGACACCTGCCACAGCAATCCCAATTACCACCGGCGTCGATATTACCAAGTTGTTAGAACCCGACGGCGACAGCGGCGATGGTGGCGAACCTCCTTTATCAGGAGATCCCGGAGGAGAACCGCTTCCGCTCGGCGGCGGCGGGGATACCCTACCCGGCGGCGTCGGAGTAGACCCACCACCAGTGGGCGGGGGTGGCGGCGAAGGAACTACGGGTCCAGATGGAACGGGGGTGACGGTGGGAGGCGGGGCTCCCGGTGTAGAAGGCGTGGATGGCGGCGGAGCTACCGGAGCCGGCGGTGGTCGGGAGGGAGTGCTCGGCGGTGGAGCGGGAGTTGGAGGCTTTGGATCCGCAGGTGGTGGAGACGTCGGAGAAGGTGGTGGAGACTTCTTCGGAGCACGCGGCGGAGGCGAGTTGGCGGCGGGTGGTGTGGCGGTTTTGTTAGCCGGAGATGGATGCGAAGAGGGAGGAGGCGCGGCCCTCGGCGCCGGCGACGACATTCTTCTTCACAAAATTAACTTCCAAAAACGAATCAAATGAACGAATAATTACCGAAAGATGAAAATCTGGGTGCGGACTGCGGAGTTCATATTTCTGATACGCTACAATCTCTCTCCTAGAAAAATTAGAGAGAGAGAGAGAGAGAGAATTTGAGTGCAATGTAGTCGTTGAAGAAAGTGCGTCTCAATTTGCTTTTCAAAGTCCAGTGGAATGCTGAAGCATTCACATCTTTTTTTCCTTTTATTGTTTAAAAATAAAGATAAAAATAAAATTTACCTTTTCTGCCATTCAAAGACAGCTAATGATTATGTTAACCACGTCGTAAAATTTTCTATTTTTTATTATGATTACCAAATCCTCCGTAATTGTCAGAAAGCCTCCAAATTCTACCAATTAATTATTGAGATTTTGTCACGCAATTACTATTTAAATCATTTGAATACAGAATTATCTGACAAATCGCTAAAAGTAATTTGGAAGATTTCATGGAGATCGTGTTAAATTTTTATTAAATTCCAATTTTGTTGTTTGAGTTTTTACTTCTTATTAAACCTAAATATCCATTTGTGGATATAGTTGAATTAATTAAGCGCATTTTCCTTATATAATTGCATACATCCAACCAAATAAAATAATATTAATTGCACATGTATGATCTTATCAATATTTTAATTCCAATTTTCCTTCTAATTACATGCATTTCTTTTTTACATTTCAGTTTATATATATTTATTATATAAACATATAATCCCTCCCTCCCATAGAAAGTGTCTCCTTTCTATGGGGCACGGAGTTTTAGGAGAGTTATTTTAGTTGATAAAGATGTGAGACACGTACAATTAATAAATTATTTAGAATTGATTTGTGTGGTAGAGAGGTGCGACCATGCAATTAATTAATTGTATTGAATTGATTTGAGTTGGTAAATATGTAGGGCCCACTTCTTTTTTATGAAAGGAGACATTTTCTATGGGACACCCCGAAAAGGAAAGAATGACACTTTCAATGGGACATAGAGTACTATATAATAAAATTACTTTGAATGTTTGAGGTTAATTTTTCAATTTTGTATTTATTATATGCACATGTGGTCAAACTTATATGCGTGTATAAAATTGTTAAATAATTAATCAAACACAATTTCATAAATCCAGATATATACAAGTATACATTCGCCTTTAATTAATTTGCTAAAAAATCATTTTATTAGTAAATAGATTAAATTTGTGAATCACGTTAACAAAATTGAAATCTCTACTCAAATTTAACGGGGCCTTTGGCTTGTGAATTTTAAAGAAAAAGAAACTTGAATCCGTAATTCTTACATCATTACATGTATTTAAAGTAAATCGATAAAAGATTATAGTATATGCAACATTAATTAGAATAATAAGATATTGAAACTAATAATTGTCCGGAAATTTGTTTACCAGTTTCTAAAGAATATGTGAAATTTCTGCTCATAATAGTTCTGAATATATTTATAATTAAATTGGTTAATAATTATTTTATAAGATCAGATCACATGTCTCAAAAACTCGGTCGCAATGCCATTTCGTATGATAAGCATCTAGATGTATGTTGCACAAATCGTAAAATTGTACTATTACCATAATCATCTAAATATATACTTTTATCGAACAACATCACTGCATTGAGATAGAATTTTTGGAATAAATGATCTCGTGCCGTCTTCGACTCTCTCTACATCCCCGCATGAGTTCAAAAAATTCAGCAAATTCTGCGGCATCGCATAATTAATCCATAAATAATTTATACGATGGTTACTTCTGATGGTTTAATGTTGCTATTATATAGTTCAACTAATTTATAAAACTTACAACGATGTCGAATTAGTGGCGGATCCAAGGGGAGGCGCCCGGCGGCGGTGCCCCCCCCCCCGAACTCTTGTCGAAACGTGATTTTATATATGTAATTTTTAAGAAATTTCGTATTTCGCCCCCGAATGTACACTCCATTCTCTTCTCTATCGAATTTTTTAGTTTCGCCTCCTCCCTCATAATCCTGGATCCGCCCTTAAGATCGAATATTTTGATTCTCATTAATGAGTCAGTATATTTGAATTTGTGGATTAAAAATGTTAAGATAAAATCTTATCCAATCTTATACTCGTTGACCTCACGCATAATCAATTATCTTTTTAAAACATATTAAGTATTCATTTTTTTAAAAATAAAATTGCAAGGAAAATAGACACGAATTATTTGTCTAGGGTGTTCGTTATAGAATTTATTACAATGATAAATAATAGTAGTAGATATTGGTATAAGTGGTAATAGCCCTAGATTATTTTCTTAAGAGGTGCATTGACCACTATTTCTAGAATATCTACGGCAGTAATATACAGAAAATAAAATGGAAAAACTTGAACATTCATTAAAAAATCATAAAATTATTTTGGATGGAAAATATTATCTTTAACTGTGAGAATGTTTAAATAATATATATTTTCACAAAATTGTTTTTAAAAGCTATTTAAAAGGGAATAACCTTTTTCTATTAAATTCTATATTCTTTCTAAAAATAACTAGATATTAAAACTAATTTTTAATTGATATTATGATATATTTCAGAAAATCATTAATTTAGTTGTCATAAAGTAAAAATATATTTATAGTTCTTTTTTATAGAAATGAATAAACATTTTCATTTTTACAAAATGTTATAAAAATAATTCTATGGTACCCGAAATTAAATTTTAATTTTAAAGGGTTCAGGTTTCTGGATGAGATTAGGAGAAAAGAAAAATGAGTCCAAATTTATAAAGCAGTACATATACTTCGTCCGTTTCAAAACTTTTCGGTATGATATTTATAACAGTTGTTAGTTGTGTATAAAGTTGTGATAATTTTAAGAAATGAAACAAAAATTGTGGAACAACTAAAAAAAATTGGAACAAGAATTGTAAGACCGGTGAAGTATAATATGATAATAAAAAAAATTATATGGATATATATGGGTCTTTACGGTTGGATACCAATTCCTACATTTTTCTTACATCCGGAAATATTGTACTCTTCCCTCCCAATATTTGTGGCTCAATTAGTTTCGGCATGAGAATTTAGGAAGCGGTGTTATGTAGTGTAGATTATTTGACTTTTTATAGTTAGTTTTGGTATACAGAGTTTTTACTTTTTTAGAAGTGAGTCACAAATATTGGGATGGATGGGGCATAAAATAAGCTTAACTAAAATATGTTAAAATTACTTTAAGAGATCTCGAATATTAATTATTTAAAATCGCACTTTTACCATTAAACTATACTCGCTACTATATGATTATTTTATACAAATGGACTTTTTGTCAAGTAAGATAACTGAGCATCATCAAGATAGGATTATTCAATGAGGGTGCTAAACTTTTTTACGAGTAGATAAAAAATTTATGAGATTAAAAAAAGAGGCTCCATTTAATTATTTAAATTTAATTAAAATAACTCAAGTTTTCTCTTTTGCTGAAGAAGTTAAAACACTAAAATCGTAACAAAAAAAAATGTAAAAATAAGTTCTTCTTTATTGTATTGTAATTGCTTGAATATTTTATATTCAATTGAATATAATAATGTAATAATTACTAAAAGTCTTTTTTATTTTCAAATCAGAAAAATTATTATTTATCTATAATTTGTTGCCATAAAAAGAAAAAGAGCCGGAATAGGTACTGATCAGGTCGAGCCGTAAAAATAAGAAGGATCTTTCGAACAAAATTAACATAAATAGATTTTTTTTTTAAAGTTCGATTGTTGGCGCGATCGAGCTCTTTTTTATAGATAGTGTATTATGTAGAATCCCTTTAAATATCGAATACAAGTCTCACTGTCGTACACAACGTGTTAAGAGTCCATTCCGTATTGCCGGCCAATACCACTTCCATTATTTTTCTTTTTCTTCGAGAGTAGCAATTTGATTTTAGGCGCTCAATAATTAATTATCTGTTTATTTAAATGCATGATTAAATGTTGAATATATTATATGAATTGTAAGAAGAAGCTAAAATTAAACTTAGTAAACTGCAGTTAGTTTAGAATTTCGAACTTCTAATCCTCTTAAATTAGGTGGGTGATATTAAAATTTATTGGTATGTGATGCTTCGAAATGATTATTGGGATTCGATAGCAATGATCCTCGTCGTCCAAAAAACTGTTGTATAACAAACTAAAACTTCGTCGATCTAATCAATAGTCGTTGCTTCATAGAATGAGAGGGGCAAATAAGTGATTTGTGAACGAGATGATTGAATACGAAATAGGAAATCGAACAGTTGTGATGTCATTCAAGAAAACTTGACACCATTTGGTTCTAATGAATCTCAACTAATATCGTGTCCTAAATCAAAATCAAAATCCAAGGGCTATAATTATTCACTGTTTGAAGTGAAATGCATTTTCACTATTAGCATGTATTTGTTTAAGAGGAGAAAATGAGAGAAAATAAATATATGAGAAAGAAAATAAAGAGAAATAGAAAGTTAAAAAATAAAAGGAATTTAATATATTTTCCGGTATATAAGAAAGAGAGAAGTAAGTACTTTATTTTCTATCTTTCTTATTTGGTTGCACACAAAGTTAATGATATAAATGATGTTTCATACAAAATGATAAAAAATGTTTGACAAATTCTCCGGTATATAAAAAATGTTTGACAAAATGTTTGACAAATTTAACTATGTTTGACAAATGTTAATGATATAAATGATGTTTCATATAAATTCTGGACAAACGCGGCCTTGAAGATTATACTGAGCAAGTCCCAGTTTACAAGGATCAAACAAGAATGTTTGACAAATTCTCCAACGATGAAGGAGTTCTTTGCAGTAAGAACAGTTCAAGATATGAAATCATTCGGTTCTAAGCTATGGATATTTCAGTGGAGCTTAGGTTAGAGGGAAAGGGAACAAGAAGAGGCTTCTAGAGTGAAGAACAGTGATGAATAATCTCGTTGGGTTCGTGTTCTATCACTTGGATGCTAGAGGCTTTGATTCTATCAAGCTTGGTTCCCTAGAGCAGTGTAGTCGCCTTTCGTGTTGAGTATTTCTCTGAAGTTCTTGCGGAAAGCTTGTATCTTGTTCGTTCAAGTCTCGAAAATTCGTGTGTTCTATATTTCTTCTATTTGATTTTTCCTCTATTTATAGAGGTGAACTATGGATAGATCTGTTGGAGACGAACTGTCCACGTGTCACTCTCTTTGGGTAGTTAACGGCCATTTTAGAAATCGTGCAGAGTCTTTCCTCTTTTTTAGGAAAGTAGTTGACTTGCAGCTTTTTACCAGAACTATGACAGCTGGCTGCTTGTCATTGGTCGAGGTGCATAAAGATAAAGAAGTTGAGACATTCAAACTTCAAGGCAAATACTGAAGCTGACTTCACTGATGTGTACAACCTCGGACAACTCTATTGATTTAACATTGAGAACCTTCTGACAATCAAGGAGTCTGTCAGACCATTGCTGAGTCTGACCGGGGGTTCAGTAGTATACTCATGTTGAGTCCAACTCTACTGTAGGCCAACTCTGAGTTCAGTAAACTGCTCATGCTGAGTCCAGTTCTACTGACTCTTTCAGTATGCTGCTCCTGCTAAGTCCAACACCTCTCAGTATGCTGCTCCTGTTGAATCCAACACTACTGAGTCTTCACTCCATGGTATTGAGGCGGATGATCTACTGAGGGTACAACAGTCAGAACTTCTGAGCATGGATCATGCTGAAGGAAAGTCTACTGAGTCTGAAACTCTAAGAGACTAAGGCGTTACTATTACAAAGGAATGGTTCACCTATCAAATTATGATTTTGGGATCAGCCAAATCTTCTAAACAATCTATTGTTGAATCATCTTCCAACAAGTAATTATTTCAAAACGTACTACACATTAGGTTTTTTCCCAATATCACAACCCTTCAAATAAAGCAATTTTATTCGAACTAGAACAACACCCGTGCTACGCACGAAATTATAATAATTTTATGTGCATGCTTGTGCTACTCTAGTGTTGTGTATTAATATTACTATTTATATTTTCATGAACCACTATAATCTAATATGACATAATCAGAAAATATTTTATATAAATACAAACATTGTGATGTAGCCCATTGACTTGCTTCTGTTATTCCTTCGATATATTCTTTATCGTCGTCCAATAATCCTAAAGAATATAATGCATCACGAAAAGTATCGTATTGTATTCCATTAATGCATCTTATTTCTTTGAAACTTCTTGGACCTCGAACAACATTGAGTGGGCATCTCAAGTAGTATTTCTCCCCTGAATCGGGCGGTACGTAGTAAAGTCTTCCTACGCCATATCTTTTATCTCTTGGCTTCCACTCACGATTCCGCCAAACAAATTTAGTTGAAAGTTCACTATAAGTCAGCTCTCTTGCTTCTGGGTATTTTTTATTTGCTTTCATCAAAGCCTTTGCTTAACAGTCGGGCGGTTTTCACATCAGATATTTGATCTGATTCTGAAAATAGCACACTTTGTTCTCCAGGGAGATGAAAGCTCAGTCGTTCAACAGGAGGATCTTTAAAATGGATTTTAAATTGAAATATTCTCCAACATGCCTCAATAGGTTAAATATACCTACAATCATAAAACATTTTGACTTCATCGCATTCTTTGTGTGCTTCCCCATTCTCCCATTCTTCATAAAAAGTTGCGGTGACACGATCATGCCCTTTATTTATGTATATGAATAAATACTTAATAGATCGAGATTGATTGCACCATTCAACATTTATATGTGTTCCGTATCTCAAAAGAAGATCTTTATTATGTAGGAGCACATATCTATTGTCGAGAGGGATGCCATGCTTTACAACAAATCTACCATTATCTCGTCGTCTATAAACTGGGTATCCATCATCATCCGTAGTTGTGACTTCATTAAACTTTTTCGGAAAATATTTTATGCATCGACCATTAGACATGCAGGGCAAGCTTTGATTTGCAATGCCACAAGGACCATGCAATATTAAGTCTTGCACACACTCATAGTACCGTGCCTCAAGTTCAGGATCTGAAATTTTTGCTGTAATGATTTTATCAATTTCCGTTGGTGATTTTTGTCGGTCTTTCTTGTCCAAGAATAGTAGTATATGTGCATGAGGTAACCCCCGCTTCTGAAACTCAATTGTGTAAACAACTGTAATTTACAAATGATACAGAATAAATTATTAACTGGATAATCCAATATGATACTACAAACTTTTTATGAAAAATGCGCACTTGCTTTGATCGAGCCAAATTGTTTATTCTTCCGTAAATCCTCTATTAGTTTGCCAAATTTGATTTTGAAAACTCGAGCAACAATATCAGGACGATCTTCAACTTTCAAATTTCGCACTTTTTTATTTCATGATTGAGCATAAATTATTTCATGATTGAGCATAAATTATTTCATGATTGAGCATAAATTGAGGCACATAACCCCTCAATTTAATTTAAAAGTTAATAGATTTGAAATTGATTTATCTTATACAATTGTGCTTTGAATTTCTTTAATTACATGATATAAAATATTATATTTAGCATGATTGGGCGTAAATTGAGGGATGTTTTCAAAATATTAATATTAACAATTAATGGGCGTAATTTTAGAAACATTATAAAATTATTTCATGATAGAGCATAAATTAAGGCACATAATCTTATATATTTATTATATTTACCCCTCAATTTAATTTAAAAGTTAATAGATTTGAAATTGATTTATCTTATAAAGTTGTGCTTTGAATTTCTTTAATTATATATTATAAAATATTAGATTTAGCATGATTGGGCGTAAATTGAGGGATGTTTTCAAAATATTAATATTAACAATTAATGGGCGTAATTTTAGAAACATTATAATATTATTTCATGATTGAGCATAATTGAGGGACATAATCTTATATATCTATTATTATATTTATCCCTCAATTTAATTTAAAAATTAATAGATCTGAAATTGATTTATCTTATAAAGTTGTGCTTTGAATTTCTTTAATTATATTTTATAAAATATTAGATTTAGCATGATTGAGCGTAAATTGAGGGATGTTTTTAAAATATTAATATTAACAATTAATGGGCGTAATTTTAGAAATATTATAATATTATTTCATGATTGAGCATAAATTGAGGGACATAATCTTATATATCTTATATATTACCCCTCAATTTAATGAAATTCCAATTGAGTTCAATTGAATTTTAATGAAATTCCAATTGAGTTCAATTGAATTGAAATTGAAATTGATTTGGAATTGAAATCATTCGATTTTTATATATACTAGAACAGCACCCGTGCTACGCATAAAAAAATAATATTATAAATTCGTTATAAAGTAAAATTTCTTGAATAATATATATATATATATATATATATATAATATTATATCATGTATATTATAGTTCAGAATACTAAATTAATATGTAAAGATAATTTAATTTGATGATTTATATTAACTTAGAGAATTATGCTAATATGATTATTCAAAAATTAAGTAGAATATATATACACATGATTACATATTACAATATATTTTTAAAATATCTTGTTGTTCTGAGAAAAAAAAATGTCACTCATCTTAGCTTATAGACCGTTTGAAAAATCGTCTAACAAAATCCTTGACAGTTTTTTTTAAATTATTTCAAAGAACTATCTAAGAACAATTTCTACCATGATGTACAAAGAAATACAATATCTTAGCCAAGAGGTTCAACACATGTTTTAGATATAAAAATACACAAATTTTGCAAATAGCTTTAAAAAAAATATATGCAAGGATATAAAAATATTACTTAATAACGAAGTTATAATATTTTTCTCAGTTATATATAGCTATGGACAGTTCAAATATAAATCTACCTTATACAATAGTTTTTGGAAACCGATTGCACCAAAAAAGATAAGAATCCATAAACTCTATGGCAAACATATAAATTGAAAACTTAGTCTAAATTTTTCAAAAACACAAAAATCCATTTTGAATCATTTTTTACAGAAATCAATTTAGTATATATTCTTTTTTATGACAATTTACCTATTTCTGAAATGAACAACTTAATCTAACTCAACATTCAATATCAATTTCATAGCATAGAAGACATTGATAATTTTTCTGTCACCTAGATATTAAAAAATAAATAGCAATAAGCAATTAAATAAATCATTGTATAGTATGTGTAAATTCCTAAATATTTTTGTTGAGCAAACCTTTGAAAATGGTTGGTTTACAAAATTGGACAATAAAAATGTTGTGATTCAAAGTTTGATTTTTCATTAAGCTTAAAAACTTATCAACATAATCTTCCCAGAGAGTGCAAGTTAAAGATGTCCCCCTACATATAAATTGCAACATTATTAATTAGAAATAGATTGATAGATTTTTTTAACAAAATCTAAAATTAATAATATTAAAATTAAAATTGATACTTTTTATCTTCTAGTTTGATATTGATTAGCCTCTTCTCTTGTCCATTAGGTGTAGGACGAATTTCCACATTGCCAACCTGTGCAACCGCTCCTATGATATCTGCAAGCGTATGGTAGTTGATGATATATATATTCACTCATGAACATTTTAAAACTATAAGTACAATCATATATTTGTAACCTACCAAACGGTGTGACTTTGTTAATATTTTCTATTTTGTGAACTTCATCAAAGTTCTTGAAGCAATATTGTGTATCAGGAAAATCTTTTTGCAATAGTTTAACACTTAGGTTTTTTCATTGATCAATATTCTTATGTAGTACTACCTTTATCCCGCCATTTCCGGCACACTTCACTTGGGCACGAAAATTAAGAAAGTAGATGATTAAGAATGAGATATGGGTAAATGATAAAGTAGGAGAGAGAAGATGAATGAGAGTAGATGATAAAGTAAGAGAGAGAAGATGGTAAAGTAAGAGAGATAAGATGATAAAGTAAGAAAAAATAGGAGAGATAAGATGGTAAACTATGAGAGAGGCATGATAGTTATTTCCAAATTAAGAAGTGTGTCAAAAATAGCGGGACGGAGGTAGTACTAGTTGTACCGTTGTGTGTCCTACTATCATGCACTACTTTGATGTTTTTCACACAATATATTTGACTCTTCGCAAGTTGTGGTTTGAATATGCGAACCAGATTTTTTGGCATTATTGCTTCAATTCTATCTTCCTGAAATATTTAAATGAGCCAATTTAAAATATGAATTCTTGGAATATTAAAATATAAAATTGCTCAATTAACTGTACCTTGAAATCATGAAAAACACACTCCATACTTGATATATCCTTTTTCTTGAAAGAATGTATCTCGCATGCTCGTACCATACGGAGTTTCCTTGCAAATGATTCTTTGAATTCATCCAACTCTTCGATGGGAGACCAAATATTAGGCATTTGTGTTGCACTTTTTTCTGTTCAAATTATTATAAGAGCTGTCAAAATTGTAGTAGAGTTTTTAGTAAATATTTAATTTAGATTTTCAGCTTGTGCTTCAAAGAGTAATTAAATAAAAATCTTATGATAATCAATTAAATTGATTTCAGTAGCAAATCAATCAAAACTCAATGATATTCTCTTATCACAATCAATTAACGTTATTGGTGGAAAAGAGAAAAACTTGGAATGAATGATATTCTTTTATCACAATCAATTAACATTTTTCTCACAGCGTAATAATTACAATTAATTTATATTGATTCGATTGATTCCATATCCATGTAAGTTGAAATATGAATATAACATAAAAGTTTTTGAAAAAAATATATATTTCAATTATAAGAGATATTGGTATTTTATGGAAGGCGAAAAATTGGAGGAAAACAATTTAATTGACTTGATCTTCATTAATCCAATGTTTTAATCTAATTATATATATATATATATATATATATATATATATATATATATATATATATATATAAGCCTAATCAACTATCGATTGTAATATGCCATATATATAATATTATATAACATATATAAAATTAACGTAAAAATCAATTAATATAGAATTATCTATTGAATTGCATCGAAATGACATGAATTGAGATTTTTCTTTAATGTATAGCTAAATGAAAAATTGATAAGAAATTCTCGGACCACATATATAATATTATATAATATAGTATTTATATAGAATTAACGTAAAAATCAATTAATATAGAATTAACGTAAAAGTCAATTGAAACTCAATGATATTCTCTTATCACAATCAATTAACGTGATTGATAGAAAAGAGAAAAAATTGGAATAATTTATGAGAAATCCCATTTTATATATGGAGATGTTTTTCTCATAATGTAATAATTATAATTAATTTATATTGATTTGATTGATTCCATATCCATATAAAAGTTGTTAAAAAATATATATTTCAATGATAAGAGATATTGGTATTTTGTGGAAGGCGAAAAATCTAATTTGTTCCTTAAAATTATTAACATATAATTTTAATATATAATTAACCTTTTTTTTAACATCATTATGCGTAAATTGAAGAGCAGTTATTCAACATAAAACTTTTAAAAAATCCTTGTAAACAAATTATAGATTCGAAATTGATTAATGAAATTCCAATTGAGTTCAATTGAATTGAAATTGAAATTGATTTGTAATTGAAATCATTCGATTTATATATATATAAGATAAGATTTCTAAATATTTTTTTAATTTTCCAAAAAATCTTTATTCGGCTTTCTTTTGCCTGACTAGTGAATTAGAAACATTGTTTGTTCAGTAAACATATAGTTTCTTTTACTTTTTGGTCTCACGTGGAGTATTAACTTTGACTATTGTTAAATACTCATCTTCCACAATTTTTGTTTCAAAATTCTTCGATGTAGTATTTTTGGAGAGTTGTTAATTTTGTGTAAAGATATACAATTCTTAAAAAGAATATTTAGAATAATTTATTATATTAAAAATAGAATAAGATTTATGGAACGAATATAAAAGAAAAGTGAAAAAGAATTATGGGATGGATCGAGTAATAATCTACGCCATACCAGTTGATTGCCAACTCTATCAATCTTCTATTTTTTATAATTGACAAAGTGAACGATGGAAAAACATAATTAATTAATAGAGTCTTCAATTTGTGTAATTGATTCTTTTTTTTTTTGTATAATTTAATTGATCGTCAAGTATTTTCTTTTTTTTTATTATTATTCTTTATCCATTTTCTAGCATTATACTGATCGTTCAACTCTACATTAAGGGGGTGTTTGGTTTGTGGGTGTTCTACCCTACTATGTAGGGGTGTAACGGTTTGTTTTGGTTCAGTTTTTTATGTATTTTAGGAACCGAACCAAACACATAGAAATGGTTCGGTTCGGTTCGATGTGTTTCAAAATATCGGAACCGAACCGAAACGAACCGCTTATAAATGTTTAGGTTCGGTTCGGTTCATCGGTTCACCTTTTTATTTTTTAAATCCTAAATAATGCAAAAATAATAGTTTATAGGATGTCACTCATTCCGAACTCATAAGTATAGAATTGTTACTCATTTCTCTTCCTTTGTATAGATTAGAATTGATCTTTAACTTAAATCTAATATCTAAATCCAACGATATTCTCATATAAGAAAGACAAATATTAAATAAAAAAATTTAAAAATAAGACAATGGTTCGGTTCGGTTCGAACCGTTCAAAAATTCTTGAAACCGCGAACCGAACCGAATGTAAACGGTTTCTAAAAAAATAAATTGAATCAAACCGCGAAATCGAACCACATCTTTCGATTTGGTTCGGTTCGGTCTGATCGGTTTCGCAGTTCGGAGCGGAACCACTTAGACTATGAATATGAAGGTTCGATCATATCCAAATCTTTTTGTGGAAGGGAATTGGAAAGTCGAGTTGAACAAGGCCCATAATGTGGAAAGGAGTTTAAATGGAAAGAGTGTGTTGACTATTTTACAACTCAAATGGATAGAGATAATTTCTGTAGAAGAACCGTTATGCGGAAAAATGGGAAAGAGAATGTATTTGCATTAAAGATAACTTTAAAATAATTTATTTATTTCTATCCGTTGCAAATAAATTCTGGATGTAGCCGTTTATATTTGTTGCAAATTACTGTAGTTAAAAAATCCATTATAATTAATCCTCACAAATGACTACGATTCTTTTTCTCAAGGGCGTACCGAAGATTAAAAATTTTATATCTTAAAATATAAAATGACCATGCTCTTTTTGTTCAATGACGGATCAAAAATTAAGAGTTTGGAAGGGCAAAATCTGCAACAATTTTGTAGTGTAATAACCATTAGCATCGAGCACGATGAAATGCACCAATTTCGATAATTCATTTCTCATACACTGATTTTTTATTTATTTTTAAATAAATGTATCTCAATTAACCAAATGATATTGAATTCCTATATAAGATTAAACCTTAACTAAAGGTTGTTATTATGAGATTAAACATTATAATAAATTAATTTCAAAATTCCGATCAATAATACCACATAAGCAGAATGAATGCATAAAAGTGTACGAAGCAATGCAATATACGTACAGTTAAATCTCGATAAAGTAATAATTTTGGGACCGAGAAAAAATATTTATTTAACGAGGTTATTACTTTATCGAACATTATTTTAATGCATTGACCCATATCGGGATTGGAATAAATTATTATCTTAGCGAGATTATTATTTTATTAAATATTATTTTATAGAGGTTTAACTGTATGTGATTTAAATGTTAATATAGCATTCTTTTTACAAAAAATCTTGAAGAAATTTATTACATCTTCCTAGGTAGGAAAAAATTAACAAGCTATCTTACTCTTATATTGATACTGAATGGGCCCCCAAGCCTTCAGAAGACTATAAACTATTTACATTAGCAAGCCCAAAGCATATAAATGCGATTTTAAGAGTCGAGATTTTCTTGTAATCGCAACCTTCTAAAGTTTTTGCAATATGAGGTCTGAAATTTGGGGATATAAGTATTCTAAATAAAAAATACTAAGATTATTTCAAATTTGAAATGAAATTAAATGTGAATTTCGTTGACAATTTCAAATTGGATTTGAATTTAAGATTATTCAATCATGATTTCGAATGAAATAAAGCGTTATGTATAGCAAGTATCATGTTACAATTAAACAAGTCTGTATTTTTATTTGAGGGTTTTTTTAAAAAAATAATAATAATAATCGCCTTAATATTCATGGTTATTTCAAGTGTTAAGTTTTCAAGTCAGTTTATACTATTTTTATATCCTATATAAATATTCGAGTCAGTTTTCAAATAATTCATGATAAATATTCAATTTAGTTTATGACTCCAATAAAAAAGATAATATTTTAAATAATATTAACTATCAGATTCAACATAAATAATATTCAAAAACGGTAAAATAATATTTTAAATCATATTTGTCCTACTTTTATAGTTAATTAATTATGACCACATATATATTATTTATGGATTAAATTATTTATAGGTTTTATTACTGAATTTTATATATTAAATGTACTAAAAATATAATTGAGTGTTTTCGAATATTGAATCGAATAGATAATTTCATATTCATATTTGAATACTAATCAAATTGAGTCGAATATATATATATTTGAGTTTAAACATCACAATTTCAAATACGAATATCAAATTTTGAATACGAATGCTGAATCGAGTAAAAATATAGTAATTGTTTAACTTCCCTAGTTGAAGGTATAGATTTTTTCCTATCAGCATATATTTCTTTTATGACCAATTAAACCTCCCGTTGCAAATTATGAATCACACTCCCTCCGTCCCATTATTAATGTCCCACTTGCCTTTTTTGGTTGTCCCATTATTTATGTCTCATACCAAATAAGGAAATAAATGAGTGCACCACAATCAATCTAAGCTTATACTTTTACACCACAACTTTACACCTTTACCCCCACTATCTTAATTACCGTGTCCAGTCCCAATGGGACATAAATAATGGGACGGAGTATAATTTTATAATATAAAAAATATATATTTTATATTATAAGAAGGAAAGGAATATTTGGAAGCATCTACTCCACAGTCTACAGTCGTTTTCCCGATGGTCTGTTGACTTTTATTTTGAAGGCATATCCCACCTCAGATCCGAATCTCCTATTTTTTTCTCATTCAAATTAAAATATTCGGTGGTGTGGCTTACGCGGAAATTAGGATATTGAGTTGTCCATTTCGGTCATTTCCTACCCTTATAAAAACCAAAAAATCCGCATATTCCATCGCATGTGCCGTTACGAATTCTTATCTTACACAATTTATTTTTAGTATTACAACTTTCTTTTTCTTTTTCTATTATTAGAAGATAGAAAGAGGACAGATACTTAAGCCGATCGTACTCATCTGGCTCGGCTTCAGCCGAAGCTGACAAGCAAAGTGCGAGTCTACAACTGTACATGTTTTTTCTCATGATACAACGCAAGATTAAGTTGAATTATTCAAAAAAATTAATTAATTGATTAATATCATTTTTTAATTTTTTAATCTTGAAAAGCAAAATTGTATTAGAACACTATATTTTTCTTGGCAGTAAAAGGAGTGACCCTTTACTCGACTTGTCCATTTAGATACTTTTAATGTTAACTTTTAGAGTAGAAAAAAATACTCACTCCGTCCCATTGAGCTGTGCTCATTTCTTTTTTGCACGTAGATTAAGGAGAGTTGTTAGATGTGAGTGAAGTGGTGGGTCCCATAAAAAGAGAGTGAGTAATTGTGTGTAAAAATTTGTTTTTTTTGGAATCAGGAACAGATGAGTGAGACAAACTAAAAAGAAAAACGAGCACAGCTCGTTGGGACAGAGGGAGTAAGATACTAGCTTTTGTACTATTGGAGCTGATTGTAGAAGTTGGAAAATTGGGAGTCGACTCCTACAAAAAAAACTAGTTGGAAGACGGAGTTTGTGGGGGTGTGTGTGCAACGGCTAATAGAAAGATAAGGTGGATTATATGCGCTTGTATCATTTGCTCTACTACATATCTCTATCATACTTAAGTGCATAACTACATATCTACCATACATTAAATGTGCCTGAGATGCACTTTGATGCAGTTTCTTTATATATTATGAATATTTAATTTAATTTTTTAATTTTTAATTTTATTTTTAATTTTATTTTTTTAATTTCAATTTTAAAAAATAAAATAAAATTTTAATTTTAAATGAATTAAATTAAGTATAAATATAAATTGTATATAAATTAAACATTAAAAATACATAATAGTAATATTGTAAATAAAAAAAAAGTTAATATACGTATATATTCATAGGGAGCGGAACTTAATTTTCCATATGAACTAAGAACTAATATGCACTCTTCATTTATTAATTTGATGGCTCAGATTAAATATGTTCTGAAATATTTCTTATGCATAATCTTTATATGTTTTATGCAGAATGGTAAAAATTAAAATTATAGGGTTATATGCATAAAAAGTAAAAGGATTATGCATAAAGATTTGAGAATTATACATAGTTTCTAGTTCTATATTCATGTATATAAACATAGTTATATGTATATTTTTAGTGGGATTTATATAAAAGTTAGTTTTATAAGTTATATATTACAAAGTTGTTGGATTTTAAAAGCTGATGTGTCTGACTAAAAAGTTAAAAGCTGATGTGTCGATTAAAATTTGGTTTTTATTTATTTATGATGAGGTAACATGTAGCTGCTATCGAAATGCGTATTTGAAAAAAAAAATATTGTGTATTAATTTTGTTTCCCTTTAAAAAACAAAACATTTTTTTTTATGCCCGGAAAATGAATACATGATGTTTGGTATGGAATGGAGAAAATATTAATTAAAATTAGTTAGTCACTCGGCTCCATTTGCAACTGAGTCTACACCCTACAGTGTTTAGAGGTTGAAGTTGCCACGTCACCTCCCATCTGAAAAAGCGGGAATATAAAATCATTAGACGCCGTCTATTGAGTGGAATAAAACGAAGATATCCTCTTCGGACAAAGAATATTCCAAACACAACCATCCGCATATTCTCTCTCCTCTCTCTACAAAGTTGCGTTCTATATAAGCCTCTCCAGTTTTCTCCTTTCCCTATTTCCTCCTCTTCACACAAAATATCACTCCCTATACCCACACATATATATAATATATATATTTCGGGATTAATTCAAGATCTTTGAATTCTGAATTTGTGATTTCTGCGGAAAAAAAACTCGAAGATGAAGTTCGGAAAGAGTTTGAGCAACCAGATTGAGGAGACGTTGCCGGAGTGGAGGGACAAGTTTTTGTCGTACAAGGAGCTAAAGAAGCGGCTGAAGATGATTGAGCAGAAGCCGCAAGCCGACGTCGAGGAGAGGGCTCAGAAGCGGCGGAGGATGATTCAGGGCGGTCGAGAGAAGGACGCCATGTCGGAGGAGGAGGCCGATTTCGTCAAGCTTTTGGAGGATGAGCTCGAGAAGTTTAACGCATTTTTCGTTGAGAAAGAGGAGGAATACATCATCACATTGAAGGTAATTCCACGAGTTTCCATCTCATTCAGTGCCTGATCTCTTGGCTATCTGCATTGCCCTAATTTCAATTTTATGCCTGTAATCTAAGTTGTAGATTTTGTTAGGTTTTTTTGGGGGAGAAGAGATTTTAAACCTAAATATGATTGTACGAGTATGTTCTATTGGAATTCCTGTTATAGTTGATCCAGTAAAGGAAACCAGGATTCATATCATGGTTGATTTGACAGTCCCCATTTGTTCAGTTTAAACTAAATTCTCAGTTAGCCGTTGCCACACCATTGATCATGGTAGATTACATTCTGTTTTTGGCCCTTTGTTGGTTTGAAGTGAAGGCTTTACTGATCAAACCAACAATTCTTTAGCTCTGGAATTTTGTTTACTGGATTAATTTGTGGAATAGTATCAGCTTGGAATAGGAGGAGTTGATATTTGATTTGAAACCAACTTTTATTGTTCAGGAACTCCGTGATAGAGTGACAAAGGCCAAGGATAGGAAAGATGAGATGATTAAGATCCGGAAAGAAATTGTGGACTTCCATGGAGAGATGGTTTTATTGGAGAATTATAGTGCTCTTAACTATACCGGTAAAATCTTGGACCTTTTTCTTCCACTATTAGTCTGTTGAATTGTAAGCATGAACAGAATATCCATTTATTAATCTCTTGTTGCAGTAGGTTCTTGGTTTGAACTTCAATGCATTGCTAGCTAGGATGTCAAGTGTGGTTGATAATTTGTGTCTTGATTTCAGTGGCAACACTGTGGAACATATTCATGAAATGCTCCCATCTTTAGTCCTTCTTCGATGTTCCACTCACTCGAATTCTTCGACATTGAACAGGATTGGTTAAAATCTTGAAGAAGTATGATAAAAGAACCGGTGTTCTGCTACGACTGCCTTTCATTCAGACAGTTCTGCAGCAACCGTTCTTTACGACTGACTTGCTGTACAAGCTCGTGAAAGAGTGTGAGAACATGCTCGATCAAATGTTCCCAGTTGTTCACGAGGGCCCATCTGCCACTGATGCTGCCGAGGGGGACGAACCCTCTACGCGCTCTGCACTCGACGAGGGTCTGATCAAAGAATCTAAGGAGCTCGCGCAGATAGAGTACATGAAGAGCTTGTACATGAAGAGTACATTAGCTGCGTTACGCGTCCTAAAAGAGATCCGCAGCGGAAGCTCTACCGTAAGTGCTTTTTCATTGCCACCACTCCAGATAAGTAGTGGGTTGGAGGATCCTTGGAACAAAATCCCTGTTCTTGAACAAGTTGCTAAGTAGTGCCAGTCCTATTGTGCGATGAAATAGTTGTCTTAAATAGCTTGGTATAGTATCTTGTTTTTGTGTTGATTAAATCATCCCTTTGATATCCATGTATTCTATACTGACACAAGATTTAAAATACATTAGTACTATACTATATCAAGGTCCCTTTTGATCAGCTTATTTAGCACAGAGTTCTATTTCGGATCGTCTACAATTTGATTCTCCTGTTCCATTCGAAAAGTCGGTGTATGTAAGATTGAGAAATTTTACATTCTAGTGTCAAACATGTTTGCAGAATGTTATTCTAGCCCCTCATCGAAATGCACCGAGGATTCTCTATTCCACTTTTGGTGTCTTATATCCCGGCATTGAAGTTGTGATATGTATATTTCTATCATAATTGTACATGTGTTGAAATTTGAATTAAAAATATACATGTCACCATATTATTGGTAGGACATGTATTGGAACATCATAAGTGGGATAGAGGATTCTCACTGATCAAAATGACGTGATTGTTATGTTCGAATCCCATCTGTTAAAGTGTGTTTGGTAGTACTTCCGATCCTCTGTCCCATTCGTATCCCTCTGTCATTTTTAATTGTAAACAACAATGATGCTTAAAACTAAAAATGACAGTGGAATATAAGAAAGTGGAACAGAAGTCCTATGGGGTCTGGTGGTGGCTGGGCCATCCCGACCTATAAATGGAC
This sequence comes from Lavandula angustifolia, assembly GCA_028984105.1. Lineage (NCBI taxonomy): Eukaryota > Viridiplantae > Streptophyta > Magnoliopsida > Lamiales > Lamiaceae > Lavandula > Lavandula angustifolia. Next base: position 25,578,291 of record CM054823.1, read on the forward strand.
CGGACTACTGAAAATCTAGCTCAACTTAGTCATTAAACCCCAAAACTTTGGGGATTTAAACTTATTAATATTTCCAAACTATTAAGATGAGAGCACGAAGGCCCTTACCCACTTTCACGGCAACATTGAAGAGTCCATGAGTTTTTATCTTCAATCACCTTCTCAAACCACTTTCAATCAAATAAAAAAATCTACCGAGAAACTTCTCTGGCTCGGTAGGGCTACTAGGTTCATGGCCATAAAAGACTTTAAGTGGATCAGTGGGAGTGTGTTGGAGGCTTGGAGCAGCGGAGCCGAAGGCAGATTGCGGTTCGGCCAGCGGCGACTACCCGAATGACTCTGTCGCTCTCTAGTCTCGACGAGTCGGGAAGTTGGGAACAATATTTGCGAAGAATTGAAGTTATTGAACTCCAAGTCCCAAATGTAGTAATAATTCATTAATTGTAATTCAATTGAATAATTGGGTGTTTGAGAACGATATTCGGGCTCGTTTAATTTACACGAATTCTAGTCCAGGAACGTGATCTTATTTCGGATTACTAAATTTTCGTGTTTGGTAGGATTAATGGGGTGTTTGCAAATACTTATTTTAATCAATACTGATTTGCGTTGATTAAAGTTGGAAAATAATTATTTTTAAGTAAAATAGAGTTTTTGGTATAAATAATAAAGAACAAATATGTATGGTAATTCATAAATGGGGTGATTTCTTAAATACCAAAATCGATATTACAAAACTCAAATTTACCAATCCTTATATTTACTACACAAAATACCTAATTTTACTTTACAACCTCTACTTTTCAGACTTGTCAGCTGCGTAAATGATTGAAATTGGATATATGAAGCAGAACACGGAATCACGCTCACGTCCCGCTCAAATCCCGCTCACGCCCAGCTCAAATCCCGCTCACACACTCAAATCCCGCTCACGCCAGGTCAAATCCCACTCACGCCCAGCTCAAATCCCGCTCACACACTCAAATCCCGCTCACAACAGGTCAAATCCCGCTCACGCCTAGCTCAAATCACGCTCATGCCCACGTCAAATCCCGCTCATGCCTAGCTCAAATCCCGCTCACGTCTCGCTCCATCCTGCCCGGGAAATTCCGCTCTGAAATCCCGCTCTACCTGTCAAGTCCCGCTCAACTTTTTGACTTTTTCATAAAGTTAGGGGTAGTGTAGGTAAAATTGGGTATTTTGTGTAGTAAATATAAGGATTGAGTAAATTTGAGTTTTGTTATATGAAATTGGGTAAAAGAGAATAATACCACTTCATAAATTATAGTGCTTTAAGCACCAAAAAAACATCTCGATAGATGCTTAAAAAAATTCATAATTAAAATTGTTTTTATAATTGCTTAAATAAGCTACTTATGGCCTTTTCACCATAGAAACATTTTTTTTAATATTTGGAATGTAGGTTTTTTTGGAAATTCAAATAAGCAGAAGTCAATAAGCTAGGTTGCACGTACACGGGACACGCGACACGACTCAACACGGATACGATATTTTTAAAAAATTTAGGACACAACACATGTGTTAGTTTATTTAAAAATATAAATTCAAATGTAAAATAAATTAATTTATATAATTTTATTAAATTATATGTTATTTGTATATAAATCTATTCGACACGACAATTGTCTTGTGGTGTTGTGTCCAAGTATTCAACACAATACATATATATTTTTAAGTGTCCGTGCAACATAGCCCATAAGCAGGTAATGTGTGCTTTTAAGAGAATTTAGAATAAGGTACAAAATATATTCCAAACTAATCATCCTTATGCCACATAAGCAACCTAATCACCCTTATGCCACATGAGCAACCACATGTAAATTAATCTATTTATTTTCTTTATCTTTAATTAAATTAATAAAATATAAACTCTAAATTTTAAGTAAGTTAAATTTTTAATTATGAAACTATTTAACGTAGCTTTAGTCTAAAATAACATCGAAATAAAATATTTAATGTAGCGTTTAATTATTTTATATATCATGCTAAAAAATTTATTAATCAAGAGTGTTTGTACATCTATATAATATAAAAATCTTCAGTAAAATATCAACTTTTTATAGTTTATTTTGTTATTTATTATTACTTGTAATAGTTATGGTCTGAATTATATTTAAACCTATCTATTTTGAAATATTATAATCGTAGATTAAAATCATAATAGTTAATTTACGGGTAGTCGAAATAAATAGCTGAATCAAATCATATTTTATTCATTTAATTGCAAATAAATAAAATGATTTAAATGTGATTGCATATGTGGCTTACGAAAGACTTATTTTTATTATAAGGTTAATTTTGTAATTGTTGTAAATATATTATATATATACTTACCATATATTGTGATGACCATGTAAACCCTAAAAGCCCATGAGTCCATCTTGTACTCTATAAATAGAGGTCTCCACCCTCATAATAATATGCTCTCTCTTTTATTCTCTCGTATTATTTAGTTTATAACACGTTATCAGCACAAAAGCTCTTCTCCGAAAAGAAGATATTGACGGCCGAAGGTACAATTTCTTCCCTCGACACCCATTTTTTTTTTAATGATGTATTCATTGATAAACATATCGTATTCATTGATAATCATGACTATCAATTGAATACATTCCTTCATTGTACGTATGTTTTTTTTAATGAGTAATCTTTCTCTTTTATTAAGTTATTACGTGTGGTGATAGCACAAACAATATTCCTGAAGAATATTACATGCTCCTGAAGAGCAATTGAAAAACATATTTTTCAATTTAACTTGTATCTCCAGAAGTAGCACAATCAATATTCTTGAAGAATATTACGATTTTGAAGATCATTTACAATTAATATTTCTACATACGCTTTAAATATTTATTTATTCTAAATTATTGCTCTCGAAGTAGCACAATTCATATTCTTGAAGAATATTATATGCTCTTGAAGAGCAATTCCAAAACATATTTTTAACTTAAATTGTTGCTCCAGAAGTAGCACAATCAATATTCCCGAAGAATATTACATGCTCTTTAAGAGCATTTATTTTACGCTTTTATTTATTTGTTTATTTGTTATTTATTTATTTAATATTGAATCTAGATTGTTGCTCCTGAAGTAGCACAATCCATATTCCTGAAGAATATCATATGCTCTTAAAGAGCAATTCAAATTTATTGAAATAACTCAATTGTTGCTCCATCAGTAGCATAAGTTAATATTCCTGAAGAATATTACATACTCTTAAAGAGTTATTAATATTATCTATGTATTTTTTATATACCTCAATTTTTTTTTTGTTGCATACTGTATAATATTTATATCTATATATACATACAATCTTAATTTGGTTCTCCTGAAGCAGCACACAATTAATATTCCTGAAGAATATTATGTACTTTTGATGAACAATTCATATAATATGTCTTATTGATGGACGAATCTTGGTTCTTGAATTGTTATTGTTGCTGCTCCCGAAGTAGCACAATTGATATCCCAAAGAACATTATATGTTCCTAAAGACCAATTGGGTTTCTAAAAAATATTAGTCTTCCGCCTGAAGTGGTTTAATATTGGTGCTCCTGAAGTAGCACAATTTGTATTCCTAAAGAATACTACATATTCTTGAAGAACGATTCAAGCTCTTTATTTTGGTAAATGTTATATGTTTATAATTCTAATTGTACTCTTGAAGTAGCACAATTAACTCTACATGTTCTTGGAACAACTAAAACTTGTCATTTTGAAATCATATATCACAACAACCATACTTTAATTGTTGATCCTGAAATAGCGCAATTAATATTCTTGATGAAGATTACATGTTCCTAAAGAACAATGAATATATAAAGGTATGTTGTAATTTAATGTATTACCTAATTACATGGAGTGGTAGCAAGAGCTCCTCCATGTTTGACAACTGCATTTTCAATGCCTATTGTTGCTTAATTTCTTTTCAAGAATAGTTGTGAGATCCGGTAGATTTCAAAATTTATAATTTATTGATTTCATTTATCTTGAATAGATGTAAATTGTTGCTCTGGAAGTAGCACAATTACATTCCTGAAGAATGACCATAATATGATATTAACATAACCATCACATGTTTGTGGAAATGCTTCAAATAAGTATTTTTATACACTATTTATCTTTTGCTCCTGAAGTAGCATCATTTATATTTTAGAAGAATATTAAATGCTCTTAAAGAGCAACTCGTATCTTGAGTGATATATGTTTATTACTGAATGAAAAACATTATTTACGTCTTATTGACATTAATGCACTCTTGATATTGATGTTCATCTGCCAATAAGGGAGGCATGATAGAGACAATAGAAATGAAGCACCCCAGCAGGATTGCTATTAATTATTTGTCATTCCTAAAGCTCGATACGGGTAGATGCATCTTAAATTGCAAGATTTTAAAATCTAGTGCATCGAATATCATTAAAGGCTCTCGAAGAGTTTGTATCATTCTATCAAATGATACTAAATCAATTATTGAGTTTGCCCTTACTTTAATAAGTCTAGAAGAAACTTACTAAGTTTTAAGGATATCCGCTGCAATGGATACCGTATTGAAATAATATAAGAAGGTTGTGATACATATTCTTGTATAAATTATTTTGTATTTAGCCAGAAGCTAACAAAAGAAAAGTTATCACACTACCATTTTAAATGTATTACACATTTATAAAAACAAGTGAGATAAACCATGTCATGAACCGGAAGTTTAAAGGGCTTTATGGTTTGACATGAGAGGTTTGGACATTCACGAGCAACTATCATGCGCAACATAATTGAAAATTTATTTGAGCGCAAATAGAGATCCTGAAGAATCTTTACATTGATTTTCATGAATGCTTGACTTCTAGAAGAAATAAAGCAATTGCTAGAACTAATAGTTCAAATAATAAAGAACTCAATTCCCTCAAGAAGAATTATCTTGAAAAAGTGTTGGGTAATGATTCTGTCCTCAGCATAGTCTTACTTAGTGGGAAATGATTCTATCTTCTTTGCTGAACCATGCTCAGCAGCCTAGTGCTTTGAATGTTGAGAAGATTTGAAGATCCCAAAACCCTATCTGATTGGTGAACCATTCCGTTGTAATCGTTATTCTTGTCTCTGAGGTTTCAGACTCAGTAGACACTCGCTTCCGATCAAGGCGCTCGCAGATTATACGCCTTAACACCGTAAGTAGAAGACTCGATGATACTTGGACTCGGCGGGAGCAAGATATGCGAAAGAGTCGGTGGAACTGGACTCAGCAAGAGCAGTTCGCTGAACTCAGAGCTGATCTTCAGTAGACTTTACTCAGCTATCTACCTACTAAATACGGGATCAGACTCAGCATCGGTAGACAGTCTTCTGAACTGTCAGATACTTTTGAAAGACAATCAGCATTGTCATATACGAGGAAGAGAGAAGTCAGCTTCAGTTTGCCTTGAAGTCTGTGCTGTCTCAACCACTCTATCCACCTCGACGAATGACAAGAACACACGTGTCTTCTCACCTGCTAAAGCTGCAGTCAACCTTTTACCTAAAAAGGTGGGAAAGTACACTGTTACCTACTTCAAAAGAGCCGTTTGCTACCAAAAGAGAGAGAAAGAAGAAGATCATCTCCAACGGATCTTTTCCAATCTCTGCTCTATAAATAGAGGGACATTTCAAGAAGAGACAGGGTGCATAAGCTTAAACGACGAAAACATACACAAGCACTAAAACGAGCTAGAACCAGAAAACCCTAAGTCTTCCGCAAGAACTTAAAGATCTATCTCCGGCGATAGACTACCTTCTCAGCTCATAGGGAACCAAGCTAAACTGTTAGAAGAGCCTCTAGTATCCAAATCGACGGTACACGAACCTAAAGCTCATTTCAGCTGTTCGTCGATCTAGAAGCTACATTCTCATTCCCTATCCCTCTAACCCTAAGCTCAACCGAATATACTTATAGCTTAGACGAAGGAGTTCATATTTGAACCCAATCCTTATTGTAAAAGGACTCCTTCATAGTTGGAGAAGTTTGTCAAACACTTTAGTTTGATGCCTTTGTAAACTGGGACTTGCTCAGTATAATCCCCAAGCCACAACTTTGTCCTGTGCACAAGCTGACTGAGACTAACTCAGTATAATAAATAGCCTCCTGAACTTTCGGGACAGTGGACGTAGGATCGATTGATATCCGAACCACTTTAAAAATCCGTGTCTTGTTATTGCTTTCTGATTACTGTTGCATTGATTTTACTGTTCATACTGAAAATCTTCTTTAAAATCATACAACTGTCTCAGCATACTGAACTGTCTACTTGCTGAACTGAGACTTGTATAAAATGGTTTTTCCACTCAACTGATTAGGGCCTACACTTTTTCGCACCGCTGAACTCTACCTGGTTGATACTGAATTCTGACTCAGTCAGCTAGCAGATCTCAGTAGAGTCAGACTCTTTGCCACACACGATTCATAACAGCTATTTGGTCTGCTGAATTATTTCAGTACGACACTTTCCTGAACAGGACTGTTCGTGTTCGAAGTTGAGAAAATCGGATTCAGGTGTATTCACCCCCCCCCCCCTCTACACCTGACCGTACACTCGGGACCAACAAAAAGCTAGCTAGTTTATTAAACTCTAAGTTCCTCCTGAAGAGGACTTATATTATATTACTTTGGAATTGAGATTCAACACTTAGTTGCTCATGTGCATAATCAATGGTTTTGTACGTATAAAAACGAGTCTCACAAGAAGATTGTTATTATGATAAAATAACGTTCCCAACATTAGGTGGAACATATGTCACATTTGGATTCCTGAAGTAATCAATGTGAAATCTACATCCAACAAAAAGCACAAGAACAAACTAGTCACATTTGGATTCCAGAAGTAATCAATGTGAACAGGAAGTCAAAAGACTCACTTGCAAAAGATTGATGCTTTTAATATAAAAGAAGTGACAATGTTATACATTTGATGCAAACACCCCCGCCAGAATAAATGTCCTTGAAGGACAAGTACAAATGGTAGCAATGCATATAAAGTTCGTCAAAAATATGGTCGACCAATTGGTTCTAAAAGAAATTTTGTGTCTAAGAAAAGGGGCACAACATATGAACCAAACAATGACGATAATGATTAATCAATCAAATAAAGTTCATGAAGAACTACAAGCGTCTGAAAATTATGAGATCTCAATATATTGGAGAGATCAAATATCATCGTGGACGCACGACAGTATTTTCGCCTTTTAATATGACTATTGAAATGATAAAAGAGAATCTTCAATGACGATCTATAAGAGATTGTCAAGATGGAAATAATTGGCCAAAGAGGAACGAAGTCATATAAGGTGAATTAATATTCCCTAGAAAGCCGGAAATATTTGGACATGTAGTTCCAAAATCCGGAAAGTATATCCCCGAAGGATACAAATGTGTCTTTGTTGCAAAGAGAAATGAAAAATTACGAGATATAGGGCAATACTCGTAACACAATTTCTTTTCTCAAGGATCGGGAATTAATTATGTACTCTCCCATAATAGACGCCATTGTATTTAGAATTTGATTAATCTACTTATGTCACAAAAGGCTTGCTATGCGCCTTATGGATGTAGTAAATATCTATCAATATGATTCACAAGATAGTGACATATATATGAAGATCCCTGAATGATTTACTTATGGATGTAGTAAATATCTATCAATATCTATCAATTCGATTAATGTATGCATATACGACTGTACTATTTCAGCTATTACAATGACTTTTGCAGTCTAATTGACAACATCTTACAATTTTCTTTTAATTGTAATACATGTGAAGAGAGAGGAATACGCATGATCAGGTGGGAAATTGATTAAAAAACCAATCTTGTGGTCACATGTGACTTGATCAATGGGGTTTGAATTATTATATACTCCCTCCGTCCCGAATATATATGCATATTTGTTTTTCCACACATATTAAGAAAATATTTAATGATATGAAAGTTAGATAAATATTGGTATTGGAATATGAGTGAATTAAAGTAAATTACTAAAAAATTAAAGACATAATTGTATTTATTATTAGAAAAGTTGGATAAAATAGTCTCTTTCTAAATTCTCACATTAATTAGACGTATTAAAGTTAATGAAAGATTTAGTTAGACACAAAAAAAATGTTAATAGGCATATAAATTTAGGACAGACGAAAAAGGAAAGTAGATATATATATTAGGGACGGAGGGAGTATAATACTATAAATATATAATAAATTAGAATATATAATAAGTATGGTTGGTGGAATTTGGTTGAATAGTTATGAATAAATGATAAAAAATAAAGATGATTAAATTAAAAGTAAAATAAAATATATAAATAATAAAAAAAATTAATTAAATATTAAAATGATTGGGTTAATCGAATATTTAAATGATGAGTAATATTCATAAAATAATCCTTCACCTGTACTCATATCATTGTCCAAGGAAAGCCTCGACTTTCAATTCTGTTCACTGTTGATTGATTTGTGGATTGATTCGGTTTTATTCCTTCAGAGTTTTGGAGCGACGCACTCATCATAATTATTATTTTTTAATTGCTCAAACGTATTTTCTGTTTCTTTGTTGATCAAGTGTTGATATTTGTGATGTGGGCTCTCTGATATGAATTATTTATTTATTTATTTTTATTGCTCAACGATTGAGCAACACTATCAATTTGTTTTATAATTGCTCAAGATATAATCTTTTTTCTTGAATATACTGTGTTGATATGTAGTTTTATGGGATTAATATTTTTATTCATCTTTTCTTTCTTTAGAATAATAATTTGAATATTGCTCCATTTTTTAATAGTTTTCTTAGTTTTCTAATATTTATGTTATCAAACCCGGCTCGATCATTGACCCGAAAAAATTAATTTTAGTGGTTCAACCGGTCGAACCGATCAAACCGGTGGGTCAACCCGGTGTAATATAATAATATATTAAATATTTTTTAATAATACTTATAAATATTATAAATAACTTAAACACTAGAAGATTACTAATATTGCTCATTGACATAATTATTTACTTTTATTCAAAGGCTTCAGCCTTAAAGATAAGATTCAATTTGTAGAAGAAGATGCTATAAGACTCGATGGGAGAAACTCATAAACTGAGAAAGAGGAGCAGTCTAGCAAAAGCAGAGCTTGATGGAACCAACGGGATTCACTGCTCAGGCTCACAGCGGAGCCACCCAAGTTGATGAGATTTGACAATTTGGGTGAAATTGGAAGAGAGAATGAGAGAAATCAGATTCAGATATAAGAGATTAAATCATTAAATTAATTAATTAATTATTTATTTATGTTACTGAGTCAACCGAATACTGGGTGCCGGTTCGACCGGCCGGTTCTTCCGAGTCACACCGGGTCAAAGGGAAAAATGGGTTTTTGATTGGCTTTTTCACCGGGTCACGTTTGATATCACAGTCTAATATTTTTGATTCACATAATAACATTTCTAACAACTTACTTCCTAAATTATTATCTCAATAATTCAATTTGATGAAATTATATTTATTAAGAACTTTCCGAACGACCAAATAGTAGGGGTGTAAGTGGTTCCGCTCCGAACCGTGAAATCGATTGGACCGAACCGAACCAAACCGAAAAATGTGGTTCGGTTCGGCTTCGCGGTTTGATTCGATTTTTTTTTATAGGAACCGTTTACATTTGATCCGGTTCGTGGTTTTAAGAATTTTTGAATGCTTCGAACCGAACCGAACCAATATAATATTTTTTAATTTTTTTTATTTAATATTTGTATTTCTTATATGAGAATATCGTTGGATTTAGATATTAGATTTAAGTTAAAATCAATTCTAATCTATACAAAGAAAGAGAAAGAAGTAACAATTCTATACTTGTGAGTTCGGAACGAGTGACATCCTATAAACTATTATTCTTGCATTATTTAGGATTTAAAAAATAAATAAAAAAATAAAAAGGTGAACCGATGAACCGAACCGAACCAAACCATTTATAATCGGTTCGGTTCCGATATTTAGAAACACATCGAACCGAACCGAACCGAACCACTTCTATGTGTTTGATTCGGTTCCTAAAATTCATAAAAAATCGAATCGAACCGAACCGTTACACCCCTACCAAATAGTCCTTGACTATATTTATTCATGTTATAATCTAGAAGAGAATGCAAGAATAATAGAGAGAATAAATTGAAGTGTATATTATTATGAGGGTGGAGACCTCTATTTATAGAGTACAAGATGGGCTCTTGGGCCGACATAAGATGGGCTAATGGGTTGCTAGGGTTTACATGTGGTCAATCTATATACGGTAAATATTATTTACAACACTCCCCCTTAATTGACCATCCTTAAACAGAAATTGCTGCCTCGTTAAAACCTTGCCAGAAAAACCCAATGGGATAAAAACTGGTCGAAGGAAAAAGAGTACAGCTGCTCCCCCTCAAAATAATCATTGTAAATCCTTGAGACGGCGCATACCGATCTTGTGTACCAACTTCTTGAATGTTGACGTCGGTAGTGCCTTCGTAAATAAGTCTGCTAGATTATCACTCGAACGTATCTGTTGAACGTCGATATCACCATTCTTTTGAAGTTCATGTGTGAAGAAAAACTTGGGAGAAATATGCTTTGTCCGGTCGCCTTTGATGTAACCTCCCTTCAATTGCGTGATACAAGCAGCATTGTCTTCATATAACGTCGTTGGATTGTCCTTTGAAGAAGCTAATCCGCACGACTTTTGGATATGACTTGTCATATTCCGTAACCACACGCATTCTCGACTTGCTTCATGGATTGCAATTATTTCAGAGTGATTTGAGGATGTTGCAGTCAAAGTTTGCTTAACGGACTTCCAAGATATAGCAGTTCCTCCACGTGTAAAAACATAGCCAGTTTGTGACTTGGCTTTATGTGGATCGGATAAATAACCAGCATCTGCATACCCTTCTAGAGAAAAATCAGAACCTGTTGAGTAGTATAACCCAAGGTCAATGGTACCCTTTAGGTAACGTAGAATGTGTTTAACACCATTCCAATGTTACCTAAAGGGTACCATTGACCTTGGGTTATACTACTCAACAGGTTCTGATTTTTCTCTAGAAGGGTATGCAGATGCTGGTTATTTATCCGATCCACATAAAGCCAAGTCACAAACTGGCTATGTTTTTACACGTGGAGGAACTGCTATATCTTGCGAGAAGATTTACAGAAAAAGCTATATCCGGTCTTGTGCAATTAGCTAAATAAGTCAATGCTCCGATTGCACTAAGATATGGTACTGCAGGACCAAGTATCATTTCACCATCTTCAATAGGTCGAAATGGATCTTTATGCACATCAAGTGTTCTAACGACCATTGGTGATGATAATGGATGCGCTTTATCCATATAAAATCGCTTCAAGACTTTTTCTGTATATGAGGATTGATGAACAAATAGTCCTTCAGGGACATGTTCAATTTGCAAACCAAGACGATGCATCGTCTTTCCTAAATCCTTCATCTCAAATTCATTTTTCAAGTAGTCAGCAGTTTTATTGAGCTCTTCAGGAGTCCCAATTAAATTCAAATCATCTACATAAACTGCTATGATTGCAAATCCATTGTTTGTTTTCTTAATGAAAACACAAGGGCAAACATCATCATTTTTGTACCCTTCTTTCAAGAGATACTCACTAAGTCTATTATACCACATACGGCCAGACTGCTTCAACCCATACAACGACTTTTGCAGTTTAATTGAAAACATGCTTTTGGGTTTTGACTTATATGCTTCAGGCAATTTAAATCCTTCTGGGATTTTCATGTATATGTCACTATCTAGTGAACCATATAGATATGCAGTTACTACATCCATTAGGCGCATATCAAGTCTTTCGGACACAACTATACTCATCAAAAATCTAAATGTAATCGCGTCCATTACCGGAGAGTATGTTTCTTCATAATCAATTCCCTGGTCTTTGAGAGAAACCTTGTGCTACGAGTCGGCTTTGTATCTCGTAATTTCATGGTTTTCGTTTCTCTTTCGAACAAAGACCCATTTGTATCCTACGGGGATAACATTTTCCGGAGTTTGAACTACGAGTCCAAATGTTTTCCGGCTTTCAAGGGAATTTAATTCACCTTGTATGGCTTCTTTCCACTTTGGCCAATCATGTCTAGTTTGACGATCTTTAACGGACCGCGGTTCAGGATCCTCATTTAGAACTTCAAGAGCCATATTAAAGGCGAATTTATCGTCCACGACGATATTTTCTCTCTCCATTATCTTATTAGAAGATAAGTAATTTATTGAGATCTCGTGATTTTCGGACGCTTGTGGTTCTTCAGGAACTACATTATTTTGATCAATAATTTCCGTCATTGTTTGGTTCGTGTCGTGTGCCTTTCTCTTTCTAGGCACAGAATCTTTGGAACCAATTGGTCGACCACGTTTTTGACGGACTTTAGATTCATTTGCTACCATTGCTATTTGTCCTTCAGGGACACTGATTCTAGCAGGTGTATTGGCAGCTGGTATGTGAGATAGTGTCACTTTTCTTGTATCTATAAAAGCATCAGGAATTTGATTTGCAATCTTTTGCAAATGAATTATTTTTTCAACTTCTTGTTCACATTGATTACTTCTGGAATCAAAATGTGATAAGGTTTTTTCATTCCAAGAGATTACCTTTTGCTTTTCTGGATGTAGGTTATTTCCACCTAATGTTGGAAATGTCATTTCATCAAAATGACAATCGCAAAACGTGCAGTAAATAAATCGCCCGTTAAAGGTTCAAGATATCTTATAATCGAGGGCGAATCAAATCCAACATATATCCCAAGCCTTCGTTGGGGACCCATTTTCGTACGTTGTGGGGGTGCAATTGGGACTTGGACAGCACAACCAAAAATTCTTAAGTGGGAAACATCAGGTTCTCTACCAAAAACAATTTGCATTGGGGAGTATTGTTGGTTGGCTATCGGTCGAATCCGAACTAATGATGCAGCATGCAATATGGCATGTCCCCAAGCCGAAATTGAGAGTTTTGTTTTCATAAGTAATGGTCTAGCAATAAGTTGAAGACGTTTAATAAACGCTTCTGCTAAACCATTTTGTGTATGAACATGAGCAACCGAATGTTCAATCTCAATCCCAATAGCCATACAATAACTATTAAATGCTTGAGATTGAAACTCACTAGCATTATCAAGACGAATCCTCTTGATTGGATTGTCTGGGAATTGAGCTCTCAATTTTATTATTTGAGCAAGTAGTCTAGCAAAAGCTGCATTTCTACTAGAAAGCAGACATACATGGGACCATCTAGAGGAAGCATCAATCAATACCATAAAGTATCGAAATGGTCCACATGGTGGATGTATAGGTCCACAAATATCTCCATGTATTCTTTCCAAGAAAGATGGAGATTCTATATTGACCTTCGTGTAGGATGGTCTAATGACTAACTTGCCTTGCGCACAAGCATCACATGGGAATTCATGTGTTACTAGAATCTTCTGGTTCTGTATATTGTGCCCACATGAGTTTTCAATAATACGGCGCATCATAGTTGCTCCCGGATGTCCAAACCTATCATGCCAAAGCAAAAAGCTTGTTGAGTCATTGAACTTCGGGTTCATGACATGGTTTGTCTCAATTGCTTTTATGAATGTGTAATACATTCCGGATGGCAGTGTAGATAACTTTTCTTTGATCTGTTTCTGGCCAGATACGAAAGAATTTATGCATAGATATTCGTTACTACCTTCTGACATTGTCTCAATGTGGTAGCCATTGCAGCGAATATCTCTAAAACTTAGTAAGTTTCTTCGGACTTACTAGAGTAAAGGGCATGTTCAATTGTTAATTTAGTATCATTTGGCATAATGATACAAGCTCTTCCGGAGCCTTCAATGATGTTCGATGCACCAGATATAGTATTAACATTTTCTTTAGCTAATGTTAATGTATGAAAATACTTTTTATTTTGGAGAATGGTGTGTGTGGTGGCACTATCAGCTAAACAGATATCACAAGAATTCATTTGCATTTTCTGAGACATTATTTTTCAAGAAAATAAATTTATAATCAGTTAAAAATAATCAACAATAGTCCAAAAACATTGTGAAAAATGATAATAATACTAGAGTTTTGTAAGCAAATGAACTTCCTAACAACGATAAGTAATAAAAGCTAAAAATATGCGAAAAATTGCATTATTTTTCTTCTAACACACCACCACCAATTAAGCCATCAATGTTGCCGTTTGGGTCTTCAAAGAAATCAGAGACATCTAAGTGACTTAGAGTAGCAGTCGAACCGTCATAGTCAAGGACATTGGTTTCATTCTTTACTTTTCCCTTGATCGAATTCTGATACAGATCAACAAGGTGCTTCGCCGTACGACATGCACGCGACCAATGCCCATTCATGCCACATCGATGACATTTATCCTCCATTTTGGATGAATTGTGATCATTGGATGTCTTATACCTTTTGTTGCTCAAGTTTGTGTGGTCAGGACTACGATGTCGGCGACCACGCCCACGACCACGACCACGCCCACGCCCACGTCCAGGTTGGTTTGAACGACCATGTCGATTTGTTGCATTGGCTTCAGGCAATGCAGAGGAACCGGTGGGTTTTAACTCGTGATTTTTCATGAGCAATTCATTATTTTGCTCGGCAACCAATAGGCAAGATATAAGTTCTGAGTACTTTTTGAAACCACGCTCCCTATATTGTTGTTGTAGGAGCACATTTGAAGCATGAAATGTAGAGAATGTTTTCTCAAGCATCATTTCATCAGTGATTGTTTCTCCACATAGTTTCATTGTGGAGCTAATTACAAGCAGTTCGAATTGTATGTACTCACAGATTTGAAATCTTGCAGTCTAAGATGCAACCAATCGTATCGAGCTTTAGGAAGGATAACCGTCCTCTGATGATCAAACCTCTCTTTGAGATTGGTCCACAATTCATATGGATCTTTGACGGTGAGATACTCATTTTTTAGATCACCATGAAGATGGTGACGAAGGAAAATCAGTGCGCGTGCGCGATCCTGCGGGGATGCGTTGTTTCCTTTTTCTATAGTCTCTCCTAGACCCCTTGAGATCAGATGAATCTCGGCATCAACAATCCATGACATATAGTTTTTGCCAGATATGTCAAGTGCAACGAACTCAAGTTTGGTGATATTTGCCATGTGCGTAACTCTGCACAGAGGAAAAAGTTTTATCAATGTCTATAAAGACTTATGTTTTCCTTCAGGGATAAACATATATCACCTAAATCATAAATTGCTCTACAAGAGCATTAATATTCTTCAGGAATATTAAATTGTGCTACTTCTGGAGCAACAATTGAATTGCTCTTAAGAGCATGTGATATTCTTCAGGAATATCAATTGTGCTATGAAGTAATATTCTTCAAGAATATTAGGATATTATGCTACTTCAGGAGCAAATATAATAACAATAATTTGATCTTACTTATAGAGTAAAATTTGTAATTGAAAAACTGTGAAATAGCTCGAACTATATCAGTGTAAATAAACATCCTTGGTTTTAGATTTAGTTGAGACTTTAATGTTCCCACACCGATTGTCAGTTTGTGGAACTCATCTGGTAAAATTAAATTGGGACTCTATTTCCTTTTGTCATTATCAGAACTCAATCATTAATCAAAAATACGTTGTATAATTAAACATTCAATTAATAAAGATTGGAGAATGAGTACCTTTCGCTTTCAATCTTTTTGCCTTTCGCTTTCGATTTCGTTTTCTTGCGTTGATAGAAGAGGTTTTACCGTGCGATAACGTGTTATAATCTAGAAGAGAATGCAAGAATAATAGAGAGAATAAATTGAAGTGTATATTATTATGAGGGTGGAGACCTCTATTTATAGAGTACAAGATGGGCTCTTGGGCCGACATAAGATGGGCTAATGGGTTGATAGGGTTTACATGTGGTCAATCTATATACGGTAAATATTATTTACAACAATTCACCTTTTAAAAATTATTTGCTAAACAAGTGACAAATCAAACGACGACGTTCACAGTCGGGTTGGAAAAGAGCTAAAGAAATACCCCATTCCCCGAACATCCAATTTATAAAACTAGGGCACAAATTGCCCCTTGCAATTTTGGCGCAATTGGCGTGTAAATTTTTCCGGTGACAAAAAGAATGACAGTCGACGACAATAGCTCCATATACATCGGCGGCCTCCCTTACGACATCACAGAGGACGGCCTCCGCCGCGTATTCTACGTGTACGGCGCCGTCATCGCCATCAAGGTCTCCTCATCCTTCTCTGGTTTCCACCTTTTCCACTGCTGCTTTTAATGGATCTATCTTTTGTGCTAGGATTCTTAAAGAACCCTGCCATTTCATGTCCAGATTTCTTATGGTTTTACTAATTTGAAGTTTGCTTACTTGAACTTTATGCCAAATTGTTGTTTTCAACTATTTTTCTGGTACCCTGTAGATTTAACCCTATTTCTCGTATATTCCTAAGTTATTGAGTTCAATATGGAGTTAGTTATTCATCAACTGCATTTCATCTCGGTTGGAAATTCGCTAGGGGAATTATTTCTTTTGTTTTTCCTTCTCAGAGATGTTTCATTGGTCATTCCTAAAAAAATAGATAATTTACTCAGGTATCTAGACGAATTCTGAATTTCGAAACTTCCTTCGGTCTCGGAAATGATACAACGTGTTCTGAACTGAGACTCCGTAAGTACCTGAAAGTAGAGAAAAAGATTTGAAAGCAAAGTTTTTATGACCTCCTGTGCGATAAGCTTCTTGAACAAATGCCTTCCAGAATCTACTTATGTTTGGCTTGCTTCCTAACTCCTTGTCGCCCTGCCTGCACTAAGAGAAAGCTGTTTACTGATTTCTAGATTATTAATGACCGAACTGTTGGGGGGAGATGCTATGGATTTGTTACTTTCGCTAATCCAAGGTCAGCAACGCAAGCCATCAGGGAGATGGATGGAAAGGTGCTATTCGGTCCCCTTTCTCGCATCTCTATCTTATTAACAATACAAATTGACATGTATTTTCCAAATTTTGTATACCTTTGAGTTGTTAACCCCCTGAAACTAATGTAAATAAGTCTTCATTCAGACCATTCATGGGCGAGTCGTTAGGGTCAATGATGTTAAAACCAGGGGAGGGAAACCACATTTCTCTCGTGACCCTCGGCATGACTTGGATCAAAGTATAGATGGTGATAGAGGTAGAGATCGCAGAAGAGATGACAATTATGATCGACCCCGCCATCAGGAGGGACATAGGGATAGGTCTCAAGATCATGAAGAAAACAGGGAGAGAGGTCATGAACGGACACGGGGTCATGATCGATTAAGGGATCGTTATGTGGATGAAGAGAGATTACGGGACTATAACAGACATGTAGACGATGTTGAGGAGGAGCATGAGAGAAAGCGTGAGCGTGAATGGGAAAGAGAAGATGAAAAGAATATCGAGCAACACAGGAACACAATTCATCATAGAAGAGGCGGCAAGGATAATGAGCAACAACTTCATTATGTGAAGCGGTAAATTTTCTCTGGGCTTCGTTCTTATTGTATTGAAAGATTTTTAAGTTATTGTTTGTTTAGTTCATGAAGGCATGCTTTTGTTCCTAAGTCTTCTGACGTGGACAAAATAAAGTCATTTAGTGTGTCAGAAGTTTTTATTTTGTGTTGAATTCTCTCACAGAGACTTGATGAAAATACTTAAATTTTCGTTTGGATACAAAATGCGATGTTTACTGTTGCATGATTTGGAGGTCTGTTATCATTATCAAAACTCATTCCAGCTATTGGGGGGGTGGCTATAGCCTATATGGGTTTTCATTTTTCCAATTTTTGGTGGTCCTCCCCTGCTGTGACTTAATCCAAGGTCTATAAGTTTAATGCCCTCGTGTTTACTTTCCATTTTTCATCATTATCCAGTACCTTATTTCTGGCTATTGTTCAGGTAGTCAAATTTTCAAACAGAGCATGTTTCATTTAACTATTTAGAGGATTGATTATATTTTAAGAGTTAGCTTGAGTATGGACCAGCTTTGTAGTATTTACCGTCGTCAGGAAATTAATGATTCAGTTCTGCAGTTTCTATTCATAGCTACTGTATTTAGTTATTTGGTTTTTAGTTTTTCTGATCGAAAATTGTTCTAGAAGTTTTTAACCATGTATGCCTTATCAGGTCCAGATTTGATGATCATGGGAGTAGAGAGCTTTCTTTGGATTCTTTCAATGAAGATCTGGATCAGGTCCTACTCATGATCCTTTTAATGTATGTCTAGATGGATTAGAGATGAAATCCGGTTGACAACTAGTGTGTCTGCATCAACAGGGTGAAAACCAATTATCGGCTTCAAATCTGAAGCTTGAAGAACTCCGTAAAGAGGTAGTCACTGTAAATATAGAACTAAAATCTGAAATATACTGTAGCATGCTTATTCTCTGTAGCTTTGCTTCTATATGTCAGTTTGTTTGGAAGATAACCAAACATGTGAAAGATGCAAAAGAAAACCCTTGCTTCACCTCCGTCCAGTTGGATTGACCCCGATTTGCTTGTGATGATTTCTGATCTTAGTTTGATTTGTTCACTTGAAACCTCTGCCTGCCCAGTTAAAACTGACTCCATCTCTAGTTACATTTCCATCCTATAATTGACACCTCTAGGACTTAAAATCTGTAATGCAGTTCTTCACAATCAATGTCTTATAGTACTTCTTTTAAGTTGGTGTCTTTAAGAGTAGTCAATAGCAGTGTGCAGGGAATGACTGTATGAACCTCTTCTAAGGATGATAATCATAGGAATCAGGAATGCCTAAGGAATGGTATGAAATCAGTTAGTTGCTATTTTATTTAATTAAGTCACTTTATATCTATATACTTAAACTAGAGGCACTGTTTGTCCAATTTGTCTCTCGGATTCTAGGTTTAATATACAAATGTTGGAGAAGTTTAGTTCGGGTTAGGAAGATTATCTCTTAAGAGTTGATGGTAGGTTGCTTGGTAGGAATAAATTCCTAATGGAACCTTCTATGTTCGTCGTGTAAATTTATTTATTGATTGTGTTTACTTATTAGGGAAAATCCCTTTGACTCTACGACATAAGATGTGATTTACATTAGAAGTATCTCTCTTTGGCTTGCATAGTCGTTTTTTTCAAGACATCTCATAGCGTAACTTATTGAGAAAATGGGTCCGGGGATATTGGTGAAATTCTAGTCAACCTTCAGGGGTGGTAATTGAATGTAACATTATGCCTTGTTGACCAGAGATCTATGATGGAAGAATTAGTTGCAGACAAGCAAGAAGCTATTTCCAAGTTACAAGAGAAATACCAGGTAAATAATACTCCCTCCGTCCCATTAAACATGTCTTGTATTCATTTTCGGGATGTCTCATTGTTGTTGTCTTGTTTCTTAAAAAGAAACAATTTGTGGACCACAATCACTTAAAATAGTGGACCCCACCACTTTAACACATCTTCACCCACTTTGTTAATAACCTTGTCGAAATCAAACAAGACACGTTTAATGGGACAGAGGGAGTATATAGATTTGTGGTAGGTGTTTTTTGTCCATCATTCATTGCCATTAGTTTTCTCTGTCCCTTAGAATTGTTTCTTTGACTGTAGAAATTGGAAGATTCTGTAATTGCTGCAAGAAAGCTAACTTCACGTCGTCACTTACAGTTAACCAAGGTAGTGCGGTTAGAGCCTCCATCTCTTATCGATTTAGAATTCCTTATGTTTGGTAATTAATAGTTGTGTCTACATGTTGTGATTGGTGCAGTTGCATAAATGTTATCTCCAAATGAAAGACTATGATGATAGGCTCAAGAACTCGGAGCAAGAACTCCAGGTTAGCTACTCCTTTCTATCTTCTTATGAAATTCAAGCTGAAGATTTTAGTTACTCAATACTTGCTGTTAGTAAACTTGTGCTCCAGCTTTGTTAGTAAACTATATGAAAATAGCATTGAATATTCAGCATTACATAACTTTTGTGCTCAAATCTCTAATTAGATCATTGTAGTCAACCATAAACATGAGACTTCAGTAATCCCTTATTCCCAGACAAAGTTACCAGCTTTTTTTTCTTGCAGTGGCTCGTGGATTCAACCGCGGCTGAGCTGGGAAACGACGGAGGCGGCGTTGGTGAAGGAATAGTCACAAATGGGAGGGCTTGATATGATTTTGAGGTCTGTGACTATAAATCTACAAGTGCCCTCTTGCTCAACTTTAGCTTTAACTTAGCTGCTACCATTGTGATTCTGCATCTCTTACTATTACACTTGTAATGTATTGGGCTTTAAACTCCACCTCTCTTTAATTTACTTTAAACTCCACCTCTCCTAAAATGATTTTGTATAATAATTTTCTTCATCCCATAAGTATGCTTTCATTCAATCTTCATTTCAGATCCAGTTTGAGAGAACTTATCTACAACTTATGAGTGTCAAGCGTATATGCACTCATTTGATAGAGTTTATCGAAATAACTTGTAAGTCTTTTATAAGTTTATTTTTGGCTAATTTTCATGAACTGTTTTTCTGAGGTAGCAGTATTAACGTAATTAATATAGGTCCCTAATAAATGCACTTTGAATGAAACCTACTTGCATAATTAACTATCATTTCAAGATCCTATCTAAAAGTTTAGACATTAACTGATTCATAACTTAGAATCTCTCTTGAAAATTATAAATTTATAGAATTTAAAAAATCTTTAAAATACAAAAAAACTCTTGCTTTTAATTGAGTACTCCTATTATTGGTTTGTATTTATTTTCGTTTTATTATTGCTGTTTTGTTTTTAAAAAATTATATATTTTGTGGAGACAATCATTTTAAATTAGTAAAAAATTCTTAAAAAAGCAAAACAGTTGGCTCCAAGAATCCAATGTCGCCCATATGCATTCCAGAAGAAACCTAAATTAATAAAATATGTTTTGATTTGAGTTCCCAAAACGACAACCGATAGCCCCCCACGACGTCGTTTCCCATACGCTTCTCTCTCCTCTACGCCTCTGCTTCAATAGAAAAATTGCTCTCATGGAGGAATGAAATCCGTGCAGACATCAGCAACAACCCATAAACAATTCACCACTACTCCACCCCCAACCAAGAAAACATATACATACATATAATAACTCCCCTGTATCTATAGTGAATTTCAATCCGCCATTATTGCAGCAGCGTCCCCATTTATTTTTGTGCTTTTTTTTTCTTTTTTTTTCTCCATACTCTTATCTTGCTTGCACTCAACAGCAATATAAAACAATCCGTCTCCACCAAGCTTGACTGTTTCATTGGAAAAGAATTTGATCACTTTTTTCTTTTTTTTTTTCTTTTCTTAATGGCTTCTATGACATCCATCTCCCAATCTCAACCTCTCTTCAAGAAACCTCAACTGGGAGTCTTGAAAAAGCCTCAAGATCACTTTTTATCGATGCCCATATCGAGTTTTTCGCCAAAGAAGTCGAGGATGGTGGTGGTTTCAGCCACGACGGCGGCGGAGAAGCCCAAGAAGAGGTATCCCGGAGAGGCGAAGGGGTTTGTGGAGGAGATGAGATTTGTGGCTATGAAACTGCATACTAAGGATCAAGCTAAGGAGGGGGAGAAGGAGCCGCAGGGGCAGCCGATTGCTAAGTGGGACCCGAGCGTTGAAGGTTACTTGAGATTCTTGGTTGATAGCAAGTTGGTTTATGATACTCTTGAGAGTATAATGGAGAAAGCTTCTTTCCCTGAATGTGAGTATGTTTGATTTAGTTGTTCTAGTGAGTTTGGGGTGAAATGGTTGTGTTTATTCGCTTGGTTGTTTGTTTAATAGTACTACCTACTACCTCGATTCCTTCCTTTCGGCACGAAAATAAAGAGAATAGTGAGAGTAGAAGATAAAGTAAGGGAAAGAAGATGATAAAATGATAAAGTATGAGGGAGATGTTAATTATTATATCAAATTGGAAAAGTGAGTCAGAAATAGTGGGATGTCTGTTTCGGAAAGTTAGCCAGAAATAGTGGGATAGAAGTAGTATTTGCCATTATGTCTGTTTTGATGTTTGGTTGAGATGGAGTGGTTATCTTTGCCTTAAGCTTTGATGGATTATTTGATGCTTATGAGTTTTATAGTACTGGGATAATTTGCGATTTTTAAGGTATGAAATCGTAGTCTATATAGAATTATGTATATAAGGGTATCCATTAACCCTAGTCTAAAAAATCTAGACCTATCAATTAGTTGATTCGTTTTAATTCATTGATTTAATCGATTGAATATAGTAGGGAGTTGTTTTTGCAAACAAAAACCCCCTTTTCATTTTCAAAATTACAAATAAAATAAATTTCGTAAGAAAATAATTGTCTTGGGGTTTGGAAAGATCTGTCTTTACTTTGATGAAATTTTTTCTTGTAAGTAGGATGTGTTTTGATTTTTCTAATTTAAATTGTTTTAGCAGGATGTGTTTTGATTTTTTTTTTCGTTGTTTGTAGTTTGATACTGTTAGTGTGGAGGAGGGGAAGTTGTCTGCTCTGGGATTTTGAGTTCAGTTTTGAGGAAGAATCAATCGATCTTGTTTATTTAGTTATGTTAATATGTAGATGACTGAAGGCTAACAAATTTATCATCTGCCTTATCAGAAGCACAGGATACCTATTAATTCACATAGTTGATAATATGGAATGTGATTTTGTTATTCTAAACAATTTGGTACTTGGTGTATTTCCTTCTAGTTTGTATAGATGAATTTAGAATTACTACCAAATATTGTTTGTCTTGGAGAGATGAGTCGATGACATGTTGTATGAATAAAATGAGGAAACGGAGATCAAGAAAATGATATTGCGTGGACTGTGGTGTATGTTGTTTGACTTTTGGGTAAACATCAAAATCAAATTGTGTTCAACACCCCATTCTCAAATGTTTGGCTCTTTTTGAGGTCTCATGATAGAAAACCAAGTTCAGTTTATTGAGTTAGAAATTGCTTTTATGGTGTAGATGCCGAATTCCGGAACACTGGACTTGAGAGATCTGAAAGTCTTGCTAAAGATCTTGAATGGTTTAAGCAGCAGGGCCATGGCATCCCAGAGCCATCATCTCCCGGCACCAACTACGCTCACTACCTTCAAGAGTTATCCGAAAAAGATCCACAGGCATTCATTTGCCATTTCTACAACACGTACTTTGCTCACTCAGCTGGTGGTAGGATGATTGGGAAGAAGGTTAGTAATGCTACTAATACTCTGTTTCACCCTTCCCCAAAAAAACACTTGGCCCTTATTAGTACGCTCTTCGTTCCATTATTTCCGAGTCGCTTTTCTAATTGGAACGTCCTATTATTTTTGACTCGGTCCCAGTTTGGCAAAAAGTTAATACTCTCTCTCCTACTTTATCTATTCTATCGTTATCTAACTAATTTTCTCTTTCGTACTTTATTATCTACTCTCTCATTATCTCACGTATATTCTCTTTTCTACTTTATCATCTACCCTCTCTCTCATATTTTATCATGTACTTTCTCAATTCCCGTGTCGAAAAGAAATGCATCGTGACTCGTGTATATAAAATATGTGAATACTCGCTCACTCGAGCTAAGTTTGTTGTTATCAGGTAGCTGAGAAGATCCTTAACGGCAAGGAGTTGGAGTTCTACAAATGGGATGGCGAACTGTCCCAACTACTGCAGAATGTTCGAGATAAGCTGAATCGAGTTGCTGAAGTATGAACTCGACATCCCTTCTTTTTGAACTCATACCTTTTCTCTTTGATATATTATTATCGGAGTGAAGTGATAGCTAATGTTCGTTACGTGTTTGATAATTGGTAGAATTGGAGTAGGGAGGAGAAGGATCATTGTTTGGAAGAAACTGAGAAGTCTTTCAAGTTTTCTGGGGAAATCCTACGGTTGATACTCTCCTGATCCATCATCACTTCCCTCTGTAATTAAGACTCAATCTCCTAAACACTCTGTTTATATTTTCACTAATTTTAACTGTTCCATCCAACATTGGAAGTCTCTCTGTACAAATTATTATGTATCCATATGACTATTTATGGATGTCAACTATGTTATTTCAAGATCAAGGGCATGATAAAATATTGGAGGATATGATTGCATTTACTGTGAATTCTTACATAGAATTAGTAGCTTTTAAATTGAAAAGTTTTAAGAGAAATGAATCTGCTTTTGATTAAAGATTCCCCAATACACCGAACAGATATAAGTGTGGGAGTTAAGAGCATCGAGATTACATGATAAATAATATTCGATAAAGTAATAATCTCGCTAAGATTATAATTTTTTCTGGTTCCGATATGGGTCATTGTACTAAAATAATATTTGATAAAGTAATAACCTCGTTAAATGAATATTTTTTCTCGGTTTTAAGGTTATTACTTTATCGAAGTTTAACTTGTATAACTAACAAGGATGCATGATGTACGCCAAGTTGGATGAATGTTGGGCCAACTAAATTCGATGGTTTGGGGTATTTTTATTATGGATCTAGTTGGACTAGTGTCCGAGTGATGGTGCGGGCTTCGGCTTATTTTCGTTATGTATTTATTGGGGGGACAATTGGACATTTATGTGACTTAAAAGACAATTAACTTATAAAACATTTTAAATTTAGTTCGTTTTATAAAATTGATAGAATTGATCAGATTTTATGAAGGTATCGGTGCGCAGGTAGGATATTGATCGTTGTGATAGATTAACACAATGATAAACACTTTCCTACCGAGTTTTAAAAAATACAACGGAAATAAAGTAACAAAACTATACACAAGCAATTTCTTACGAGTTATAATTAATAATAATAACTTGTGGGGTGTAATCCAGTATCATAAGAAAATTATAAATTGAACAGTTGATGATACACACGATCCTACTCTATCCCGTATATCACCAACACGCCTAAACGATCATGACGTGTTCTTAAACACAACTACACAAGACACAAATACTCGAACTATCACTCTGCTAAGATATGCCAAGATTAGCTTCCACTAAATAACTACACTACACTTCTAACAAATGTGACGCTTTATGTTTGCGGAACACTCTCATGGGAATATGATACTCTTGCTAAGCAACTCAGAAGTTCTTCAACTGATGAACTCTGATATTTAAAGAGTATCTTGGCTTGCAAACAACGCTCCAAGCAACATGATCCAAGCCACTAAGTTCGTTGCCATGAACTTAGGTAGTTAGGAGTAGTACGGTTAATTTCTTTCATTCCTCCTCCTCAACTGTACGCATCCACTTCAATACTTTAGTCTCCACTACTTGTTACATGTGCAACTCAACTAAAAACCAAAAAATCTTCTTTCCATGAAATCAACAACTTCTTGTAAGCGCTTTATTCTCAAGCATAAATCTATTATTTATTTACCCGTACATAAATAAATCATATCTACAAGGAAAATATCATCGTGTAAATCGGTAACCGTCGGATTATCCATGTTGTGATATGTGCTGTTTACCACGAACACCATGTCTAAAATAATCTCGAATATTTTAGTCTTGTCACCGCGTCTTCACATAACTGATTTTTCCAGCTTATTCATAAGAAATGTGAGTATTATTATTATTAGTATAAATCACATTTTTTTTGAAAATAATTGATATTCAATAAATGATATTCTAAAAATGACACTTTATTCAACACAAATAAACTTTTGTTCAGAAGCAAATGATACTCTACAAATGACACTTTCTTTAAATAAAATTACATTTTTGTTCATCACAAATGACACGTCCGTCCTTAATTAAAATTGGGAAAAAAAATTAAAAAATGTGCATTAAAATAATTAAAAAAAGTTGGAGCCACATTCAGAAGTTATGCTGGTCATAGGGTATCCAAAGGAAACGAAGGGTGAATATTTTTATGACACTTAGGAACATAAGATCGTTGTTAGCACCAATGTTCGGTTCTTAGAGGAGAATTATATTAGTAACCACAAGTCTCGAGTCGAGATCATTCTTGAGGAATTACAAGATGATCGAGATCTACTCAGATAGCCTGTTATGCAAGTTAGAGCTCCACGATCAACTGCACAATCTGTTAACATAGCGCCTGCTACTGTTCGATGTAGTGGGAGGGTGATATTTACGCCAGATTGGTACATGATCACTGTGGAGACGTCGGTGAGGTAGATTCGGCGAGGAATGCGAGGCATCGGCGACACACGTTATAGCGCTTCTAGCTGTGCTATTTTGAACCGGTAAACTCACAATCCGACGGACGCAGTCAACCTATAGTTGTGGCCGTCTGAGTTAACTTCGAAACGACGTAGGAATGGGGTCAATCAGATGAGTAACGGGAGGTTATGGTGAGAAATGCGGACGCCTACCGGAAAGGCGTAAGGACATCGGACCCAACTTGCGCGGTTTCCCGATTTTGGTCATATCTCCCTCGGTAGTTATCGGATGGACCCTATTCTCACGGCTCCGTCAAGCTAACTCGCAGACGTAAAAACTTATGTCAGGAAAACCGAGGAGATCAAGCTTTTGGTGAGGTAGATTCAGCGAGTAATGCGAGGCATCGACGACATATATTATAGCGCTTTTAGCTGTGCTGTTTCGAACCTGTAAACTCGCAATACGATGGACACAGTCAACCTGTAGTCGTGGCCGTTTGAGTTAGCTTTGAAACGACGTAGGAATGGGGTCAATCAGATGAGTAACGGGGAGGTTATGGTGAGAAGTGCGGACGTCTACCGAATGCAAGCAAAACATGAAAACCACTATCTGTTGGGTGATGATTTATAATATAAGATTTGAAGATCCCCAAACCCCTGGCTGAGTGATGAACCAATATATTGTTATAGATGTATATCTTAATAGAACTCAACATTTAGGAGTTCAGTAAGCTAGATAGCTTTTTAGTAGCTGTTGTTAGATTCAGTAGATTATTCTAGTTAGCAATCTTTGGAACTTAGCTGACTGAAGATTCGGTAGGATTTGGGACGAATCTACTGAATGAGTGCCATGGAGTCAGTATGAAAGCAACGGTCAACATGCTGAAGATATTAGAGAATGTCAGTAGAGAACTTTTCAGTAAAGTGTCTGAGGTATCAGAAGAAGTCAACTTAGTATTAGTTTTGAAGTTTGAACAAGCCTCACCTACCAACAAACCTCGACCAATAAGGAGCTGACAACACTATACTTGTCCTGATACAAAAACTGCAGTCAACCTCCCTATTTTGAAAAAGAGAGAATCCCTACAGTAATGTTCAAATTAAAGATGGTCGTTTTGCTTGTCGTTCTTGCCATGTGTCTAGGTCTTCTCCAACGGATCTATTCACAGGTTAAGAATATAAATATAGATCTATCTTCAAGTGTTGAAGATACCGGGAACACAAAATATTCAAGCATACAAGGTCTAGCGTACTTAAAGCAAACGAAGCGAGGAACTTTTGAACCGATAACATTTGATATAATTCTTCTCTCTAGAGTAATCTAGTTCCCTTTCTCTATTCTCTAAGCCAACATTGTTAATTCACAAGCTTAGAAACCAAAGGAGTTCATAGTTGGAGAAAAATCCTCAAACCTTTGTGTTTCTTGTAAAGTCAATATGACTATAACTAGTTGAATCTGTTTTAGACACGGATCCACTAAGACTTGCTCAGGATAATCTAATCAAGCCCTCCTGGAAACAGGAAAATGAATGTAGTATCTTGCATACCGAACCACTATAAAAATTTGTATGTCGTTTATTGTTGCATTGCTTATTGTTCATCCTTCATACAAACTGTTTTTGATAATCGTACAAGTCTGGATTTTGAGTATAACGTCTTAAGACACACACAAACATAACTGAAACAGTTTTCAGTAACAAACATGTTTCAAAAGAGACGATTAAAATCGAGCCTACACTGTCTGCACAACTTCTTGTACTGAAGCACCTATCTATTGACTTTAGTCAATTAACATTATTTAGTATCTTGAATCACCCTGCCATTGCAATCAAGAAGCTTACTTGCAAATTGAATCTATTCAACATGCAAACTCATGAAGCAAATCAAATTGACCTTTCTACTTTATAGCTGATTAGAATTTAATGATAGACTAAAAAATGAATTAAAAGGCATGAATGAAAATAATGTGCCGTACGTAAACGAGATTATTAAATTACTGAGGTCTAAATTTGCACCATTTTCCTGAATTGTCACTTTGTTATTTATTTGTTTACACTATTTTTCTTTCTTCTGAAATTTCGATATATTTTTTTGGTAAATTATAATTTAATTTGAATTGTAGTTTTTTTTTTTCTCCATTTCACCCCAAATTGCACATTAATTCGCTCCAAATTTATTATTCAGAATCCACCCTCAACCGCACCTAGTACGTACTAAATTCAAGAAATGCATCTATTACCTTCATCATCGATCACCAAGGGCGGACGTAGAGTTGGGCTCTAGTCTCTACCCAATGCCCATTTTTTAATTTCTAATAGTGTTTTTATCTCATGGTATGGTCCAACATAAGTGGATCCAACCTAAGGTTATTGTATCCAACCCAAGGTGGTTGAAGGGTAGTTCCCACCCCTGATCATTTATAAAAGTGTTATATATGACACCTATATTAAAAAAAAAGATTATATATAATTATACATAACACATGTAAATATATTTATGGAATAGGCACTGAAAGGTATATAAATATGAAACACTAGAAGCCCGAGTGCGTTATTTAGTTAACCTTTTCCCAAATTTGAGGTGGCTCATTATGACTGGAAGGCGTATATATAGGAGGAGTACATGAGAGGGGAGGGGTGACTCTACACTAGCTAGCAACTGGCCGGGTGGGTCTCCCTAGGTAGTGTCTTTAAGTGTCATACCTTAGTATCCCCATCCCCAACCTTATTTGACCTAACCTTCCAAATAAAATATTTATTTCTCTTTTCAATTATATCACAATCCACAATTTATTTAATTTATATTCTCATTCTTAACTCAGCCAAACTTATCTTATAATTTATTTTCATATTTTTTAATTAAGTATTATGTATAATATAGTATTTTATTAAAATTTAAAAAATACTACTCCCTCCGTCTCATTCAACTTGTCCTTAAACTTTTCGGCGCGGTTATTAAGGTGAAGTGAGTTTTAGTAGTAAAAATGTGGGTCCTACAATTTAAATAAAGTGATTTAGTAGTAAAGGTGTAAGTCCTACAATTTAAATAATACATGATTTAATTGTAAAGGTGTGGGTCCTATAATTTAAATAATGAGATTTAGTTGTAAAGGTGTGGGTCCTACAATTTAAAAACTTTCCTTTTTGGATTGAAGACAAGTTAAGTGGGACGGCCCGAAAAGGAAACAGAGACAAGTTGAATGGGACGGAGGGAGTATAAAATTATATTATTTGAAATTCAGGATGTTAATTAAAAAAATTTATCATATAATTAAAAAGTAGATACTTGAATTTGGCCGGAGTTGATATACCACGAATAATCGGAGTGATTTGGATCCATAAGGTGAGAAGAAAAACCAAAGTTTGATTTGTTGTTGGAAATTTAGAACAAACGAGGGTTTAGTAGTGTTGGTGAGAACTACTCAATATTGCTCTCTATTTATAGAGTAAAAAAAAAGGAATTTTGATGTAATTTTTTTTAATTTTTATGGATAATTAATTAACGATTTTAAGCAAATAAAATTATTGTCAATAAAATCTTGTAGATCCAATTACGAATTACCATTTGTCACATGACCATTGTTTGGAAAAAAGTAAATAGTACATGCCTCTCAAGCCGTCTGACTGGCTTAAGTCATGGGAGAAGGGTGAATTTACAATTTCAATCTACAATTATATATGAAATATGTTTTATTATATAACTGAAAAATAAATAAATAAAGATGAATAAATTATTTGTGCATATCCTAGTATTTTATTATTGTTTTTAACGTATTATTGTATTTCATATTTCATTATTTTTTATTATTGTTATTATAATTGAATTATACAAAAATCATGATTAAACTTAAAAAAATGAATTGGTTTGGTGAGCATTAGTCACCATTTATGCAGTACGAGGAAAGAGAAAACTGATAAATTATCATTTTAGTGTTGAAAATATAGTTGGGTTGAAGATATTTTTCTACTCCAAACACTATTATAGTGTGGGTTAGAGATGCTCTTATATAAGAGAAGCTTCTTTTGTAAGGAAGCAAGCAACGAAAATTAAATCTTTTTATCCCTTGTATCTTTCTTTAGATAGGTTTTATTAATATATATGGCTTCCATAACTTTAATACCGATGATCTCCCAGCAGTTGAAGAAGCCTCAACATCATTTCTTGAGTTTATCCGCCAAGAAATGGAGGAGGATGGTGGTTGTTTTATCTGCAACGGCGGGGCAGAACCCTAAGAAGAAGTTGGCGGAGGAGATGAGAACGGCGGCGATGAAACTGCATAAACCCGACCAAGCTAAGGAGGGGGAGAAGGAGCCGGCCGGCCTCGCCATTGCTAAATGGGAGCCTACTCTCGATGGCTACTTGAAGTTCTTGGCCGATACTAAGTTGATTTATGAAGCTCTAGAGACGGTCGTCGACAAAGCCGTGTGAGTATGCTAGCTTCATTATTTCTTTGTCTAAAATGTTATAAACTAATCCCAAATTAGGGTATACACAATACTCCCTCCGTCTCATAAAATGTGTCTTTCTATTCGATTTGGATTTTCACATATAATATGTCATCTTTCTGAAAATGGTAAATTATTAGAAACACTTTATTTGTGGACCCACAACTTGAGTATATTCTATAGGACGGAGGGATTTTTTTTTTTTTTTTTTTTTGACGAGGAACCCGCAGTCGCTACCTTTGGTGCGCACATGGTAAACCTCACTCCTGTGCAATAGCCTGCAAACCACATAGAAGAGTTAAACCACCCTTAATGTGACAGGGTGACAGACTCACACATAACGTGTCCAGTGGGAATTGAACCCATGACCTATCGGTCCCGGGCCACACACCTTCACCGCTATGCCATCCCAAGGGGACAAAGGGAGTATTGGTTTTCGGTGTTCTTCTGCTTTGGTATGGATCTTCTAGCCATACTACCCAAAAAATATGTTTTTCTCTATATTTGAGAAGCAAATTCTATCATATTAATATTTTTATTTGGTTAATTCAGTCTATATTAAACGACTTCAAGTTGAATACTTTAAGACGGACATGATGATGCAGCGAATTAAATTAAAACAATCAATAAATTAAAACAACTATAAAAGGATAACTAAACATCAAATCCGTTGATTTCTCGAAATACAGGAGATGATCCCAATAATAAGGTCTAGTTCTGTTTATTCGTGTATGAATATCGGAAAGTGATTCTTCTAGATCCGTTAATTTAACTTATGGAATACAAGATGTAAACATCCAAACATGAAACATTATTCTCATAATACACTAATATATAAGAAACAATAAAACAATAAAGGCTCAAGCAAAGCAAATATATGTTCTCATATTTAATACTATAACATATGTTACTCCAATTTAGATTTCCCAACACTTAAACCAACAAAATCTTTGGATTGTTGCAGACGAAGAATTGAGGAACACAGGGCTGGAGAGGTCAGAAAGGCTTGCGAAAGATATGGAGTGGTTGGAGGGAGAAGGCCATCGTGTCTTGGTATTAACTACGCCCAATACCTCCATGAGTTGTCTGAAAAAGACCCACACGCCTTCATTTCCCATTTCTACATGACTTACTTCGGCCACACTGCCGGTGGCAGAATGATAGGGAGAAAGGTAAGAAACCTAAATTCGAGTTTAATTAATTAAATTTATACCCTAAAGATTATCACTTGGAATGATCAGGTGGAGGAGAAGATTCTGAATGGCAAGGAATTGGAGTTCTACAAATATGAAGGGAATTTGGGCCAACTGTTGCAGAATGTTCGAGATAAACTAAACAAAGTTGGGGAAGTAAGAACATCACTTACTACTATAGTTTATATATATATATATATAGGGGAGGTTCCAATAGGAACACCCCTTAGAGTGAGAAATAAGAACAATCATCATCTTTTAGATCATGTAAATTGATGGACCAGATTCGTTTTCAATTTTTTTTACCTGAAATGCACCATTTACTTAAAAAATTTGCACAAAGGGTATTACAGTCAAATTCTTTCAATATAATAAACCTAACCTAGCGTATTTCGAATACTAAATAGAAGAAGCTCTTCACAGGTTGCGTTGGATATGTGTTTCTCCCAAAGGCTTCACACCTAGCCACAACATCTTCTTCATCACCACTAAACGCTGCGCATCTGTTCTTAGTGATGCAGCCATTCCTTCAACTCCTCCCAGTCTCGCCAAACCATCGAGGTTTTTCTCTTTGACCAGCTCCGTGAGGCTCGACCGATCAATGTGGGAGAATAATGGATGTTGCTGGACTACTAAAACAATCACGATTCTTGATGATGGGTTTCTACTATGGATGGAAACAAACTTGTCGTTAATGTTGATGGGCGGTTGTCGTTTGAAGGCTCTGGAACAATAGATGGCAACAAAAGCCATATGCCACCTCTTTCTGTTGAGTGTCCAGTTTTTTTCCAGTCTTCCATTGCTTGGTTTCCAAAAGATTTCGACAACGAAGATCAATTGAAGACCATTGGGTAAAAATCAGCGATTTCTAAACAGGGTTTCCAAAAGATTTCGACAACGAAGATCAATTGAAGATCAGTGGGTAAAAAACAACGATTTTTAAACAGCATTATTCGTCCCTTTGTCACTGTGTAAACACGGAGAAGATTCAGAATAAATTTGTGAGTTTTTTATTTTCTGTTGAATTTTTAACAGTGATTTGGATGTGTGTGTTGTTGATTATTTTAATTTATAAATATATGCACAATTTTGAAAAAAAGCACAATTATGAGGGAAAATATGCACAATTAATGAGAAAAAAATGTACAATTATTGGAGAAAATATGAACATATTTAATGGGAAAAATATGCACAATTATTAAGAAAAATATGCACAATTAATAGGAGAAATATGCACAATTAATGAGGAAAAATGTACGGGAAAAATATGAACACATCTAATGTGAAAAATATGCACAATTAATAGGAAAAATATGCACAATTAATGATAAATAACGAAAAGATGAAATTATTAAGGAAAATCTGGGACGAGACTAAGATCTAGGAAAATAATTAGTGAAACTATGCACAATTAACGATTGTTCTCGTAAAATCTGGGACGAGACTTGATATTAAAACATGGAAGAGAATTAACGAAAATGACGTTTACAGCAAAGGAAAGAAGATAAAAAATAATAGATTGTGCAAGATTACAAAAATAACCTCAGTGCAAACTTTTTGCCTTAAATGTGCATTTCGGGATTTTAAGTGATGACATGATCTGGAGCGTCGAATTACTTGATCAAACGGTTATAAATTGTTCCTATTTCTCACTCTAAGGGGTGTTCTCATATCGTGATATATATATATATATATATATATATATATATATATATATATATATATATACATCACGATATATCTACGATGGCACCATGCATGCATAATCTCTCTTCTTACTAAATATCATGTTCCAATGCAGAGATGGAGTCTAGAGGAGAGAGAAAGGTGCCTGCATGAGATTGAGAATTCATTCAATCTCGGGGGAGACATCCTCCGTCTTGTACTCTTCTAATTCTTATATCTAAATATATATATACATACTAGAACTTGCACACCGTGCTGGCACGGTGTCTAGCCGAATAAAGAATAATATTACTTGTTTTGTTTCATTATTGATGCTTCATTTATTATTTTGAGTTGTCTCGTTATTTATATCTCTTACCAAACAAAAAAAAATAAATGAATCGACCACAAAAAAGCTAACAAGCGACCAACCACTTTATACTTTCAGAAGACTACCACTTTATACGTTTACACTCACCGTCTTAATTTTCGTGTTTAATCATAACAAAACATAAATAATGAGATAGATAAAGTAATTTTAATTCAATTATTGGTTGGTCAAAATACCATTTAGTAGTATTTTAGTATTATATGCAATACAAAGGCGAAGTATGAGATTGAACAGATTAAAAATTACTGCTAAAAATGAAAAATTACTAAAGTTTCCCTAATAAAAGGAGATAGTTGGTACAAAGATGGGTCATTTTGGGCAATTCACAATTAGAATTACTGTTCATAGGAACAATAGAGCTCATCTAATGGTAAATATATATATATAATGAGATTCAAATGTGAACATGCTCTTTTCGTGTAAACAATTAAATATAAAAGTCGACAAAGATTAGCATATAGTTGATAGAGCATCATGTATTCATTGATAAGTCGACAAAGATTAGCATATAGTTGATAGAGCATCATGTATTCATTGATTAGCATATAGTTGATAGAGCACCATGTATTCATTGATTAGCATATAGTTGATAGAGCATCATGTATTCATTGATTATAAGCATCTTGTAGATGCATGTCATTATTAAAG
The DNA here is from genome assembly GCA_028984105.1 of Lavandula angustifolia. Lineage (NCBI taxonomy): Eukaryota > Viridiplantae > Streptophyta > Magnoliopsida > Lamiales > Lamiaceae > Lavandula > Lavandula angustifolia. Next base: position 25,612,787 of record CM054823.1, read on the forward strand.
AAATTAAGACGAATAAGCCTTAGCCAATTAATCAATTCAATATTTTTTAAAGTCGGACCGCATTGATTGTGTTCAACCGGTTTAACCGTGAATTTAGGTTATACACGTCGACTAGGTATTCACCCATTTATAGCTTAAACCGGTCAAAATAGATCGAAATTCGAAACTAATGCGAGGAAAAATATTGACTATGTTAAAATCAAAATTCGGTCTTAGCAAAGAAATGTAAGCATATATTTGAATTCGTTTTTAACTCCATTTTTATCCGGTAATTCGAGGAAAAAAATTGATCATCAATACACACAAAAATATATAAATACGGTATACACAAACTCTGTGATATTTAATACAACACACAATCTATCTAATAGTACTTAAAATATTGGCGTTGTAAACTTGTAGAGCTGATGCCGGAGCGGTTTGTATATACCACTTTCGTATACCCTTGTGTGTACCACACCACAAGAGTATCGACATGTGGCATTTCTCATTAAATCAAGTGGGTCATATTTAACACATGTCAGTACCCTTATGGTATGATACACACAAGGGTATACGAAAATGGTACACACAAACTTTTGTGGACGCAGATAATGCAGAATTTTAAAATAGCGGGCTGGTATTTATTGCAATCAACTAGTAGTTGCTTGTATACATGAATTTTCTAAATTTCAGAAAAGTATTATTTCTAAAAAAGAAAATAAAAAAAGAATTGACCAAGTCATAAATAATATTCGGCTGCCACTAGACATATTTTTCTAGCTTATCTAACATGTGCTAGTGCTACATTATGACAATCTTGACTAGGATAATTTTCGCACCTTATGAGGCGATTCAATTAAATACTTGTACAACTAGAATTTGATTTAAGGAAAGTATAGCATATATCAATTCACAAGGTTTTCTTGCCTTGATGACATTTCTTGGTCTTGCACACTCTTGATAAAAACAAATACTACCAAATTTGAATTCTATTGAAATTCTTAGAAGTCGTATTTATGCAAATCATTCTAGTTATTTTGTATTTCGTACATGGTTTGCAGTTTATTATAAGCACATATTGTATACCAATATATACTATAAAAGAATTTATAATAATTTGTATATTCAATTGTTTATACTACTATGTAAAGATAACATATGTGGTAGATTACTGACAATATGCAGTGTAGTTTGTATTCCAACTTCTGCACAAGTGGTTGATGTAGAGTTGATTTAATGCTCAATTTCTGTTAAAGTCGATATAATAATAATAATATTTGTGGTAGATTTATAATAATATTAGTAAACATGCATAATGGTGTTATATATTGTTATTATATGTACTTTCATTATTGGATGGTGATAGTTTAAATTAATTCTATCAAAGATCAAGAATTAGAATCTTAAAACTTCATGGATTTGACTCCTAAAAGTTTTACTTAATGTAACAAATCAAGAGTTTCGGCACTAAATAAAATCAAGTACAAATAATTCATCATTTCCTGAATAATTGTTTTGTAATTTGTGGTTTATTAATTATTTATCCACTTTAAGTAAATAGTTTGGTTTTAGTGTGGTAGGTCAGCACAAATAGGGTTTCCCTCGATAGAAATAATGGACTACTTGTTCAAGACTTTGATAAGTTTCCATCATCTCTTAATCGTGCCCATTACATAGTTCGTTTTCCATAAATGTTCGTATGTACCACTTTTGTATGTCTACCACAGTATAAGGGTATTGACCTGTGTTTTGAAACCTGGCCCGGCCAGTTCAATCGGTTTAACCCGGACCCGGTCAAAAATTCGGTCCGGGTTACGTACTGGCTCGTTTTGGCTATCGACCTGGTGCGATCCGGCCGGGTCGGCCGGTTGAACCAGTATCCGTGAACCGGGTCAACTCGGTTTGAATGTAAAAAAAAAAATTGAAAAAAATAGGGTTGCAAATTTGTTCGATTTCAAAAATCCAAAACCGATCGATTTTTTTGACCGATAACCGAAATGCTTAATAAATTTAAACTGCATTTATGTTAATGTTGGTAGACTAATTATTACCAATTGTTGACAGGTTGTTAAAACAGGGAAGGAGGGATTTATAGGTTAATTTTCTATTTGATTTTCTTCTCTATTCGATGTGGGATGGTTTCTCCTTCTTTTTCATTAGTTTTTTTTCCATCTAACTACTTACACTCATTCCACATCGGTTGGGAATTGTAAATATGCTTATATTTGTTTTATATATTTGTAAGTCATTTTTAATATTTATTAGTATTATTAAAATACCTATGTCTTTATATAATTTAATCATATATTTATGACAGCACACCGGGTCAACCCACCGGTTGAATCGGTTCAACCGATAAAAAATATTTTTCCGGGTCAATGACCGGGCCGGTTTTAAGAACACAGATATTGACATGTGGTAAATGTGATCCACTTATTTTAATGAAAAATGTCATATGTCAGTACCATTATAATATGGTATATCACAAAGATGTACGAATGTAGTACATACAAGCCGTTCGTGATTTTTCGGAGCACCACAACAATCCACCTCCATAAATAAGCCTCCTCCTCCAACCAAAAACTAAAACAAATTCTCAAAAATGGAGCCTCACACCTCAATAATCCTCACCTCATTTCTACTCCTAATCTCAATCACAAATGCAACAAAAAACCCTCAAATCCAAGATTCATTTCCCAAATGTGTAGCAAGACACACTCATAAATTCACACCATCAAACTCCTCCACCCTCCCCTCTCAAACTTCCCTCTACACCTCCATCCTAAAATCCACTGCCCAAAATCTCCGATGCCTCCTCCCTTCCATGCCGAAGCCCGTCCTCATCTTCACGCCGTTAACCGAATCGGACGTCCAAGCCGCCGTCATCTGCGCCAAGCGCCTCGGCATCCAACTCCGCCTCAGGAGCGGCGGCCACGACTACGAGGGCATCTCCTACACTTCTGAACTCAATTCTCCGCCGCCCTTCATCCTCCTCGACATGGCCAAACTCCGCTCCGTCACCGTCGACATCGCCGCCAAGACGGCGTGGGCGCAGGCCGGCGCCACGATCGGCGAGCTCTATTACAGAATATCGGAGAAGAGTGGAAAATACGGCTACGCGGCCGGCCTCTGCACCAGCTTGGGCATCGGCGGCCACATCACCGGCGGCGCGTACGGCCCCATGATGAGGAAGTACGGCCTCGGAGCGGATAATGTGGTCGACGCGAGAATCGTCGACGCCAGGGGGAGAATCCTAGACCGGAAGTCGATGGGGGAGGATTTGTTCTGGGCGATCAGAGGCGGCGGCGGCGGCAGCTTCGGCGTCATATTAGCGTGGAAAGTCAAACTGGTCAAAGTTCCGTCAACCGTCACCGTTTTCACGGTTCCGAGAACCCTAGAACAAGGGGCGACCAAAATCCTTTACAAATGGCAGCAAATCGCCGACAAAATCGATGATAATCTTTTCATCAGAGTCATAATCTCACCGGCAAAAGCCACAAATTCCGGCGAGAGAACGATTCAAACTGCGTACAACGCACTGTATCTCGGTAGATCCAAAAATCTCCTCACAATCATAAACAAAAGCTTCTCGGAATTAGGGTTAACTCAAAACGACACCGTAGAGATGAGCTGGATCCAATCCGTCCTCTACATCGGAAGCTTCCCGAAAAACACGCCGCCGGCGGCTCTCCTATCGGGCAAACCGGCCTTCGTAAGCTACTTCAAGGCCAAATCGGACTTCGTAAGGACACCGGTGCCGGAATCCGGGCTGGAAGGTCTGTGGAGGGTACTTTTGGAAGAGAAAATTCCGCTGACGATATGGAATCCGTTCGGCGGGATGATGGGAAGGATTGCGGAGTCGGAAACGCCGTTCCCGCACAGAAACGGCGTCGTATTCATGGCGCAGTACGTGACGTCGTGGAAGAGCGAGGAGGAAGATACGAGGGAGCGTTACGAGTGGATGAGGAAGCTGTACGATTACATGGCGCCGTACGCTTCGAAGAATCCGAGGGAGGCGTACGTGAATTACAGGGATGTGGAGTTGGGGACGATGAACGTGAAGCGGGATGACGATGCCAGCTCGATTCATGCGAGGGAATGGGGTTTGAAGTATTTCAAGAACAATTTCGATAAATTGGTGCGGGTGAAATCAAGGGTTGATCCGGATAATTTTTTCTGGCATGAACAGAGCATCCCCATCATGCTCAAGAAGAAAAAATACATTAATTAATTCAGTCGTATCAACTTTGCTATATTTTTCCCTTTTTTTTTTATTAATCTTCTAGATATGCAATTATTATTTCGATAAATTAAAATCCAGAGCTTTTGTATTTAATAATGAGTTAAACTCACATGCCACAGCGTCTAACCTTTTTTTAGTTCTTTTACGTAGAGAAATTTGACGCTACAAGCTAAACATAATTATCGTTATTTCATCCCAAGAGTGATTAGTACAAATATGATAAACTTACATATAGTGGATCGTGTAATTTGTATCCATGATCTTCAACTACAAGCTAAACATAATGATCGTTATTTCATCCCAAGAATGATTAGTACAAATATGATAAACTTACATATAGTGGATCGTGTTATTTGCATCTATGATCTTCAACTACAAGCTAAACATAATGACCGTTATGTCCTTCTAAGGGTGATTAAGGTATGTCCTTCTCAGGGGTGATCTAGGATCACGAAATCTGAAATTTGAAAGAAAAAATTCAAAATGTAAAATTTCAAAAGGTAAAATGTTTTTCTCTTAAAATTTACACACATAAATATCGTATTTCGGCATGATTTTTGGGGACACTCATGGCCCCCACTGCGTTCGGCTTGTTGAGAGCATCATACACGTATGTTGTAGACCATGTAATCAGTAGAGCGAATGATCATCTGTCTTAAAAATTCGTACATTCCTGATGATCTACGATAATTCTAACTATAAGTGTATAAATAATTAAACCGTCCAATTATATAGTTAGAATTGTCGTGAGATACCATTAAGGCACGTCTTTGATCCGCGTCATGTAATTCACATATCGATTGCAATCGCCAAACGCAAAAAATAAAGAAAAAGCAGATGATATCGCGCTTAATTTCAAAATTAATGATGATAGAATCCAGTGTATTATTACAGTTAAACCTCGATAAAGTAATGATATTGGGACCGAGAAACAATATTTATTTAACGAGGTTATACTTTATCGAACATTATTTTAGTGCATTGATCCATATCGAGACCGAAAGAAATTATTATCTTAGGGAGATTATTACTTTATCGAATATTACTTTATCGTTATTTATATGTATTGTTAGGATTGCACCCTGAAAATTACAAGTTATTTTAGTCCCCACGGTTCGCGGGACGCATTGACCAACATAGTGTTTTTTTAACTAAGTCTTACATAATCGTGACGTGTACGCACATGCAAATTAATTTAAATATCGTGGATCATATAATATGGCATAAAAGTGGTGCAGTTAAAGAGTAATTCAGTAATGTATGATTGTGAAAACGACGCTAAATAATTGGATTTTTACCTAAACATTTCTTAATGCTTTCTTGAAACATGCACAAGTGAGCAATACAGTTAAACCTCAATAAAATAATATTCGATAGAGTAATAATCTCGCTTAGATAATAATTTCTTTCAATCCCGACATGGATCAATGCACTATAATAATGTTCGATAAAGTAATAATCTCTTTAAATGAATATTTTTTTCAGTCGCAATATTATTACTTTATTGAGGTTTAACTATATTGGCTTCATCACCGTTGTCGCATGTGCGCACATAGATCTACGTGATTAGATCGGATCTTACACGTAACTCTCTTAAGATAGCCTTAATTCATTATTTTTATCATTTTGCAGCATTTTATTTTATCAATTATAACACGTAGCTGCTAATCAAGATTCGTTAATTTGTTTTGATTGCAAATGTTATACTCCCTCTGTTTCACTCCATTAGTCCACTTTTTCTTTTTGGGTCGTTCCACTCCATTAGTCCACTTTCCCTTTTTAACTTAAAATAATACTCTAATATATTCAAGTGGACCCCACTACTTTATCTATTTTACACACAACAAACAACTTTCTTAATCTCTGTGCCGAAAAGAAAATGAACTAATGAAATAGAACGGAGGGAGTAATAAATAGTATTATTTGCTTTCATCTAAGATTGTATGTATGAAAACTATAGAGAACAAATTCAATGAATATTTATAGCTTTAACTATTTAAGGGCGGGTTTGAAACAATTTTTATAAGCAATTTGCTATTTATGCTTAAAACTACTTAAATTTTTTTTAACTGGAAGTTGTTAGTGTTTGCAATATTAGAAAAAAAACTGTTTAATTTTATAAAAACCAATAATGCAAACATTCTCATAAGCTGTTTTTCAATTTTTTTTTGTTTTCTACTTTTTAAAAGCACCATCTAATCAGTTTATGGACTTCTATTTATTCTAGCATATTTTAAGTAAAAAAAAAAAAAGAAAAGTATACATTCTAAATATTAAAAAAAACATTTCTACGAAAAAGTCCGAAATTGATTATTTAAACTGTTCCAAACACTAACTTATTTTTATAGAAAAATTATCACAAAAATTGGATTTTAGGAATAAAAACCGTTCTTGCCACACTCATAAAGTCAAAATCTCGTATACATTATTATAATTATTTTTATTTTTAAATATTATACCTGTAGGCAATCCAAGTGATGTGATCACTGGCATTATTCGCTAAACCATTAACATCCATTAAAAAATATGACTCTTTCATCCCATAAATAGCACAATCTTTTATGGGCAACCAAGTTCTATATAGCTCGATACACGTGGCAATTGACTTCTTGCATTATTAATCGTCTCTTTCCTTCAACATCAAGAAAGTATAGAAGGGCCACCAACTGATGCAGAACTTGTGCTGCACATAAGTCAATTTCACACAGTGCTAACTTACTTTAATTAGGCAGGATTAGGATGCACGATATATTGTTCTATTAAGTCTATTTACTTGAAAAAGAAAGGGATGGCGTAGCGGTAAAGATAGATGGTCCGGAACTGATAGGTTATGAGTTCAAATTCTACTGGAAACGCTATGTGTGTGTCTGTCATCCTGTCACATTAAAAGTGATTTAACTTTCTTGTGTGGTTTGTAGGCTATTGCACAGGAGCGAGGTTTATCCTATGCGCACCAAAAGTATTGATTGCGGGTTTCTCGTCATAAAAAAAATATATAATTTATAAAAAGTAAGTTAGCAAATATATATATGGAGTTATGGGTAAAAAGTTGTAATCCATTTACTGACAGAGTGTTTTTGTAACTCTCAATTTGGGTCTTTTGATCTGCTTCATATGTCCTCGGTCTATTTTCTTGATTTCACTATTCCTATTAGATACTAATTCTCAGTCCATTAGAAATGATACATTTTTCTTATCGAGACGTCCCACTATAAATGATTCATTTTTTAAAATGGTGAAGATGATGTCGACCATATTTAGCTACAAAAAGTCAAACAATCTACACCACGCCCAAATCGATCAATAATATTAAAATCTGATAAATCTATCCAAATCGGCATACTAATGGGATGCCCAATACGTTACAAAACTTCGCTTTAGCCAATTTCGCAATCAGAGAAGTAATTGGAACAAGGGTATCGAGCTTCTTAATAACATCATTGATTAGAAATACATTTTCGAGAATTTGACTCCGACATACACCATTTTCTTGATTCCCGCGCCCAAAAGAAACGTATCGTTTCTAATGGGAGGCGGGGAGTATTACTTTTGTTAAGCTTGAAAATCTTGGAGTAAAAAGTCACCTTTTTCTATGATTTGGTGGAATGTTGGAATTTATCTTTTTGGTTAAGACGGATCCAAGCACAAGGCCGGTGAGCCCACTGCATTAGCCCCCACCAAAACTCAAACTTCTTATAACAAGAAGTATGATGTAGAGTTCAAAACTTAATATTTCAAATATTCCACGGATTCTTTTACATTAGCTCAATGCCATCTATTGTATTTTTCTACGTATATTTTCATATCATGCAGTCCCCAAAAAGAAGTTTGAGCTGATCATGGACAAGACTACATGATCTTATGAATTGGAAGGATGTTTCAACCCATGTTCAAATATTTGGAATGGAGATGATTGATGTAGTAGTGTTTAAACAAAATTTATACTACAATTAAACCTCGATAAAGTAATAATCTCGCTAAGATAATAATTTCTTCTGGTCCCGATATGGGTCAATACACTAAAATAATATTCGATAAAGTAATAACCTCGTTAAATAAATATTTTTTCTCAGTTCCAATGTTATTACTTGATCGAGGTTTAACTGTAATATTTTAAGTAAGTTTATTGCTTGTGGTTTGGTTGAATTTATTGAGTCCGCAATTAGTAGCGTTAACCCATGTTTGCAGGGCCGGTCCTGGGCCTGTGTGGGCCGCCCGACACACCTCGAATGTTATTGAGAGCTAGTCCAGATGGTAGAGTTTGGTGTTGTGCATAAGTAGTCAAAGGTTCGACTCCTCTTAAGTTTTTCTTTGCTATTTTATAAAAAATGAAGAAAATCATTTTATAATTAATACTACTTTCATCCCGTTAAAAGTGGTTCGCTTTCCTTTTTGGATTGTCATAAAATTTGTATCGCCCACATTTAACTACAAAAAGTCAAAACAATTTATATCATGAAACACTACTTTCTTGATTCTCGTGGCGAAAAATTTTGAACAGCTTTTAGCGAGATGGAAATACCATAAACTTTTAGGTCCCCGATTTATTTTTCGCTTAGGGCCTCTTTTTTTTTTCATGACCAACCCTACTTGTTTGTTTTAAGAAAAATAGAGAATAAAGAAGTAGCAGTGAGAGAAATAGAGTAGAAATATGAATTTTGGATGTTCGGTTGAAAAGAGAAATAGGAGAGAGAAGAAAAAGTTGTGAGAATGAGAAATGGTTGAGGAGTGGGTGGGTAAGGGAAATTACAAAGATAGCCTAATAATAATTTTGTCTTTTCAAGATATTTTTGTTTTTTCGAATATAAACATCATTTCTTCATATCATAATTCTTGTCTATTTCTCTTATACAAAATACTACGTAAAATCCATTTTATTTCTCTCGTTTTTCTTTCTCACCTGTTTCTCTCCTCTACCAAACGACGACTTGAATGAATCCATTATTCCTGATTGAGTGATTCCCGATTATCTTTTAGTCCTTTACGCCCTGCATCACCATTCACCAACTACTAACATAAAATCCATTCAGCATTCTAACACATAATGCAGCTCAGTTTCATGCAAGTAATCTTCCCTTTAATCTTAAGTTCGAGCCCAAATGGAAAAACATCTGAGACGATTGGATTACACAAATTAAGATGCAGAAACCGCAAGTCACTGTCAAAATTGATACGACAAAAGCAAGGAGATTGTATTCTTAAACGTTGAAGATCCTCCGATATGCATACGCTACTCGTCGGTCGTACTCATGAAACCACCGAGAAATCCAGCGCCATTGCAGCTCCCGCAGAGAACCTCCTTCTTCCCCCTGCAGCTCAAGGAGGGTAGTATAATAGTGTATTGTGTCTGAGATGGAAACTAAGTAATCTGGACGCGGCGAAAAGTACAAGTGCTTCCAAGAGTTCAGTTGTTAACAAGTTATATTTATGGTAAATGATTTCAACAAATGATGAATACGTGATAAAGAAAAATGAAAAAATCATTTTAGGTATATTGACGCTCGATTCACCTTGGCCCGTTATTTTGGCTGAGTCCAATTTTAGTGCATCAATTTGAAAAATTATTCGTTTTTAATGCGTTTTATAAAATTGGTCTAATTTGTCCAATTTTTGTCCGCTGGGTTAATAAAAAAAATCAAAAAGTACATTTTAAATATTTGAACATAACCAATTTTCGTCATTTATATTATATTCGATTTTTTTGAAATATAATAAGTTAAAAATGAACATTTATAGTACTCCCTCTGTCCTGTTTGAAATAACCTGTTTCAAATGATCACGAGATTTAAGAAAGTTGATGATAAAGTATGAGAGAGAAATAGATGATAAAGTAAGAAAAAAAAGATGAGTGAGATAGTATAAGAAAGTAGATAATAAAGTATGAGAGAAAAAATGAGTAATATAATGAGAGTAGATAAAGTAGGTGATAGAAATGATAAAGTATGAGAGAAGTTATATCATTTTTAGAATCGTTTAAAATGAGATGTCCCAAAAAGAAAAAGAGGTCGTTTAAAATGGGACGGAGAGAGTATAAAAGACTAAAATAAATATTACAAATATGTTCTATTATTAAAAATTTGATTTTTAAATAATTCTTTATTAACCCAACGGACCAAAATTAGACAAATTTGGTCAATTTTGTAAAACTTACTAAAAATGTACAATTTGCTAAATTACGGACTAAAATTGTACTCGATAACGTGCCAAAAATAATATTTTCCCGATAAGAAAATGAACAGTAATACTTACTAATAATATACCTGCAAAGCCAACACGAGGCGCCTGCTTTATACTGTCCATTAAAGTGATCAACTGAATTGTATCCAGTGCCAACGCATTGCCCACATCGTTTAGCACCTACAAAGTTTTAGAAATGTTATCGTGAAAACAGCAACAAGAAAAGGTGTAGATCACTACAGCTACAGAGAGTTTAGATTGCAGAAAAGCTAGTTCTCTTTCCTCATTACACCTATTCAAAATTCAAGCTCAGCAACAAAATACCTCCTCAACCATCCAGTTGAATTAGGAGATGGTATCAAAGTCAACCAGAAAAACAAGTGAATAAAACCAGTAACGGAACTAGAACTTTTTAGTTAGAGGGTCGAAATAGACATAAAAAAGAAATCGTGCTGATCGAAAGGTCGAATGAAGTGAAAAAACGAAGACGGAACAAATAATTTCAACCCCTATAAAAGCAAAATTCCGGCAGCCGGAGGGTCAGCCGACCCTCCCGACCCCCCTTAGTTCCGTCCCTGAATGAAACTAAGCAAACCTAGAATCAATCACAGGGTGTTTGGTGTAATACCCAAGTGGGTAAAGTAAAACACAAATCTACCCAATTATTTCTTATAGTTTACTATATTATCTATTTAAAATGACACAAATACCTTTACTTTTTCAAAATATCACTCTCTCCAATAATTTTCAAGGTTTTTTTTTTTTTTTTAAATTTTTTGTGCAAAAAGTGATTTATTTTCAAAATAATAATTTCGGAGCACGTGCTCGATCAATGTCCGACCAATTGACACAAGTCCGACTGGGCATGCACGTGACCTATCATGTCCAATCATGTGTCATATCATCTACCCGATACAAATCAATGCATCAATGTGGCCTATCACCCATTTTTGCAGTACGTCCTATCACGTGCCCGATCGATGCCCACTTTTAGATGAGAATAAAGAAAAATGAGAGCATTTTAAACATCTTGGATATATTGAAGATAATTTATACTCTCTCCGTCTCATTCGACTTGTCTAGTTTTCCTTTTTGGGCTGTCCCGCTCGACTTGTCTAGTTTCCAAAAAAGGAAGCCTAATCATTACACAACCTACCACTTTTTCTTTGTGGGGCCTACCTCTTTACATACAATCACACTCATCTACACACAACCATCCACTCTTCTTAATCTCCGTGCCCAAAAGAAACAAGACAAGTGGAATGGGACGGAGGGAGTATATCATTTGACAATTTTGTGTTTGTTATATAAGATTTGAGTAGATTTGTATAATACCACTCAATCAACTCATGGAAGAAACATCTTATTGCAAAGTAGGTAAGGTCCATAGATTCCAATTCATAAATATCATTAATACACCAGACATAGTAAATGAAAAAGCATTAATGTAGGAATCAATTTAGGGGCAGTTATAAAATCTAAGAAATCATGCATGTTTGATGTTTGCACTTACCATTACCCTCACAATCGGAGCAAAGCAAGGAGTTTACTTTGGTTTCCGATTTTTTCTCGGTAGCCTGCATTTCAGAGAGAGAGAGGCCAAGTTACACTCACCAGAAGCAGAGGAGAAAGATTGAGATTCAGCAACAACATAAATAAGGGATTATGGAACTACAACTAAACCTTGATAAAATAATATTATAGTAATAATTTCATTTAGATAATAAAATCTTCCGATCCCGATATGAGGTTAACGCATTATTTTAATGTTCGATAACGTAATATATAACATCGTTAAATAAATAATTTTTTTACAATCCCAAAATTATTATTTATCGAGGTTTAACTGTAGATTGTTCAAACAAACCAAAAACATAAACATGATGATTTTCGTATCCCACAATCATACTTCCTTTTATGTCACATCCACAATATTTTTTCACATGTGACATACATTCTAATGAATAACAAAACCAAAATCAATATATACCACATGTCAACACATGTATGAAGTGCGACATACAAGGAGTATGAAAGTACAACATAGAAGTCTTTGCGAATATAAACACATTATGGGCTTAAACTACAAATTAGCACTCACATTAACCTTTAAGGCATCGAAAGCAGCATTCTTGGAGCTGTAAGTAGCGTCCTTGATCCAATTCACCCTCCCACTCATATATCTGTCGTTAATAAGTGCTGCAATTTGCAAAAAAAAAAAAAAATTAAAATTAAAAATTAAACAATATGATGCTGAAATTCAGTTAGTCACTCAGATGATAAATAAAAACTTGATATTACAAGCCCCTCAAATTACATCTGAATTCTCAATTCAAATACACAACCTTATCCACCCACCCTTCATCACCCTCACTCTATCATAAAATCCGAGCACAATACGGCACCAATTTTCACATTTAACATCCCTAATATGATAATTTACATGAGAGAGAGAGAGAGAGAGAGAGAGTAGTACCAGGTTTGGGAGTGGCGTTTAAGGACAGGAGAGGTGATGAAGAAGGAAGAGAGAGAGCCATATCTTAAAAATCTTGATTGAATTCGCTTGGCCTCCTATACACTATAATCAATGTTATCTTATAGCAGTTCAGACTAGATAAGGTAGTCTGCGAAGATGAATAAAATCTACACGATTTCCGTCATTTACTGAAGTACCCTTTTGGTATAGTATGATATTGTGCTATCTAGATACTTCATTTTTATCTCAACATTGTACCACGATATTGTTCGTCTAACTTATAAAATAACACCAACAAAATTTTACTACATTATCTGAACATTAATCTAATTTAGCAGGTGTTTGCAATAGCTTAAATTATTCAACTTATAGCTTAATTTAAGGAAAAACTATTTTTGGGTGTTTTCAACAGCTTAAATTCGGAAAAATTCTCTACATTTAAGTTGAATAAGTTGAAGTTGGTTAAATTGGTTTTTACCAACTTCTCCAACTTAATGGTATATTTGTAATTTCGGATAAGCTATGATTTGACATTTTACTTATAAATCACAAAATAAGCTACTACAATATAAATTTTGCAAACACTATTTTTTCAACTTTTTCAGCTTTTAAGCAGTTTTTGCAAACACACCCAAATTCTCTAATAAGCTACTTTTACCAACTTCTCCTTAATTTAAGCACTTAAAAAAAGCTTAAGTTGTTGCAAATACTCCCTTAATCTTTGGCTTAGAAATATGTGTTGGTAATTAGTACTCCTTAAGTCCTGTTCCAAGTGATTCATTTTTTTTAGCGCGGGAATTAAGGAAGTGGAAGATAAAGTATGAGATAAGATTAGACAATAAAGTATGAGGAAGTAGATGATAAAGTATGGACCAGACCGGTTAATCGGCCGAATCGAACCGAACCAAACTTTTTAAAACCGAATCAAACCGAACAAATAATTTTCGGTTTGGTATTTGGTTTAAATTTTTTAGTTTCGGTTTTCGGTTTGGTTTTTGATTTTGTCATTGGATAACCAAACCAAACCAAACCGAAAATATTTTAATTTTTCTAGTTTTAATTAGTATTATATTAATATTTATATTTTTAAGAATAAATTTAACTTTGACCAATTTAGACTACAATCATTGGTATTTTATTGTATACATATAATTGAATTCAAGCCTCAAATCATATCTTCTAACCTAATCAACGTCGAACGAATTTGTATTGAGTTCTTAACTTTTTCTACTGAAGCGTGGAACTTTCCTTGTCCCAATAACAATGGTAAGTTGTTTTCTTTGAGTATAACAATTTTTATTCTTTGATTTTTAGAATGCAATATTACAATGCATTTTATATATTAATTATTTACTTCAAAATAATTAATATATATATATATATATATATATTGTTATTATGGAAATTAAGTGAACATTCAATGCTACTTTGACTCGGGCAAAATTCAGTCCGTTTGATCTTCGTTTCGAGCCTCGATATATATCCTATTTGCGAATTAAGATATATAGTGTTGATCTACGTTTTGAGTAGGTAATTGTGGTGTACTTAATTTTTCGATTTCGATTTTCGGTGAGTGAGAAATAGTGGCTCGAAGTTTTGGGGGACAAAGGTAATACGTTAACTAAAGTGGAGAAACTTACCTTATTCGGGTTTTAGAGATTTATTACTTTAATCAATGTCCCACATTGATCAATGGCCACACATGCTCATGCGCGCGAGCCTTTTCGCCGATCGCCTCACATGCGGCGCACCGCGCCATGCCCTGGCCCCGGCTTCGGTTTTGGTCCGTGTCCTTGTCCTTGGACTTGGATCTTGGTCCTTTAGGTGGTACGTGGGCTTTGTCCGTTGGGCCTTGGCAGTTGGGCTTTGACATTGGGCTTGGTGGGCTAATTGTGGTCTGGCCCAGCTCGAATTTGTGGTCTGACACAACTCGTGGTGTAGTGCTCCTGCTATACATGATAATACGCTTTTGGAAGGTGCTGGGAGAAGTTTCTTCAGCAACCAACCTTTCATCTTTCCACTTTCTCACTTTCCTTCCCCACTACCGCCATAATTGGCAGTACTTACTTCCAACATTATTCACCTGGGTGGAAGATGTCTATAAATAGACAGTCTTCACTTGCATTTCAACACAACAACTCATGCACTCTCTACATTAGCATTCTAAAGTTTCTAGGCTGTCCAGAAGTTCTTGTCCTCTCCTTTGTCCAGTTCTCCGGAGCTCGACGATCTTGCGGTGCTGCAATCTTTGAGACGAACGTCATTTCATATTTGGGGACGATACGCCAAAAATGAGAGCACTACCGGGGTGTATTTCGTCTAGCAGATAGAGGCCATCCTCGACTCGACGAAGCTTATATTTCGAGTTCTATTTTATTTTTATTTTCCGACTTACCGGTTTGATTGTAATAGCAACTTTTATACTCTACAACTTAGGCATGATACAGACATGAATATATCCAAATTAACATTATAAAATTAGCATGTTTGATGCATTTCAATTTTCAACAAATACCATTTTAGTTTGAGAAGAATTCAGAAAATCATTCATTATAATCTACAAGAAATTAAGTGGGTGTTTGGAGTAGCTGCAGGTAAAAGCTGCTGATTTGAGAATTTGTAAGTGTTTGAAAATAAGTGCTGAAAGTGGGGAAAATAGTGTTTGAAAAACTACTGATATCCGTAGCTTATTTTAAGTTTTCAAATAAAATATTCGTTTTACGCTCAATGTTATTAAATAATTATAATTTATAATAAATAAATAAATATTAAATTAAATTATTTTTTTATTATATAAATTTATAAAAGATCATATTAGCATAAACATATCATATTATTATATTTTAAATATTATTTAATGCTTAAACTCATAATAGTAACTTCAACGAAATCGGAATAGTTCGCTTCGTTGGTATATGACTACATTAGGATGAAATCGAACCGGGTTGGAAGCCCAATAAATTAGATAAGTTAAGCTGCAGCTGAAAGTTGGGTCATAGCAGATTAAGCAATCTTTCTATCTTGGCTATATTTGATAGAAATTTTTTGCTGAAAGCTGAGTGTCACAAACACTACAACTACAGCTGAAAACTATAAGCTGTTGAAAGTTGTTCCAAACACTACGTAAATGTAGATCCAAAAAAGGATTAGAAAAAAAGAAAATAAACTTGTTATCTTACTCTCTCTCGAGACCATTAAATTTCCTCCACAAATCGCAAGAAAAACAATACTGACATACTTTAAAAGGAGTGGAGATCTTTTGCCCCACTTGATGACCAACTGCATGTCCCACCAATAAGGTGATGACACGTGTCATACAGTGATAAAAATATAATCCACTAATGTACGCGTAACACCGCATGATTGGTGGACCACCAAATGGTCCACCAAAATATGAGAGGATCCCCTCCACTTTAAAAGCCAAAAGTTAAAGGAAAAAGAAGAAGAAAAGTCGCATTAATGTTTCTCTATTATTATCTTTTTGTCGGATATGTTTCTATGGTGTCCCGCATGTGCATGTATACGATCATGATAGGAAGGGTTTTTCCGGAATATAATGCCAGGGTTGTCGGTGCAATCTAGCTCAACATCAAGCAATACACTAAAAATATTCAACTTAAATTAATCTGCAATATTGTTTTATTAGAATTAGAAGATGATATACCTAAAACATGGTGAACTCAGCCATAAGAATCTTATTTCCATTTTTTTGACTCATTTCATATTACGTGTGTTTTCTAATAATTATATATTATGTTTGGAATTGGTTATTCTTAAGTAAAATAATTGTATTTAATATGTAATTAGTAAAATGTAAATATCTGTCAGAATCCACATAAAAAAAGGGATAAAGGGTCCCATTGAGAATGTGACGTGTTAAAATATTCGAGAATTAAGACAAAACAAGAGATTCACCCACAGGATGAGATCATATGTCCAATAAATCTCTGTCTAATTAATGTTTAATTTAAAATGACGTAGTTTTGTATTATAAAAATGCACTCTTTAATCATTTATTAAATTATTTTTTTAATTTTATCCTTTTAATTTGTTATTTTTCAATACAAAACTACATCATTTTGAATTGAATATGTGATCTCATTCCCCACCCACACTAGAATTCGTCTAAAGGGTAATTATACATTTGTGATGAATTATTACTCGTTATGCCCTAAAACTTAGGGGCCCTACTTCCAGCCTATCGTTTGTTTGCATGTGTAAAAAGCAGCACGGGGCCTGCATTTCTTTGTTTCGATAGAAATATTGAACACTTCATCACAAGATAAAGTCAATTTACTCTAAGAAAACTCTTGTTGCATTCCTTTCTCAAATTCTGAAAAAAAGGAAGATAATCTAGATTAGAGATGGCAGCAACAGCTTATGCGTCTCTAGTTTCTCTGCTGAATACCATGGATCAGATCCACACTCATCTTCTCGTTTCCACTTTTTTCGACATAAACCAGGATAAATCTCTTTCCGAAAAGGTTACTTTCCTTGTTGATTTTGTGGAGAAATACTCGGATGCAGACAGCAATGAAGTAGAAGATTTGGTGCGTCGAGTTGCAGATGCAGCTCATGAGGCTGAGGATATGATCGAAGTCTCTGTAGCAGATCGAGTTCGTGGTGGAAAAAGTCCCAGTTTCTTATCCGATCTGCAAATGATTATACCAAAAATGGAGTCTATCAAAGAAGTTATCAAAGTCAAAGAGAAAATTAAAGAAAGTCCAAGCTTCTTATCCGATCTGCCTCAATCATCATCATCTCCTCTTGCAACTGACGAGGCTACCACCATGGTGGGATTTGACGACTACGCGCATAAACTTTGGGATGAACTCGCCGGACTTGATGATGGTCGGAGAATTATTTCAATCACTGGAATGGGTGGTATAGGTAAGATCATTCTTGCAAGAAATCTTTATGAAAATTCACATGTTGTGCATCATTTTAGTGTTCGTGTTTGGGTTACTGAATCACAAGAATCTAGTGCTAAAACAGTATATTTGCAAGCACTTTCTTCAGTGGGAAGCTCTATTGACGGGGATACAATTGATGATCAACAACTAAGTGATGAATTATATAAAACTTTATTTAACCGGAGATATTTGATCGTATTGGATGATGTATGGAGTGTGGAGATTTGGGATCAGATAAAATTCTTCTTTCCAGAAAACAGAAATGGAAGTAGAATTATTGCTTTCTTGATGAGGAATATAGTTGGAAGCTTTTTTGTGAGAAAACATTTGCACAAGATCTTCCTACTGAATTAGAAGAAGTTGGAAAGAAGATTACTTAGGTAAATTAGCAATCAGTGTGGTTGGAGGGCTTCTAGGTAAATTACTTAGGAACCATGAACAATGGGAGAAAGTTGCAAAAGATGAAAGCTTGATTCCCAATTTAGAAGAGAACAAACCCTCAAAAATATTAAGTATGAGCTACAAATACTTGCCTATTTGGTTGAAGCCGTGTTTTCTGTATTTGAGATTATATCCAGAAGACTCTCATAATGATGTGCCCAACTTATCAAACTTTGGATTGCTGAAGGGTTTATAAGAGCAGATAGTGGCCAAAGCTTGGAAGAAGTTGCAGAGAGCTACATACATGATCTTGTTGATAGGAATCTCCTTTTGATTGAACCTTATTCTGCTATAATCTGGAAAAAGTGTTGCATTCATGATCTCCTAAAAGACATTTGTTTAAAATATAGGCGAGAAAGAGAACTTTTATTGTGTCCAAAAGAGCGTAGATGGAGATCGACACTTTATAGCTGATCAAAGAACAACGAGGTTTTATCTTAAAAGATCTGATGGTTCAAGGAGGCCATCAATTCTTCACCCGCTAATAGTCCCTACTGAGAAAAGAGCCACACCGTTTAAAATTAGATTATTGAGGGTGTTTTTTTTGTGGCTATGGGAGACCGCATTATGCTCTTCAAGAAGTTAACATCCGCTTCTTAGAAGATTGTTCTTCTAAAGTTAAACGTGATTACTTGCTTCCTTCATTGTTATCACTGACTTTGGAGTCTGCAAACTTTAATTGTATCAACTATCAAAGAAGAAGTCATAGCACCTGTTGAAATTTGGAAGATGCTATAACTTAGGCATATAAACATCTGGGATCTCTCTCTTCCGAATCCTCCTCCTTCTTCAAGTGACGACGACGTCTATGTTTTACAAAATTTACACACTTGAAACAGTACGTAATCTCATTTTCACCGAGGAGGTGTACAAGAGAATACCAAACATCAAAGACCTAGGTATTAACTGCTACTTCAGTTTGCAAAGCGATGTATGCCTGTGTTACCATCTAGAAAACTTTGGCTGCTGCTTCAACAAACTTGAATTTCTAATTTACAGTTGCTTCGTTCGGGAGTGTGCTGGTGATTCGTTGCAGAGCATCAAATTTCCAAATTCTCTCAAGGGGTTGACATTAGGGAATTGCAAGCTCAAGTGAGAATGCAAGTACTTTTATTTTTTATTTTTATTTTTTTATTATTATTATTATTTATCCAACCCCATTCAGGATGCACAATGGAAGAAACAAATGAGGTTTACCAGCATTTATTAGAGCTCTGGTTTTCATGCTAAATTAATTGCTTTCTAACCTCTCACACCTCAAAATGTCTTCACACGCACACCCTCCTGCATCAATATTAATAATATCATTATTATCACAATCCAGATAATTTGTAATCTAATACTCTCTCCGTCCCATAGAAAGTGTCTCCCTTTTCTTTTCGGGGCGTCCCGTATAAAGTGTCTCCTTTCCTAAAAAGGAAGTGGGTCCTACACCTTTACCTACTCAAATCAATTCAAAACAATTAATTAATTGCATGGGTCCCACCTATTTACCTCACAAACTCATTCTAAATAATTTATTAATTATATGGATCCCACATCTTTACCAACTAAAATAACTCACCTAAAACTCCGTGCCCCATAGAAAGGAGACATTTTCTATGGACGGAGGGAGTATGTTTTTATTGCATTTAACATATTCATACGTTTTCCTATAGCATTTAATACACATAAGTTTTCGGACTAACTATTCCTAGTCTCAAGGCCGAGTATAAGTTTCATAATTATGTTTAGGGAAGGAGTTGAGTAGTCGTATCTCATTCTAAAATACTCCCACTGTCCCTTTACATGGACTAATGAAGTGGGACGAAAGGAGTATTATATATACAAATTATTTAATTTCAGGAAATGATTTTTACAAATATATTATACTTGTACTTTATAAATCATGTTCCTTCCGTTTCCTTAATGTTGTCTTTTAGTTTTCTTTTTGAGTTGTTCTGTTATTTTTGTTTTCATTCGAAAAAAAAATTAATTTATGGATTCACTACTTTAACATAATTCTACTATTCATTCTAACACACATTTATTTATTTTCTTAAACTCCGCATCCAATACTATTAAAATAAAAATAGTAAAAGGAATGAAGTACTCCCTTTGTCCCATTAATACTATCATGTATAATTAATTGGATGTTCCAATAATATTGTCTTGTTTCCTAAAAAGAAATAAAGCAACATTACAAATTACAAAAAAAATATATGGATCCGACATTATTTACACACAAAAGTCAAACTTCTTAAAGTCCGTGCCGAAACTTTACATGATAATATTAATGAGACGGAGGGAATGTGATATAAGGCTATTTTTTTATATTTTGGAGTAGAAAAACCACTATTAAATGTTATTTGTAAAAGTTGAATTCAATATTGAGAGCTTCGACGTATGTATAGATCGAGTCAATACACGTAATCGATTTTTTATAATTTACCTAGGTAGTGTCGAAACAAAGAAAAATAAAAAAATTGGGACGTTGGATTTCTTACACGTGGATAACACAAAATATTGCGATCTGCCCTAAATTTATTTATTTCATTTTTTCTCAGTCAAAAAAAATAAAATAAAATCACTCACAGCGCTAACACAAAGCAAGCTTCGCCTCCCTCTTCTCCTCCCACCTTCGCCACCACCACACACCGACTGTAACAATGGGGAAAGGCGGAAATCTGAGCGAAGGCGTCATCAAGAAGATCGTCCTCTCCTACACTTACGTCGCCATCTGGATCTTCCTCTCCTTCATGGTCATCGTCTACAACAAGTACATCCTGGATCGGAAGTTGTACAATTGGCCCTACCCCATCTCCCTCACCATGATCCACATGGCCTTCTGCTCCTCCATCGCTTACCTCCTAGTCAAAGTCTTCAAGGCGGTCGAGCCGGTCTCCATGTCCTGGGATCTCTACCTCAAATCGGTGGTCCCGATCGGCCTCTTGTACTCTCTCTCTCTCTGGCTCTCTAATTCCGCCTACATTTATCTCTCCGTCTCCTTCATTCAAATGCTCAAGGCGCTGATGCCCGTGGCGGTCTACACCATCGGCGTTCTGTTGAAGAAGGACGCGTTCAAATCGGAGACGATGACGAACATGATTTCGATCTCGATCGGGGTCGGAATCGCCGCGTACGGCGAGGCGAAGTTCGATACGTTCGGTGTTATCCTCCAATTGGGGGCGGTGGCGTTTGAGGCCACGCGCCTCGTGATGATTCAGATCCTCCTCACCTCCAAGGGGATAACCCTAAATCCGATCACTTCCCTCTACTACGTGGCGCCGTGCTGCTTGGTCTTCCTCTTCTTCCCGTGGATCTTCGTCGAGTTCCCCATCCTGAAGGAGAACTCGAGCTTCCACTTCGATTACGTGATCTTCGGAAGCAATTCGCTGTGCGCGTTCGCTTTGAATCTGGCTGTGTTCCTGCTTGTGGGGAAGACGTCGGCTCTGACAATGAATGTCGCCGGCGTGGTGAAGGATTGGCTGTTGATTGCCTTCTCCTGGTCGGTGATTAAGGATACCGTTACTCCCATCAATCTTTTTGGGTATGGGCTGGCGTTCTTAGGCGTGGGATATTACAACCACGCGAAGCTGCAGGCGTTGAAGGCGAAGGAGGCGGAGAAGAAGGCGCAGCAGCAGGGCGATGAGGAGGCTGGGAAGTTGTTGGAGAAGGAAGAAGAGAGCAACAAAGGGGCTAGTGAATCACACAATTGAATGGTTACTAACTGGTAGTATTTGATATTGATGTGTTGTTTTTTGCAGGATGAGAGATAGAGAGGATGAGATTGAGGATATGGATAATATGATTGGTTAGGTTTATGTGTTTTATTTAATTTTTATGCATTGCTTCCATTGTTGGTTTCTTGAACAAAGGATTGAGAATGGCAGGCTTACATTGTCATCATTAACTTGAAACTTGGTTCATCAGAATATGGCATTTTTTGTGTTTGATACATGCAGTGTGCTCTGTCTTTGTTGTTGAATTAGGGTAGCCCACTATACTTGGTTATATTAGCAGTTTTTTGGGCTAGCATTCATTTAGTTTTCTCTGAGATTTATAAACAGTTGGCTTGATTATGAGATGAGGTGAGAGAGTGATTCTGGTTTAGAATCAACTTTTTTTTGGATGACGAGAGTAACTACCGAAGTGCGCATTGGATAAATCCCGCTCCTGTGCAATAGCCTGCAAACCGCAGGAGAGTTCAACTATCCTAGGTTAACCATAGGTGACATGCAACATATAACGGTTTCAGTGGGATTTGAACACATGATCTATCGATTTCGGGCCACTCACCTTCACCGCTACGCCATCCCAGGGACTAGTTGATCAACTTTTGCCAAACCTTCTTGTTGTTGATGTGAAGCTCCAAATGGTCTACCTTACCATAGCCTTAATCATCATTTGGCTTGATGATGTGATACTTCTGTATATGTTAGGTGAATGACACGTGACACTTGCAAAACCGACCGTTAGTTTTGATAATTAAGAGTAAAAATTGTGGATATAGGTCTAAATATTGAATTGTCTGTGAGCTGCAATTGTGGATTAGGTTTTTCTCAGCTCTTGTATGCGTTGTCTAACCACATACAAAGGTGCATGTCAAGAATTCAGAGCTAAGGTTGGGAGTAAATATGACATAATTGCGGTACAGCTGGGTATTAATTATGTATTTATTTGTTTTCTGTTGTAAAATCTGCACGCCACATCTGCCAATTTCCAATACGAATTTCACGCAATTATGGTGGAAGTTTTTATATTTAAAATCAAATTCGGGCATTGATACCCTTAATGACAAAAGATAACATTATTGGATAGTTGTGAGTACATAGGTAAGTACAACAAAGAAAAAGTAAAGTTTATTTAATAATTATTTTTCATTTCAACAGGAGAAACCAAATAGAATAATTCGAAACGAAAAACAAAATAGAGTATAAAGCAAAAAAAAACTATCAAGCAATTATTTACGAATCTGATTCTGTGAGGTATATACTCCCTCCATACTAATAAACATAAATTGATTATTTTCGTTATGAAAATTAAGAAAGTTAGTCTACTTATTTAAGTGATTGTAGTATATAAATTCTTTCAATTTTAGAAACAAGACAATAATAATAAAACAATCGAAAAATGAATATTAAGCTATTTTTATTGAAATGGATGGAGTATTAAATTTTGAGTACAAATTCCATAGAAGTCAAAAAAGATATACATTCTGAAAATGAAATCGGTATGAAAACGACTGTTTATACGCATTGAAACTATCTACAACTACCTTTTTTTTTTTTTTTTTTTACGAGGAACCCGCAGCCGCTACCTTTGGTGCGCACAATAGCCTATGCAAACCACACAGAATAGTTAAACCACCCTTAATGTGACAGGGTGACAGGCTCACACATAGCGTGTCCAGTGGGAATTGAACCCATGACCTATCGGTCCCGGGCCACCCACCTTCACCGCTATGCCATCCCATGGGGACAATCTACAACTACCTCTTATTCTCTTTTGAGGATCTTATCCCTCTAATTCTCTTGAACCGGCCCTTCTATTTCATTTTTTTTGTTTTACTATTCCATTATTGGGACATTGAATGAGACACAATAAATGAAATAGATAATCTACTCTTGAACTTATACATTTTTAACATTTGCTTTTTATTCTTTAATAACTAATAAAAGTTATCAGATGAGAAGACATTATCATATATGAAGATAATAAGTATGCATATTCTTTAGTTTTTTATGCATGAATCTTGTAATTTACATTTTCGCCTTTATGCATAAAACATATAAGTAATATGCATAAAGAATATTCCAAAGCATAATCAATCCAAATCATCAAATAATGAAATAAAGGGTGCAAATATCTTCTTATTTCTTATTTTACGTAGGCTTCTTATATGATCCATTCTCATACTTTTTCTCGTCTAATTATAATTCTAAGTAAATTTCTTTTTATTATATACTCCTCAGTCTCATTATTCTTGACTTATTCGCCTTTTCGGACTGTTACATTATTGTTGTCTTATCTTTAAAAATGAAAAAGAATTGTGGACAATAATCCCTTAAAATAAGTGGACTACTCCATTTTAAGGCACATTTATCCATTTTTTAAAAATCTCAATGGCAAAAAGAAAGGATAATTTACTATAAATGATTTTCTATCAATGATTTTCTTTGATTTAAAAGTGATCCTTGATTTGTTTTAAATTTAAAAGGTTAACATTTTATTGCATAATGAATTGAATTTAAGTTGTGAAAAAAAAAAATAGTTCGAAAATTATAACCCTAAATTGTCTATTGACGGTTCAATTAAGATTTCAGTTTCCAGCGGTTTCAAAATTGGGTTCATGATTTTGACTATGAAATGTGGCCCATCAAAAGTAATATTTCTAGGGAATGTATTATTTTTAAAGCATGAGTGGTTTGAGGGGAAAATGTTATTATTGTGTTAGTACACAACTTCAAAATAAATATCTCGTGAAACTATTCACAGATTTGGCGCAGATAAATATTTCATAAAGTAAAATTATATGGAAAAGTGTTATTATTAACGTAAAATCCCAAATGAAGAATAAATATTATTAATGTGTAACAAGTCTCTTGTGAAATCATTCACGCGTTTGATTCCATGCAGACATTCTTCACGAAAGTAATATTTTTCAAGGAAAAACTAAAAGAAAGTAATACAACCTAGCTATGTGTTAAAAGTTCACACTTCATCAAACTTTGTAACACCTTCCAAAAATCACCTAGAAAATACATTAGATATATATAGAGAGAGTATGGTTCCATTAAAAACCACCCTTTAAATAAAAATTAAGAATCATTGTAGCCATAGATTTCCATCCGATTTATGATCTATAATTAATCAATTTTTTTAATTTAATTATTTCATTAAATTAGGAAAAAGGTAAAATAGTAAACAACAATATTAGTAATTAAATTTGAAAATACAAAAAAAAATGAAAAAATCTAGTTACCTAACGCCTCCTGCCGCTACCACCGATCACTACTGCCACTAACTAGAGAGAGAAGATGTGTGTTATGCATTATAAGTATGATGAATTGTATTTATAAAATTACAATTTGCATAAACGCATACAATGATATGCATTAAAACGTACAAAATTATGCACAAATTAATACTGTAATATGTCAGTTTATGCATAAATTTTTCAGCCTTATGCATAAACAAATACTGTAATATGCACAAACTTTTTTATTGTATAATATAACATCCACATGATAGACAGTTTTATGCATAAAACTGTTCAGGCTTATACATAAATAAATATATAAAACGTATTTTTATTGTATAACATAATATCCAAAATAACATACAATTTTATGTATAAAAATGTTCATAACTATGCATAAACCAGCACCGCAGTATGCATAAAAAAATAGCATTTTCTACTGTAACTATGTTCATAAGTGAGATAATGAAGATAAATGATAAAGTATGTCATAAAAGATAATAAAAGTAGGAAAGATAATGATAATTATTTGCCATATTCGAAAGTGGTCACTTTTAATGGAACATCTCAATCGGCAAAGATGATTACGTATAGTGGAAGGGAATAATATTTAAATGATAATAAAATAAGCATAAAAAAAACAAAATTAAAAGATACAATTGCATTTCACTTTTTAATTTGACAACACAGTAACACACCTTCTCCTTCTCTATTCTTCAACATTTTCTTCACAAGTTTCCTACCCCCAAATTAAGAGGTCGTCGGTAGATAAGATGATTAGTGACAGTTTTCACCATTCTTCAACTAATGCAAGGTTGCGGAATAAAATGAAAAATAATATCTATAACAGTTCTTTATTAATGCACGCTGAAAAAGAAGTTGCTAAATCTTTTTTATATAAATTCAATTATTAAAGGATTTAATTTTATAAGAAAACTAAAAAAAACATCTAAAAACATATCATTATTTAATGATTTTTGTATTTTATTGAAACTCATTCAGTTTGATGTTCTTATATGTACTTTGTCCTCCTCGTACCCGAATCCCCAATAGTTTCGTCCCTAACTATAAATCTTAGCTCTACCCCTATTTATCTGATATATAATGTGTTAATTATAATAATTTTGCAAGTATTACATGTCATTGTCTAAGTAGTGCGACATGTAAGAGGAGAAAAAATGGAAGATTGTGACAAGAAACATAATTTTGAATTGAAGGGAGATTGTGTTTTGTTGGTAACAGAGAATTGAGCACCTAAAATCCTAATGTCCCCCTAATATAACAAAACCATGATAAAAAAAAAACAAAAGAAAAGAAAAAAAACTGATATTTTTAACTTTGCTCTTCGCCGTTGGCTGCTGCCCTCTGCTCTGCAGCAGCTGCCATCAGTTCATCAAATTTCTCCGTCTTCCCCAGCACTATTTCAATCTAATTATAAAAAAAAGAATATAATTTAAGGAAACCAATATAAAACAATAAAAGGAACGTTGAAAAACACAAAATTGAGGGTTAATGATTTCTCTTAGACAAAAAATGAGTTCAAAATCTTATCTTCATATATTTAAGAACAAGAGAATATAGACTAGGGTTAAGCAACATTAACATTTCAGTGATCTCATTCTTCTTGGTTGAAATGACTATTTTGCCCAGTCGGTCGGATCAACCGGGAACGTGGTCATTAATAGAACAAAAGAATCTCATTTCCTTATCTTGTATGGATCAGATGGAATATAATCAAGAACTACGGTGAGACCAAATCTCTCCTAATAAGAAGATTTCTTTCCTAAAAGAATGAACTTCGTTTAACGGGTTTGAACCATCCTAGTTATAGTAGAATTTTCTAACTGCATTTTTGTTACGATATCCCACATCGCTTCCACATGAAAGTGTGGAAGGGTATATAAGAGAGAGTCAACCCTTGACTTACAACCATAGTTTTAGGTTAAGTTAGGGCTCCATATCTTATATGCCTAACAATTGGCGTCGTCTGTGGGAACATGACGGATCGTACGTTGCGGGAAGGGGCTACCCGATGGTTTTAGGTTAAGTTAGGGCTCCCTATCTTATATGCCTAACAATTGTCGCCGTCTGTGGGAACCTGACGGATCGTACGTTGCGGGAAGGGGCAACCCAATGTGTGGGCCCAGGGGTTGCCACCACGGATGTGGAACCTGCCACCCGTGAAGTGAGCCTTCGATGTGGGTTGCCATTGTTAGGCATATAAGATAGGGAACCATAACTTAACCTAAAATCATGGTTGTAAGTCAATGATTGACTCTCTCTTATATACCCTTCCACACTTTCACGTGGAAGCGATGTGGGATATCGTAACAATTTTAGTCAGACATCCACAATTGCGTAGTTTGTAGACTACGAACTACAGATTACGAACTTACTTTGGCTTTTGAGATGGGTCGGCCTCTAGACTCATCTCTGATTTCAACAGTAGAAGTCATAATCTCTGCAGAGTGTAAAACATTGTTTATGTCAATATAGTTAGAATATGATCTGAAAAAAATCTGAAAAGTAGGCCAGTTTAAGATGGAAAGAAAGAGTTAATGACTGAGTCTTACTCTTGTCAACTGCAAATCCATTATTCTTCAGAATTTCAGCAACACTGACAACTGTTGAAATAGCTGCAAATGTATGGAAAGGAGTGAATATAAATAGTTAATATACTAACGGAACGATTTATTTCTGTTATTCAAGAGGCATGCTCAACATAAGGCCACATATAAATTTATAATAAGTGAAAACTGGGCAACCTTCGAATATTTTAAGAATCCGGTATGAGTAGGATGATACAAGATAAACGGGCCACGGTACATGCATAATAGTAAGAAAAACACAAAGCATGTTAAAACCCTTCAAGCTAAAATCATACATTCCCTCTGTTCCAAGATCGTGGCATCACAAGCCTAGGAACAGAAACCCGTATCGACCCTCAGGTAAAATGAAGAGCCAAACTATACAGTAGCACACAGACAACATAGCAGTAAATAACATACATGCAGACCAAGTCGTACTTTCTTATCACTTCGATCAAATCCAAAACCTTAAAGATGGCTCTTGTTCTTGTATTTTTTTCCATTTTTAAAGAAGGAAATTACAAAATAGAATATTAACCTCGTGCTCAGCATTGGCACACTCCAAGTTTAAATTTTAGAAGTGATTTAAACTTTGACTTTAAGGTCGAAGATTCTCACTGGGTAGGGAATTCACCCTAAAGTGGCTGTGCAACCGGTAGTAAATCTTTGCAATCACAGTATAGGAGACATAATCTTGTAATTACACAATTTACATTGAATGTAGCCAAAGTTCAACCTCAGCATAGTACGTTGTCCAAGAATTAGGTCACAAAAGATATAAAATTAGCCTATATGCTATCCGTAGAGTATGGAGATGGTTGGACACGATGATTTTTTCTACCTACATGGATTACGAAGTTAGGCTAGTCAAGAATATCAATAGAGTTGGGGCGATAACTAAGTCTTCTAACTCATAGCACATTGCCAAAACCTTTGACAGTTCAAATAAATTTGAACAAAGTAGTCAATTAAAGTTCCCTAGGCTAGTCCAATGTAGTTGAAACATGAATAAATAAAGGAAAACCAGAAAGTGTTTATTTTCCGATGGTCCTCTAAATACAAGCTACTGACTTGGTTCAGGTTTTGGGATCTAAATTAAAACCTTCCTATTAAAATCATTTCCACATTTTCTATCCGTCTTCTAGAGCTAATGGTTATTATATATCAAGCAAGCACCAAATGGATACCTACAAAAACCTCAACTGAAAGTAAGGCTAAATGTTAATGAAGAAAAGGAAGTAATGAATGATGCTAGACGAACTAATTTATTAAGCCGTAGAATGATAGATAGTAAATCCCAAATAGCAAAGATTACAAATTCAAATAACCAACAGCCAAGAAAGATCTAAATTAATATCTTAGTGCCTTCAAAAAATCTCCCTAAATTAACTCCCAACATGGATAAGGGTGCTCAAATTTGAGTTCAACAAACATAACACAACACAGAAACAAAGAATTAAACGCAATCTTTGCATCTAAAGCAGAGACTAATATGTACCCATCCCGAGAGCCGAAAGCTCCACTTCGTTGTGCTGCTGCATGTACCTCTGCACACAATTCAAAATCCCCAAATTTCAGATCCACAGAATCCAAAGTTAAATTCATTACATCAATAATTCGTCGAAGCCAAAATTGAAGACGTAATTGCAGAAACCAAAATACCTTGGCGAGATTGACGTAGAAGAAAAGTGGCTTTTTGGTGTTGGAAACCTGGATTCGATTCTTCTTCTGAGCATCTCCGGCGATGGCAATGTCGTTCACTCCATCTGTAATCTCCTCCATTTTAATAATTTTTTAAAAACAAACAACGACGGGTTCGGTTGATTCAAGCGTTCGGCTCCAAACTATCAAGAGATTTGAAGTTTGATTGAGAAGTGAAAAATCAAAAGTACGTAAGTAGGATTTGATTGGATATGAATACAGCGATTGGAGTGTAGATAGGAATTCAGCGTAGGAGAGGAGGCTGCGGTTTCGTTTCTGCTTTCCCTATTTTACCCCTCGCTAGGGTTTCTTCTGTTTTGTATTTTCTTTTTTGCTGCGAAAATTAAGGTAATAAACTATATGTGCAAATTTATTTATTTTTTCAAATTAGAGTGTTATTTGCAAATGTTTGTCATACGTAATTTTTATTTACTTTTGTTTAAAATTAAAATAATTACTTTTAAATAAATTAAGTTGTTTTTGAAATAAATTTTAAAAAAATAGATATTTTTGAGAAGTCTCAAGGTTATGCTATTTTAATCGCCAAAACATCTTTATATGTGCTTATAGATTTAAATTAAATTAAATTAATATAAAATAAATTTTAGAAATACTAAAAACTGTTTATATGATTAAAAAGAAAATAAATAATTAAAACACTCACTTAGTCTCAAACACAGGGATCCTTGCTGTAGAGCTAGCAAATTATGTACGGTCCTATGAATTGTCCGTAGAGGTCTAATCATTTAGATCTATGTTATCAAATCCGGCCTGATCATTGACCAGAAAAAATTAATTTTAATAATTTAATCAGTCGAACTTGTAGATCAATCAAGTGTAACATAATAATATAGTATTAAATATCTTTTAATAATATTAATAAATAATATAAAGAACTTAAAAATATAGAAAAACTAATATTAATATAATTTGTTCCTAGTACTTTCCATGTCCAAACTTCATAATGTCTCTATCATCTTTCACATTCATACTCATACAGATCAAGGCGCGCCATCAAGGCGCGCCATCTATTCAGCCACCTACTCATCAATTTATGTTTATCCACTAATGTGGGTGAATTACTATTAACTTAACATCCCTATGCTCAAGTTGCCCAAACTGCTCCTAGCCTCAGTTTCCATCATCCTAAATTAAGTTCCACAATTAGAACTTACATTGATATCATTTGAACTGACCACCCTTGACACATCCAAATCATCATAATTCCAACTTGACAAAGAAGAGATGCTAGAACAGAATCCTTCATAATTCTGCAGATATCGTCCTTCATAATTCTGCAGATATCTCCGATGAAAAGACTACCATCTCCACCAGGGCCGGCCCTAAGATTCCGGAGGCCCTAGGCGAAAAGCAAAAACGGGCCCCTTATTGAAGCTTCGTGAACAATTTGTCAATGAACTAAAGCACATACTTTTATATTTGTTTCTATAACTTTAAAAGTAGAAAACATAAAGAGCTATAATATAAAAAAATAAGGATCAAATACTTATTAAAATAACTTAGATCTTCTAGCATTTTGAAAAGCAAAATCATCAAAAAAAATTCCTGTCCATTTAACCGTTCTTGTGATATGGTAGAACGCAGATATGATTTTATCATTTTTAGTAAGATCACATAATACTTGTGTTTCTGTTGTTCTGCATCATCAAATTGGACCGACTGCAATTATAAAAAAGAGAAAAGAGTCATTGCAACATCGTGGCCAATTTGGGTATTAATTAATTTATAAGTGGAGTGAGTTTGATATATTTTTTTTAGTAATGAGCTATGTCTATTTATTTGAAATCTATTAATAATATTGAGCTTCATAAATATATTTTTTTATAATATGTGGTTATGATTAAGTGGACTATATATCTTAAATTTAAAGGCATCTCAAATTTGAGGGACTAGGCCATTGCCCCATAGGCCATATATAAGGGGCCCCTGATCTCCACTATCACAAGCATCCATAGATATGTTACCTTCAAATGTGTCAGAGTCAACATATCTCTAATGATCTGCCTAATTTAATTTTGTTGAAATAACTAGTATTTTACTTTTATTCATCCGATCGATTGAAGTGACGAAATAGCAACATACCAGTTATATTAAACACTAGAAGACTACTAATATTGCTGATTGAAATAGCTATTTACCTTTATTCAAAAGCTTCAACCTTAAAGATTAGATCCAATTTGTAGAAGAAGATGTCATAAGGCTCAATGGGACAGGGAGAAACTGAGAAAGAGGACCAGCCTAGCAAAAGCAGAGCTCGATCGAACCAGCGAGATTCACCGCTCAGGCTCATGGTGGAGACGAACGACAGAGCCACCACTTGATGGGATTTGGTGATTTGGGTGAAATTGGAAGAGAAAAATGAGAGAAATCAGAAATCAGATCAGGGTGAGGGATTAAATTATTAAATTAGATTTAGTTTTTTTTTAATAATGTTACCGAGTCGACAGAACTAACCGGATACTGGTTATCGAGTCAACCTGCCAATTCTTCCGAGTCACACGGATCAAAGGGAAAAACGGGTTGTTGATTGACCCGATTTGGATTTTTCACTGGGTCATGGTTGAACCGGGTCAACCGGTCGAGCGAGACCGGGTTTGATAACATTGATTTAGACCTTTTGAATTTCGGGCCTAGAGGTAGTGAAGAGAAAGAAAATATGTGTATAAGAAATGCATTTGATTATTAGCAGCGCAAGATTCTTAAATTAATGATGTGTTTACTTTGGAAAAAAGGAACTAAGCCTATTTATTTTAAATTAGTTAAGAGTAATATATTCTTAATTGCGTAGCATCAGGATCACGTCTGTGAGTCCATTTCCAACCCACACTATAATGGTGTTTGGAGTAGAAAAATTATCACAAAACCAACTTTATTTTCAATACTAAAATAATAATTTACCAATTTTCTCTCTCATAGTACTCCATAAATGGTGACTATTATTCACCACACCATTTCACTTTTTTAAATTTAATCATGATTTTTATATAATACAATTATACTAACAATAATAGAAAATAATGAAATATGAAATACAATAATATATTAAAAAATTAACAATAATAGAAAAATATTAGGAAATGCACAAATAATTTATTTATTTTTCATTTATATAATAAAAATATTTCATATATAATTGTTGATTAAAATTGTTGTGAGTCTAATGTGTAATATTGAGAAATATATAGCTATAAAAGTACAAAAAATAGAAATAGAATATATGAGTTACGAGTCTAATGTGTAACATTGAGAATATTTTTTTTGAGGATGAATTTAAAGTTGTGGGTTGGAGTGAGATTACTGTTTGATGTAACAGAAACTGTACAATTGTGTTAAAAATAAACATCTCGGTTGGAGATGCTCTAAATAAATTTGAAACGAAAACTTTCTACGAAGCCCAGGACGCAACCACGTCGAGTTCGGTCTGTATATTACTCAAACTAAGCTACTATAGTCCCCTTTGGGAAAACATCTTAAATAAGTGTTATATCATAAGTGTTTATGGTATAAGTATTTATGTTATAAGTACTTAAATTGAATAAGCTGCTACGTTTGGATATATTTATATATAAGTACTTAATTAAATATATATATATATATATATATATATATAGTTTAAAAAAATATTGTTAATGGGATTTGATGTGATGACCTATTTTTCATAAGTTGTTTATGGCTTATTTTCATAAGCTATTTCTACCATCTTATAAAAATAAGCCAAAAAAAACTTATTCTATGTCAAACTCGTACAAAAATGTTCATTTTATAGAATAAGCTGTAGATAAGCTCTTCCAAACGGGGCCTATATCGGATTGTACAATATAACTATAATTGTGGTGTATATAATTAATTTATACATCATTTATTGATTGATGATAAGTATTTGGAATAATATAGTATAAAATATAATTTCTTAAATTAAAAAATCATAATTATATTACTTTTATATACCATAGTATATTCAATAAAATCTAAATATGAAAAAAAAATTATTAGGCTTATGTCGTTTAATGCAAATATGGAGTTAACATGCATGTATAT
Organism: Lavandula angustifolia; assembly: GCA_028984105.1. NCBI lineage: Eukaryota > Viridiplantae > Streptophyta > Magnoliopsida > Lamiales > Lamiaceae > Lavandula > Lavandula angustifolia. The sequence continues at coordinate 25,646,328 of CM054823.1, forward strand.
TTGATTTGATACTTATGTATGCATATAATTTTAATTGATTTGCATATAATTAATTGATTGACTGAACATTTTCATGACTAGAAAGAATATAACTTTTTTAGGATTTATAAGTAATTTTAAAATTAAATCGAACCCTGTATTATTAAAAGTAATTTTAAAAAAGTTGAATTATTCGTTGATTTTAGGGCTCATGGTTGGAACTACCGAGCCCATCCAGTTTTCTTTGTGAGCATTTGATGTTGCACACATTTAAAAAAATGTCAAAGTAGCGTATTAAATATGCACGGATTCTCTAATACAATACGACGCTTCAAATGCCATACGTATTGCGACGCTTCAAATGTCATGTTCTTTATGTTTTAGTATACAGTAAATGCAAAATTAATTCGTGTTATACAACAAATGTCTATCCGATTAAAATGCCGTGACTTGAATTTTTAAAAAATACTGTATCCAGTATCCATATCTTATCATACCCGTGTCCACACCTATTCTATTTAAGTGATTCTTTTTTATTACCACCATTTATCGGATATTAATGTGATATTTTTTATCAGTTTTTTTCAAACTACAATTAAACCTCGATAAAGTAATATTCCATAAAGTAATAATCTCGCTAAAATAATAATTTCTTTCGGTCCAGATATGAGTTAATGCAGTAAAATAATGTTTGATAAAATAATAACCCCGTTAAATGAATATTTTTTCTCGGTCCCAAAATTATTACTTTATCGAGGTTTAATTGTACTCATCTAGTGCCAATATGTCTTACTATCAATTTTAATTTTTAATCTTCTTACAAAAAATTAAAAAACAATTACTTAAAGGGTTAGAACGAAATTATTAGATAAAAAATCAAATAAAAATTATGGCGAATAACATATATTTAGGCGGGAAAACGGAGCCTGTCTATTGGACTTCGTGCGACTCTTCAACTCCTGCTCCTATTTCACCGCATCTCCTCCTCTTCCTCCATTATTCAACAACCTACATTCTCTCTGAAGCGCTGTTTCACTAATATTGTTGATATCGATGGAGAGAAAAGACGTGAGGAGGCAAGGAGCGGCGATCGGTATCGATTTGGGGACGTGTTACTCTTGTGTTGGAGTTTGGCAGCACAACCGCGTCGAGATCATAGCCAATGACCATGGCAACCGTACGACGCCGTCCTGTGTGGCCTTCACCGACGCCGAACGTCTAATCGGAGACGCTGCCAACAATCAAGTCGACACCAATCCTGTTAACACAGTTTTCGGTGAGGTTTCCGCACTCTAATTTTGTGTTTTCATGGTTGTATATGCTCCCTATAGATACTGTCTTCTACAAATGCAAATCAATTAAAATCGGTTCGGTTACGTTTTAGTATACTAGCATACCACTGCATCTAGAATTAGTACATATCTGGTTGGTGGAGTTGTGACACTTCGATTTCAACTTTATTTAACACTGTTTTCGGTGAGGTTGCGGGTTTTCTAATTTTGTGTTGTCATGGTTGTATATGCTCCCTATAGATTCAGTCTACCAGAAACGGAAATTGAAATCGGTTCGGTTTAGGGTTTATAATACTGGTATACCACTGCATCTAGAATTAGTACATATCTCGGTGATGGAGTTGTGACACTTTGATTTCAAGTTTATTAGGTAATTTTTATACTACTAGTAGTAGTAGATATGGTGTTTTTTTACCTTTGTATTATTGTTTGTCTCTTTCAAGTGAAAACATGAACGCAGGATGCTTTTGCGAATCTCCTAAAAGATTTACTCATAAATCGATTTCCATATGTATGTAACTGTTTTGTTTTGATAGTTGTTAACTTCATATTCATTACTTATGTTGCAGTCTTGGTCCTATATTGGTTAGAAGTGGTAAATTTCACTATCACATCCATATTATATTTGAATATTCAAATAGTGAGATCTTGTTTCAAGTGACTCTGCAATTAACGAGTGTCATGCTTCTAGTTGCATTTTTTTTCGATGGATAAATCGGGAGGAACATGTCAACTTCTATTATTTTGATGTGGATTATGTCTGGTTTTGATCTGTATCATCTGTGATGTAGATGCAAAGAGGTTGATTGGGCTCAAGTTCAGTGACTCAACAGTTGAAAGTGACTCAAAACTGTGGCCATTTAAGGTCATTTCTGGCCCTAATGACAAGCCTATGATCGTAGTAACTCACAAAGGGGAGGAGAAACACTTTTCAGCTGAAGAGATCTCTTCCATGGTGCTATGCAAAATGAAGCAGATAGCTGAGGCATATATTGGATCTGTTGTCAAGAACGCTGTGGTGACAGTGCCTGCTTACTTCAACGACTCTCAGAGACAAGCCACCAAGGATGCTGGCACGATTGCAGGCCTTAATGTTATGAGAATCATCAATGAACCTACTGCAGCAGCTATTGCGTACGGTTTGGATAAACAAGCTACTCGCTCCGACAAGAAGAATGTTCTTGTGTTTGATCTCGGTGGTGGTACGTTTGATGTGTCGATACTCACCATAAGCGAGGGAAGTTTTGAAGTGAAGGCTACTGCTGGTGATATTCACCTTGGAGGTGAGGACGTGAACAATAGGATGGTGAATCACTTCGTGCAGGAGATCAAGCGGAAGCATAAGAAGGATATTAGTGGGAACCCCAGAGCAGTTAGGAGGTTGAGAAGTGGTTGTGAGAGGGCGAAGAGGATGCTTTCCTTTACCGCCCAAGCCAACATTGGGATAGATTCTTTGGTGGAGGGAGTGGATTTCAATTTAAGTATTACTCGTGCTAAGTTTGAGGAACTAAACATGGATTTGTTCAGGAAGTGTTTGGAACCGGTTGAGAGATGCTTGAGCGATGCAAAGATGGATAAGAGCAGCGTGGATGAGGTTGTGCTTGTTGGGGGGTCGACTAGGATTCCGAAAGTGCAGCAGCTTTTGCAGGAGTTGTTTGATGGTAAGGATCTTTGCAAGAGCGTAAATCCTGATGAAGCAGTGGCTTATGGTGCTGCAGTACAAGCTGCAATGTTGAGTGGTGAAGCCCTGCAAGATGTGATTCTTTTGGATGTAACGCCTTTATCGCTTGGAATTAAAACTTTTGGAGATGTAATGAGTGTAGTTGTACCGAGGAACACAACTATCCCAACAAACAAGGAGAAAGAAGGTTTCTCTACTGCGGTCGACAATCAGACAAGTGTTCCGTTTAGGGTGTACGAAGGTGAAAGAAGCAGAGCAAGTGAGAACCATCTGCTAGGTGAATTCGAGCTCAGTGGCATCCATCCGGAGCCCAGAGGTGTTCCTAATTTCAATGTCTGCTTCAACATTGATGCGAATGGGATATTGAATGTATGGGCCCAAGACATGAAGACGGGTAACAAGAACAATATCACCATCACGAACAATAAGGGCGGTCTTTCCCCGATAGATATGGAGAGGATGGTGGAGGAGGCAGAAAAGTACAAGCTGGACGATGAGGCGCATGAGAGGAAGGTGGAGGCGAAGAATGGTTTGGAGAACTACGAGTACCATCAATGATGTCAAGAATGCAAGGGAAGCTAACTGCAGCAGACAAAATGGAGATCAAGGATGCTTTGGACTCTACCATAGAATGGTTGGACTCCATCCAACTGGGCGAGGCCGACGAATTCGAAGACGAGATGAAGGAGCTGGAGAGCATCTGCAACCCCATCATCGCCAAGATTGAAGAAATAGACTGAGATTTTGTTTCCATCAACAGACCTCTGTTTTTGAACTGATTCGATATTTCAAGATAATGTGTTATACTTTGCTTGTCATCGAAAATTACAACTTAAAATGTGCACTTCATAACTTAGGCTGTACGGTTACACTGTACGATTATGGACATGCATTTCTAGAAAACTTGGGATACTGATACAAAGATTTAACACGAATGTCTTAGTGTCCGATACGATATGTGGAGATTTTTGAAATGTCGTGATTTTTACTTAATGACTTAATTGGAGTTAGCATCTTAAGAAGTTGTTCATGATTGTGCTCACAATTCACAAATCAATAAGGTATAATTCTAAAAAAGCTTCTCATGAAGACATGAACTAAACCATTCATAAGATTTAAATATCAAATTCATAATCATTTATTACTAACAAGAAACAAAGATATAATTTTTGAATATTTAATTTAAGAAATAATATTTTGCATTTTATTTTGAATATTTATCATCATTCAAGAAATTATATTTTATATTTTATTCTGAAAATCTAGGACAATACACGTAGTTTTTTTATGTATTCAGTAGACCACAAATATCCATTGATTTTTTCAAAAAAAAAAAAAACTAACTAAAATTAAAACCTTTTTATCCTATTTTTCTTTAGACCCCAAAAAAGTTTGAATTGAACTGATAGCTAGAAAGTAAGTGTCAATAGATAAGAAAATTTTAGATTCTCATGATTAATGCTACTATGTAGTAAGAATATAAGTAAAATTAATAACACACTGAGCAGTTGTACTACAAAAGTTTCAAATTTAAGTTTTTCAACAATTTTTGAATGATCGAATTACAATATCATATCTTACAAATTAAATCTAAAAAAGATCTGGGTTACGTTATATTTCTACTCTTCAGAAACTCATGCCTGGAGGCTAGAAAACCGAAATAATGTGATGTATTTATATACATTTTAAACTTGATGAAGAAGTGCTCTTTCAACTTTGGTCTTTAATACCAAAATAACCCGCTACGGATCTACTGACACACTTTCTAATTAAGAATCACTATATAACCCACCAATCACTTGGCGTCCCGTGTGTATTGTGGTGGAGTATGCATCCATGCAGTTAATGTTGCGATGTATTATATGAGAATTGACCCACCACAACACACACATGACACCACATGATTAGTTGACATATAGTTGTCCTTAAAAAATGAGACAGAAAATCCCTAGCAATAACAAAAAAAATGTGTTCAGGAGTCGGTAGAACTGGACTCAGCAGGAGCAGTTTACTGAACTCAGAGTCTTGACATTCAGTAGAGTTGAACTCAGCAGGAGTATATTACTGAATCTATGGGTCAGACTCAGCAACGGCCTGTCAGTTTCCATGAGTGACAAATGACTTCAATGTCATTTCAGTAGAATGGTCCGAGGTCGTACAACTGAGAGAAGTCAGCTTCAGTATCAACCTTGAAGTCTGCAAGTGTCTCAACCACTCTCCGTACCTCGACCAATGACAAGCAGTCAACTATTAAAGTAATTGGTAAAAGCTGCAAGTCAACCACTTTCCTGAAAAAGATAGTGGACTCTGCAGAAATTCAAAAGAGTCGTTAGCTACCCAAATAGAGTGACACGTGGACAGTTCTCTAACGGATCTATCCATAGCTCACGTCTATAAATAGATGGGAAATCAAATTGTTGAGTATGAGAACATGAACAACGAACAGAGCATCACGCAAACAAGAACACAAGCTATACGCGATGAAGTTTAGAGATATATCTTAGCGTGAAAAGCATACAATCTGCTCTAAGGGAACTCAAGCTTACATAGAACTCAAGCCTCTAGCATCCAAGTGAAGAACACGAACTCAGATAGATTATTCCTCACTGTTCTTCACTCTAGAAGCCATTTTTGTTCCCTTTCCCTCTAACCTAAGCTCAACTGTATCTATCTACAGCTTAGACCGAAGGAGTTCAATTTATTGAACTGTTCTTAGAGTTAAGAACTCCTTCATCGTTGGAGATACATTCAAACATATTTTGTTTGACCCTATAAACTGAGACTTGCTCAGTATAATCACAAGACAGTGTTTGTCCAGTGAACAAACCGACTGAGACTAACTCAGTATAATAAAATAGCCTCCTGCTTGTTCAGGACAGTGGATGTAAGATCTTGCGTATCCGAACCACTTTAAAAGTCTCTGTATTCTTAACTGTTGCATTGATTTTACTGTTCATATTGAAAATTCTTTTTGAAAATCATTCAATTGAGTTTCAGTAACAAAGCTTAACTGATTGCACTAATCTACTGACATCAGTCAGGTAGCAGAGCTCAGCACATTCAATCACTCTGTCCACGCGATCTAGAACAACTTGTCTGGTCTACTGAACTCATTCAGTAGACAATCTCCGTTATCGGACTGTTCGCGTTCAAGTTTGAGAAAAGTTTTCAGGTATATTTACCCCCCTCTACACCTGAATGTTTGACTCGGGACCAACAGTAGGATTTGATATGCAGATCTATTTCCATGAGTTGTTTTCATAAGTTATTCGTATCGACTTATGAAAATAATTAAAAAGAAATGCTTATTTTTCAGAGTAAACAGTTTTCGTAAAAGTACTTATTTTTTAGAATAAACTAAAATAAGTTGTTCATAAGTTTTTTGAAACGGGTCTAAATCATAAACTCTAGCACTATATAGATCCAAGACAAGATAAAATTTAAGCATGAAGCTATTGAGTTATATTACCAAATAAATAATATTCATATATAGTTTTCAATTATAAAACTTAAACTAATCGAAGAGATGTTATTTGATAAGAGAGTATGTGATATCCCAAGTTTTGATAATCCAGTTCCTTAGCACAATTTAATTAGTTGTTGAAATAATTATAAAGAAAGGATTATTTTATCCGGTGTGTAGTTTCACATGAGAATTGGAAAAGAAATAGGGGCTGATATTTATTCATTCCACCTCATGCTAAAGGAAGAAAAAATGAAATTGAACTCCTCTTCTGCGTGGGTTTCACATATGCAGCATAGTATGACCATGCAAAGCTATACTTATACCTAGCTTTGTGACTCAGCAGCTTACCTAGCCTTGTGACTCAGCAGCTTAAATTGCCCTATAAATAGTAGATGAACCTGCTGCATTACCATCACAATTTCATACAAGAATTCAGTGAAGTAAACTTTCAGAAAACCGAAGAGAAAGGGATAAAGAAATTCAGCATAGAAGAACAAGGTGGGTTATATTTTACTTACGAAATCTATGCTTGAGTTATTAAGCTCTGATATTTATGCAAGTTAAAGTTTATGAATGTTCATGAAAATTGCTTCGCTCACTATTGGAATTGTGCATCTACTTGAGTGAAAATGGGATGTGCCCATAAGTATTGAATACGATCGGATCCTGAGTTAGATGTAGCCAGGGTTAGTGTACACCAAACGTCACGAAGTTAGCCTTGGGAGAATCTGTTTTTCCCAAGCCTAATGAAGGAACGAGGTTACTCTCAGCTGAATATGTTTCCCTGAGTTTAACGAGAAGTATGGAATGCACCAATAGCTGAGGAAGAAAAGTTGGCCAAGTGAAAGTTTTGGTATACATAGACTGCTTTCGATTTTAAAAAAACTGTCTATGTGATACTAGTAGTGCATGAACATTTCATGGTTTTAAAAATGATTTTCAGAGGTTTATTATCAGCTGCATTACCCACTGAGTACGTTAGTACTCAGCCCAAATGTTTTCAAAAATGATTTTGCAGGCTGAAGATGGCAGTGTGGAGGTGACGGTGCTGAGTTGGTCTGTTTGTGTCATTGTACAAATTTCCGTCTATTTTGAGACGTTTCCGCTGTATCGATATGTACGTTATGCTCTACCTCTCTTGTTTCTACCGAGGTAGTTGGATCTTAATTATATAAATACAAGTACTACTGAATTTCACATGTTTCAATTTCTTCCCCTTTCTTTCCCGCTTCTTTCACCTCTCCCCAGTCGCGCCCCGGCCCAGTTGTTTTCCTTCGGGAATTGGGGCGTGACAGAGTAGACTAAACTTTTCTTATGAAAAGAGTAGCTAAAATTTGAGAATGAGGGCTGTATTGGATTGGGTTTGTTTTAATATTAATATATTATCATTTATTTAATAAGTTTTTATATGTCTATGATATAAATCGAGTCTTTGGTTAAATCAAACTTAATTTTTTTTTCAAAATAACACCATTCAAAAAGTATTTGTCAAAAATAACATAAATATGCCAATTAGGATTCCAATTAGTTTTCCTCAGCCCGCATTCTCTCTCTTCTTTCTCTTTTTATCTCGTTAATACTTCCTCCGTTCCATTGATAATGTATTGTTGGATTTGAGTGTGAAATTTAAGATTTTAGATGTAAATGTGTAAAGTAGTGATTTAAAAATATAAGATAGTGTGGTCCACTAGTTTAAATGATTGAGGCCCATTCATTCCTTACCATTTTAGGTAAGTGACAAGATGAGTCGAACACCCTAAAAATGAAATAAAATATTATCAATGAGGCAGAGGGAGTATTATTTATTTTCATTCGCTTAAATATATATTCGATACTGGACCCACTCTTTCTCTCTCTCCTTTTTATACGTTCAATATTTTGATTCCAATAACTTTTATGCATTAAAGTTTATGTATTATTTTCATTGGATTAAATCTATTTTCATTATTATTTTTATTAATTAGCACTAAATCATTATAATTTACAACCATCATAAAAATGAGATGATATTACACAATAAATCTTAAACAAAACAAGAAATCAACATTGATAAAGAAAATTATAAAAAAATCATGATTTTTTTGCGAATTGTAGATTAATATATTTATTCAATTTCAAACAAACAAAAAGCTGTTTATTATAAGACTAAGGGTGTTTTTGCAACTGTTTATTATAAGACTTTTTATTTGCTTTTGCTTAAAGTAGAAAAAAGCTGTTTTTAATTAAAAGTAGGTAGTTTTTAGTATTAATATTAAAAATCAGATATTTATGGAAGTTCCGAAAATTATGATACTTTAAGCACCAAGAGCACCTCAATAAATGCTTTTGGATTTAAGCAAACTTGCAGCTTAATTTTAGATAAACCAACGCAGAAAGCAAATTTTTTCAAACACTAAAACTTGTTTCCATGGTAAAAAAGCAGATAATTTGTGCGCGTTCGCTTTGAATCTGGCTGTGTTCCAGCTTGTGGGGAAGACGTCCGCTCTGACAATGAATGTCGCTAGCTATTAATGTGATTTTTTTACCACCATACCCGTGTCCACATCTATCCTATTTAAGTGATTCTTTTTTATTACCACCATTTATCGGATATTAATGTGATTTTTTAACCAGCTCTTTTCAAACTACTCAACTAGTGCCGATAAGTCTTACTATCAATTTTAATTTTTAATCTTCTTACAAAAGTTTTTTAAAAAAAATTTACATAAGGGTTACAACGAAATTATTAGATAAAAAATCAAATAAAAATTATGGCGAATTACTTATATATTTAGGCGGGAAAACGACAGCCTGTCTATTGGGTATTTGGGTTTCATGCGACTCCTCAACTCCTACTCCTACTTCACCGCATCTCCTCCTCTAGGGATGTCTAAACGGGATTGGTACCGAATATCGAACCGAAAAAGTCAGTATTGGGATACCGAAATACCGTGTTTCGGGATATGGTATTGGTATCGGTATTGCTTTCCTCATGTATACCGGTATTTGGTATAATCGATACCGAATATGGGATTTACCGAAATCTTGAACAAATTATTTAGCATAATTAAATAATTAATTATTAGTTAAAATTAGCCAATTACTCAATTAGGTCTCCCGTTTCGATTCGAACTCTCGATTTACACTCAGAATTCATAAATCAGAATCTCTTTCCATCTCTCGGCTCGGCTAGCTACTCTCCGACGTTCTCGAATCGCCGCCCCTCTGCCACCGGCTGACGGCTACCCAACCCGCCCCCGCGTAAAGCGGCATGTCGGCTCCCCTCTGCCACGCCGTAGCCTGTAATTAAAGGCGTACGCCCCCTGTCCCCTGTCACGTTCGCGGAATTTCACATGCGGCACTAGCAACTTGACGTCGCCTCGAAGCTTGCTAGTCAGCCAACCCTAGAACAAACACACTTTAGAGAGAGAAAATAGAGAGAAGCTCTTGGAGAATGCTTGTATATTACTCAAGACTTGGATGATTTATAAATGAATTAAGTTGGGTATTATAGCCCCTCTCCTACAATGAAAGACTTAGATCAATTCTATCTAAGGGCTCTTATCAATCCGTTACAAATCAAATCAATCATCTAATCAATCACATATCAATTGTATTAATCACTATCAATCTATCAATCACCTAGATCCTTCCATATTGATCTAGGCCTTATCTACACACCTAGAATCTTCTACAAGTATCTACAAGCCTCCAAAAGGGAAAAAACCCAGAAGCCTAGCCCAAGACTAGCTTCTAGTAAAACTCGCCCCACTTGGCCCAATGCTCCGCAACATGCCCGTTAGCCCCTCTCGAACATGCGGCGCGTGACATTCTCCCCCACTCAATTTGGCGACGTTCCTGTCGCATCCGACTTGTATGCTTTGAGCTCGCCTCCTTCTAGCATCTTCCCCCGCCTTTGCTAACTTCTCTAACTCCGTGTTGGTCTTCGCTTGAGCAATCTTGAGCCTCGCAGTCCCTCGGTCGTCTTCGATCATCCTCGCCGCTCTCCTCAAGTCTTGCTTCGTTGTTCCACCCCTTCGGGTGATGGGTCCTACCTCTCGTCGGGACTTTGTTGACCCTCACAATCTTATCCAATAGGTGAATTGTCGAGACACGTTTGGTTGATTGTACCTCTTCCCTTGCTAGCGGCACCACGCTTGGCTTGCCACCATCCGTGATGAGCAGGATGTCGGCATAAGGAATTGGCATGGCCTTGACTCAATCCACAAACTCCATGCCAAACACCATTGGATAATCGCCCATGGACACAATGGAAAAGTCGACACGTCCACTCCAGGTGCCGAGGTCCACTTTAACGTCGTAGGCCAATCCCACAAGTGGACTTGGCGCCAAATTAACGGCCTTGAGCATTCCCTCCCACTTGGTACACTTTATTCCCAACTTCTTCGCCTCCGCGACCTCCAAGAAGTTGTTGGATGCTCTGGTATCCACAAGTGCCTTCACAACTTGTCCACCGATGTTGACCTTCGTGTAGAGACGCATCTTCCTCTTGGACGCCTCTCCTTTCCTCTTGATGGCGCCGAGAATTTGGAGTGAGGCGAACTTCACCGGCGTCTCCTCGTCACATTCGGACTCTTCCATCTTGTTATCCCCTCCTTCAAATAAGGCGTATAACTTGTGCTTCGTCGGGCAATCACTGACGACGTGCGGTCCATAGTAAAGGAAACACTTGAGAGCAGGTCTTTTTTACCTTTGTCTCTGTCAGTGTTCCTCCCCTTCTCAGTCTTGCGGTGCTTTGGAGGACTCTCATTGCCACGGTGGTCTCCCCCACTCTTCTCCTTGTCCTCTCAATCTTTTTTTGTCTTTGGGTCCTCCGACCTTTTGAACTCGATCAACGACTCGGCAATGTCGATTGCAGTAGTTAGGTCTGGCGCTCCTCGCCATTGGATCTCCAAATTGACCCAATTTTGCAACCCATCCTTGAAAGCATCCTTCTCCGGATAATCTGGAATCTCCAAAAGCACATCACAAAATTCTTTAACATAATCGCGAATCATACCTTTCTGCAATAGATGTCGCAACTTGGCTCTTGCCTCCTCCTTGGCATTCTCCGGATAGAATTGCCGTTTGATTTTCCTCTTGAACTAGTTCTACGTCTCGATGGTACAAGTCTCTCGCTCGATGTCGCCACACAATTGCCTCCACCACACCATGGCGGTGTCCTCCATGTAGAGTGCGGCATTATCGACCCGATGGGTGTCCTCCTCCAAGCCCAACGCCTTGAAGTACCTTTCAAGGCTCCAAAGGAATTTGTCAAGCTCCTTTGCGTTCCTCGACCCTTATACGCCCTTGGCCTTGGAACATCAACCCGTCCAGAGTTGGCAACCACCGTCGGTTGGGTAATGCTTCCTCCTTGAGCAATTGCCCGCTTGCAAAGGATCAACTCGTCCTTCACATCTCTCAACTCCGCTTGAGTTTTCTCCAAATCGGTCCCCAATGAAACAAGCCTAGCCTCGTACATATCCTCCAGCGCCCCGACGCGATCCATAAGCTTAGTCAAGACCTCGTTCAAACCACCTTGCATCTCTCCACGGAGCTCGTTCCTTCCCTTGTCGAGATCCTCGATGCATTGGTCCATCTCGTCGAACTTGTCTTGCCCCTCACCAACCGTTAGCTCGACCCTCACGAGCCTAGAGTTGAGATCCGCCATCACGTCCCGAAAAGTTACCATCTTGGCCTTAGCTTGCTTCATGACCTCCACGTTCTCCACATACAAAGCTTCACTCGTACCCGCCATTCCTCGTGTGCCCGGACCGTACCCCCCTCGGAGCTCTGATACCAACTGTCACGTGCGCATAATTTTACATGCAACACTAGCAACTTGACGTCGCCTCGAAGCTTTCTAGTCAGCCAACCCTCGAACAAATACACTTTTAGAGAGAGAAAGTAGAGAGATAAGCTATTTGGAGAATGTTTGTATATTACTCTAGACTTGGATGATTTACAAATGAATGAAGTTGGGGCATTTTGGTTTTTCTTGGCCTTTTTCTTGGCGCTTGTCTGCAAGATTTGGTGTTCAGTTTTTTGAGATTTTGTTGGAGAATTTTTGTGATTGGGAATGGATGGAGTGATTTTTTTTTTAACAAGAGATATATTTTTCGGGATTTTCGGTAATCTCGAATACCAATTCTATTTTAACCGTCCCAAATACTGTTTACCGAATAGTGCTATGGGATCAGTATACCGTTTACCGAATACTGTATGGCATCGGTATTGGGATTGGATCGTACATTAGTAGATCAATGTATGTAACGAGCATAAGTGATGATAAAAAGTCACGATCTCGAAAGAGACGCCGCATTATGAGTTATTTGAAGAAGTGGTATATTATTAACTTTTGTACGGGATGTAACTCCTATGCCACATAATGACTGTAGATCTCCGTAAAAAGTCGTGTATAGAAATAAACAATCAAGAAATTTTGAAGAGAAACCCGAAATTTCGCGTACTGACCGACAACCCTCTCCTCTTAGACTACGAATATCCCTGACCACCTATATACCCAACCAACCCAACCATTCTAATATTTAATTAATTTCTCTCTCCTCTTTATACTTCATTTTACTTTCAACCCAACCATCTCTACTTTTTATCATTTAACCTTAATCACCCAACCATGCCCCACCAACTATATTTTTTATATATTCTAATTATTTAATATTAATATTATTATATATTAATAATAATTATTTAAATTTAAAGGCGTAAAAATTAACTGAAATTGTAGAAAAAATTATAAAGCTCAAAAATCGTAAAAACTAAAATATAGGGAACATAGGACAGTAATTGAAAGACGAAATTAAAACAACGAAAAACTAAAATTACAAACAACAAAGTAAATAAAATTTAGTGTTTATCGTCGAATTTAAGCCAAATATGCTCGATCAAGTTGTGTCGAAGATCTATGTGTGCTTCTCTATTCTCAAGTTGTGACTTGGTTGTCATATGACTAACTAGACTTATCCTTTCTGTAGAGTATGCAAAATTATTATTTTTCGCTCCATCTCTAATCTGATGATCACTCCGACTAACTTGATCTTGTATAAATTCTGTGGGATCTTAATATTTTAAATAAGTGCGTCTTTCATCTTCCACAATCTTGATAGTTTGTAATAAATAATGAAATGAGAGAAAATAAAGGTTTTTAATATGTGAATAAGTATAACAATACTGGGCTCTATTTATAGAGAATAAAAAATCATGAATTTTGATACAATTTTTATAAAATATATTATTAAAAAATATTTATTTTTTAATTTAGAAAAAAATTAAGATTAAGAGCCAATGAGATGATGCCAAGTGGCAACATCCCATTGTCCAATGCATTTCCAATCACCACCTGGTGGTGGTATTGAGCAAGAAAACCCACCCGAGTCACTCTTGACTTCTTTTTTTTTTTTTTTTTTTTTATTCGCTCCCGCTCCCGCTCCCGATATTCTTAGTCTTACTCCATTATTCAACCAACATTCTCACTGTTTACCCAAACAACTCTGAGATTGGTTGATCGTTTGTATTTTGTTTCATACCTTTGCCTTTTCTGTTCCGCTGAAGCGCTGTTTCACTAGTGTTGTTGGTATCGATGGAGAGAAGAGACGCGAAAAGGCAAGGAGCGGCGATCGGTATCGATTTGGGGACGTGTTACTCGTGCGTTGGAGTTTGGCAGCACAACCGCGTCGAGATCATAGCCAATGACCACGGCAACCGCACGACGCCGTCCTGTGTGGCCTTCACCGACGCCGAACGTTTAATCGGAGACGCTGCCAACAATCAAGTCAACACCAATCCTGTTAACACAGTTCTCGGTGAGGTTTCCGTATTCTAATTTTGTGTTTTCATGGTTGTATATGCTCCCTATAGATACTGTTTTCTACAAATGCAAATCAATTAAAATCGGTACGGTTGGGGTTTAGTATACTAGCATACCACTGCATCTAGAATTAATACATATCTGGTTGGTGGAGTTGTGACACTTCGATTTCAACTTTATTTAAAAATACATGCTGAAGATATTCTGATAAGGTAATATTTTGTTGGTAGATATGATTTTTTTTTTAAATTTTACCTTCGTATTTTTTATTCGTCTCTTTCAAATGAAAACAAGAATGCAGAATGCTTTTGCGGATGGCCTATAAGATTTACTCTTGGATCGATTTCCGAATGTATGTAATTATTTTGATAGTTGTATATGACTGTAGCTGAAGTTAATTTCACATTCATTACTTATGCTGCTGCCTTGGTCCTATATTGGTCAGAAGTGATAAATTCCACTATCACCTTCCATATTCATATACTGAATCTTGTTCTAGTAGAGTAATGTTTAAGTGACTGCAATTAACGAGCATCCTGCTTCTAATTGCATCTTGCTCTATGTAAAAATTGGGAATGTCTACTTCTATTTTTTTTGTGTGGACAATATCTGGTTTTGATCTGTATCATCTGTGATGCAGATGCAAAGAGGTTGATTGGGCTCAAGTTCAGTGACTCAACAGTTGAAAGTGACTCAAAACTGTGGCCATTCAAGGTCATTTCTGGCCCCAATGACAAGCCTATGATCGTAGTAACTCACAAAGGGGAGGAGAAACACTTTTCAGCTGAAGAGATCTCTTCCATGGTGCTATGCAAAATGAAGCAGATAGCTGAGGCGTATATCGGGTCTATTGTCAAGAACGCTGTGGTGACAGTGCCTGCTTACTTCAATGACTCTCAGAGACAAGCCACCAAGGATGCTGGTATGATTGCAGGCCTTAATGTTATGAGAATCATCAATGAGCCTACTGCTGCAGCTATTGCGTATGGTCTGGATAAACAAGCTACTCGCTCCGAGAAGAAGAATGTTCTAGTGTTTGATCTCGGTGGTGGTACGTTTGATGTGTCTATACTCATCTTAAGCGAGGGTGTTTTTGAAGTTAAGGCTACTGCTGGTGATATTCACCTTGGAGGTGAGGATATGAACAATAGGATGGTGAATCACTTTGTGCAGGAGATCAAGCGGAAGCATAAGAAGGATATTAGTGGGAATCCTAGAGCTGTAAGGAGATTGAGGAGTAGCTGTGAGAAGGCGAAGAGGATGCTTTCCTTTACCGCCCAAGCCAACATTGGGATAGATTCTTTGGTGGAGGGAGTGGATTTCAATTTAAGTATTACTCGTGCTAAGTTTGAGGAACTGAATATGGATTTGTTCAGGAGGTGTTTGGAACCGGTTCAGAAGTGCTTAAGCGATGCAAAGATGGATAAGAGCAGCGTGGATGAGGTTGTGCTTGTTGGGGGGTCGACTAGGATTCCAAAAGTGCAGCAGCTATTGCAGGAGCTGTTCGATGGTAATGAGCTTTGCAAGAGCATAAATCCCGACGAAGCAGTGGCTTATGGTGCGGCTGTACAAGCTGCAATGTTGAGTGGTGAAGGCGTGCAGGACTTGATTCTTTTGGATGTAACTCCCTTGTCGCTTGGAATTAAAACTGATGGAGATGTAATGACGGTAGTGGTACCGAGGAACACAACTATCCCAACAAACTAGGAGGGTGGTTTCACTACTGCGTGGGACGATCAGACAAGTGTTCCGTTTTGGGTGTACGAAGGTGAAAGAAGCAGAGCAAGTAACAACAATCTGCTTGGTGAATTCGTTCTAAGTGGCATCCATCCGGAGCCCAGAGGTGTTCCTCAGATCAAAGTTTGCTTCAACATTGATGCGAATGGGATATTGAATGTGTCAGCCCAAGACAGGGGGACGGGTAACAAGAACAATATCACCATCACGAACAATAAGGGTAGGCTTTCGAAGAAAGATATTAAGAGGATGGTGAAGGAGGCAAAAAAGTTTAACTTGGAGGATGAGGTGCATAAGAAGAAGGTGGAGTCAAAGAATGGTTTGGAGAACTACGAGTACAATATGAGGAACACCGTAAATGATGACAAGAATGCGGCGAAGCTAACCGCAGCAGACAAGAAGAAGATCAAGGATGCTTTGGACTCTACAATAGAATGGTTGGACTCCATCCAAATTGGTGAGGCTGACGAATTCCAAAACAAGATGATGGAGCTGGAGAGCATCTGCAACCCCATCATCGCCAAGATGAAGAAGAAATAGATTTGAGATATTATTTCCCTCAACTGGCTTCTGTTTCTGAACTAATTAGCTATGTTTTAGATACGTTGCACCTATCCTAAAAGATATTTGAATGTCGTATTGTCCGGCATGATATGTGGAGATTTTAAAAAATTTCTTGATTTTTGCTTAATGACTTAATTGGAGTTAGCATCATAAGAAGTTGTTCATGATTGTTCTCACAATTCTAAAAAAGCTTCTCATGAAGACATGAACTAAACCATTCATCATCACTTATTATTATCAAGAAACAAAGATTATATAGATATAATTTTTAATTTAAGAAATAATATTTTGCATTTTATTTTGAATATTTATCATCAATCAAGAAATTATATTTTATATTTTACTCTGAAAATTTTGGACAATACATATCGTTTTTATATGTATTCAGTAGACCACAAATATCCATTGATTTTTTTCAAAGAAAAAAATTAAAATTAAAACCTTTTTATCCCATTTTCTTTAAACCCCAAAAAAGTTTGAATTGCCCTGATAGCTCAAAAGTAAGTGTCAATAGATAACAAAATCTTAGACTCCCATGATTAATGCTACTATGTAGTAAGAATATAACTAAAATTAATAACACGCTGACAGTTGTACTACAAAAGTTTCAAATTTAAGTTTTTCAACAATTTTTGAATGATCGAATTACAATATCATCTTACAAATTAAATCTAAAAAAGATTTGGGTTACACGTTATATTTCTACTCTTCAGAAACTCATGCCTGGAGGCTAGAAAACCGAAATAATGTGATGTTATTTGATAAGAGAGTAGTCTAAACTTTTCTTATGAAAAGAGTAGCTAAAATTTGAGAATGAGAGGGCTGTATTGGATTGGGTTTGTTTTAATAT
Source organism: Lavandula angustifolia (assembly GCA_028984105.1). Taxonomy (NCBI): domain Eukaryota; kingdom Viridiplantae; phylum Streptophyta; class Magnoliopsida; order Lamiales; family Lamiaceae; genus Lavandula; species Lavandula angustifolia. Next base: position 25,663,704 of record CM054823.1, read on the forward strand.
TAATATATTTTCATTTTTTTAAGGAGTTTTTATATGTCTATGATATAAATCGAGTCTTTGGTTAAATCAAACTTAAAAAAAATTCAAAATAACACCATTCAAAAAGTATTTGTCAAAAATAACATAAATATGCCAATTAGGATTCCAATTAGTTTTCCTCCGCCCGCATTCTCTCTCTTCTTTCTCTTTTTATCTCATTAATACTTCCTCCGTTCCATTTATAATGTATTGTTGGATTTTGGTGTGAAATTTAAGATTTTAGGTGTAAATATGTAAAGTAGTGGTTTAAAAGTATAAAATAGTGTGGTCGACTAGTTTAGATAATTGTGATCCATTCATTCCTTACCATTTTAGGTAAGTGACAAAATGAGTCGAACACCTAAAACAGAAATAAAACATTATCAATGAGGCGGAGGAAGTATTATTTATTTTCATTCGCTTAAATATATATTCGATACTGAACCACTCTTTCTCTCTCTCCTTTGTATTAAAGTTTATGCCAACTAGGATTCCACTTAGATAACTTTTTCTCAACTCTCTAATTCCTTTTTTTTAATCTTGTTTAAATCTGATTTTATTAATTTATATGCATTAAAAGTCAATGTTATTGTTTTCATTGGATTATATCCATTTACAATATTGGACAAAAATCTATTTTCATTGATGTGTGTTTGTAAGATTTTTTATTTGCTTTTGCTTAAAATAGAAAAAAGCTGCATTTAATTAAAGGTAGATAATTTTTGGTATTAATATTAAAAATCAGATATTTATAATAGTTCTGAAAATTATGGTATTTTAAGCACCAAGAGTACCTGAATAGATATTTATAAATTTAAGCAGACTTGCTGTATAATTTTAAATAAGCCAAAGCAAAAAACAAGTTTTTGCAAACACTAAAACTTGTTTCCACGGTCAAAAAGCAGATAATTTGAGCGCGTTCTTGTTGAATCTGGCTGTGTTCCAGACTTTCAGCTTGTGGGGAAGACGTCAGCTCTGACAATGAATGTCGTTAGCTATTGATGTGGTTTTTTTTATTTTATTTGAGGAACCCCGCAGCCGCTACCTTCGGTGCGCTCTGGATAAACCTCAACTCCGATGCAGTAGCCTGCAAACCACAAAGGAGGTTCAACCACCCAAAGGTGTTGATGTGGTTTTTTTACGACATTACCCGTGTTCACATCTATCCTATTTAAGTGATTCTTTTTTATTACCACCATTTATCGGATATTAACGTGATATTTTTTTATCAGCTCTTTTCAAACTACTCAACTAGTGTCGATAAGTCTTACTATCAATTTTAATTTTCAATCTTCTTACAAAAGTTTTTAAAAAAAAATTTACATAAAGGTTACAATAAAAAATCAAATAAAAATTATGGCGAATCACTTATATATTTAGGCGGGAAAACAACAGCCTGTCTATTGGGTATTTTGGTTTCATACTACTCCTCAACTCCTACTCCTACTTCACCGCATCTCCTCCTCTAGGGGTGTCTAAACGGGATCGGTACCGAATACCGAACCGAAAAAGTCGGTATTGGAATACCGAAATACTATGTTTCAGGATATGGTATTGGTATCGGTATTGCTTTCCTCATGTATACCGATATTTGGTATAATCGATACCGAATACGGAATTTTAACGAAATCTCGAACAAATTATTTAGCGTAATTAAATAATTAATTATTAGTTAAAATTAGTCAATTACTCAATTAGGTCTCCCGTTTCGATTTGAACTCTCGATTTATATTCAGAATTCATAAATCAGAATCTCATTTCATCTCTTGGCTCGGTTAGCTACTCTCCGACCTTCTCGAATCGCCGCCCCTCTGCCACCGACCGGCGGCTACCCATCCTGGCCCCGCGTAAAGCGACACATCGGCTCCCCTCCGCTACGCCGTAGCCTGTAATTAAAGGCGTACGCCCCCTGCCCCCTGTCACGTTTGCGGAATTTCACATGCGGGACTAGCAACTTGACGTCACCTCGAAGCTTATTAGTCAGCCAACCCTCGAACAAAATACTTTTAGAGAGAGAAAGTACAGAGAGAAGCTCTTGGAGAATGTATATTACTCAAGACTTGAATGATTTATAAATTAATGAAGTTGGGTATTTATAGCCCATCTCCTATAATGAAATACTTAGATCAATTCGATCTAAGATTCTAAGGGCTCCTGTCAATCCGTTATAAATCAAACCAATCATCTAATCAATCACCTATCAATCTTATCAATCATCTAGATCTTTCCATATTGATCTAAGCCTTATCTATACACCTAGAATCTTCTAGAAGTATCTACAAGCCTCTAAAAGAGAAAAAACCTAGAAGCCTAGCCCAAAACTAGCTTCTAGTAAAACCCGGCCCACTTGACCCAATACTCCGCAACATGCCCGTTAGCCTATCTCGAACATGCGGCGCGTGACATTCTCCCTCACTCAATTTGGCAACGTCCTTATCGCATCCGACTTGTATGCTTCGAGATCGCCTCCTTCTAGCATTGGCCCCGCCTTTGCTAACTTCTCTAACTCCATGTTGGTCTTCACTGGAGCAATCTTGAGCTTCACGGTCCCTCGGTCGTCTTTGATCATCCTCGCCGCCCTCAACAAGCTTTGCTTCGTTGTTCCACCCCTTCGGGTGATGGGCGTCCCACCTCCCGTCGGGACTTTGTTGGCCATCTCGATCTTATCCAATAGGTGCATTGTCGAGACACGCTTGATTGATTGTACCTCTTCCCTTGCTAATGGACACAATGAAATACTTGAGAACATGTCTTTCTTTACCTTTGTCTCTATCGGTGTTCCTCCCCTTCTCAGTCTTGCGGTGCTTTGGATGACTCTCATTGTCACAGTGGTCTCCCCCACTCTTCGCCTTGTCCTCTCGATCTTTTGGTGTATTTGGGTCCTCCGACCTTTTGAACTCGATCAACGACTCGACAATGGCGTTTGCAGTAGTTAGATCTGGCGCTCCTCGCCGTTGGATCTCCAAATGGACCCAATTTTGCAACCCATCTTCTTCGGATGATCTGGAATCTCCAAAAGCACATCACAAAATTGCGAATCATACCTTTCTGCGATAGATATCGCAACTTGGCTCTTGCCTCCTCGGCATTCTCCGGATAGAATTGTCATTTGATCTCCCTCTTGAACTTGTTCTACGTCTCGATGGTACAAGTCTCTCGCTCGATGTCGCCACACAATTGCCTCCACCACACCATAGCGGTGTCCTCCAAGTAGAATGCGACACTATCGACCCGATGGGTGTCCTCCTCCCAACGCCTTGAAGTACCTCTCAAGGCTCCAAAGGAAGTTGTCAAGCTCCTTTGCGTTCCTCGACCCCTTATACGCCCTTGGCCTTGGAACATTAACCCGTCCACAGTTGGCAACCACCGTCGGTTGGGTAATGCTCCCTCCTTGAGCAATTGCCCGCTTGCAAAGGATCAACTCGTCCTTCATATCTCTGAACTCCGCTTGAGATTTCTCCAAGTTGGTCCCCAACGAAACAAGCCTAGCCTCGTACATGTCCTCCAACTCCCCGACGCGATCCATAAGCTTAGTCAAGATCTCGTTCAAAACACCTTGCATCTCTCCACGGAGCTCGTCCATTCCCTTGTCGAGATCCTAGATACTTTGGTCCATCTCATCGAACTTGTCTTGTCCCTCGCCAACCATTAGCTTGACCCTCACGAGCCTAGAGTTGAGATCCGCCATCACGTCCCGAGAAGTTGCCATCTTGGCCTTAGCTTGCTTCACGACCTCCACGTTCTCCACATTTAAAGTTTCACTGGTACCCGCCATTAATCTCGTGTGTTCGGGCCGTACTCCCCTCGAAGCTCTGATACCAATTGTCACGTGCGCGGAATTTCGCATGCGGCACTAGCAACTTGACATCGCCTCGAAGCTTGCTAGTCAGCCAACCCTCGAACAAACACACTTTTGGAGAATGCTTGTATATTACTCAAGACTTGGATGATTTACAAATGAATGAAGTTGGGTATTTATAGCTCATCTTCTACAATGAACGAATTAGATCAATTCGATCTAAGAGTTCCTATCAATCCGTGATCAATCAAATCAATCATCTAATCAATCACTATCAATCGTATCAATCATCTATCAATCAATCGTATCAATCACCTAGATCTTGGCGTATGTCTCCAAGATGAGTTCTTGGTGTTCAGTTTCTTGAAATTTTGTTGGAGAAGTTTTGTGATTGGGAATGGATAGGAGTGATTTTTAATTTTTTTTAACAAGAGATACATTTTTCGGGATTTTCAGTAATCTCCAATACCAATCGGATTTTAACAGTCCCAAATACCCTTTACCAAATACCGCTATAGGATCGGTATTGAGATTGAATCATACAATAGTAGATCAATGTATGCAACGAGTAAAAGTGATGATAAAAAGCAAAAGTGATGATAAAAAGATAAAGTGATGATAAAAATTCCCCGGCGAAAGAGACGTGCATTACTACTAGCTATTTGAAGAAGTGGTATATTATTATTAACTTTTGTACGGGATGTAACTCTTATGCCAGTAAAAAGACGTGTGTAGAAATTTAAGAGAAACCCGAAATTTCGCGTAGCCTTCTCGTCTTACTACATTATTCAACCAACATTCTCACTGTTTAGCCAAACAGCTCTGAGATTCGTTGATCGTTTGTATTTTGTTTCATACCTTTGCCTTTTCTGTTCCGCTGAAGCGCTGTTTCACGTGTGTTGTTGGTATCGATGGAGAGAAGAGACGCGAAAAGGCAAGGAGCGGCGATCGGTATCGATTTGGGGACGTGTTACTCGTGCGTTGGAGTTTGGCAGCACAACCGCGTCGAGATCATAGCCAATGACCACGGCAACCGCACGACGCCGTCCTGTGTGGCCTTCACCGACGCCGATCGTTTAATCGGAGACGCTGCCAACAATCAAGTCAACACCAATCCTGTTAACACAGTTTTCGGTGAGGTTTCCGTACTCTAATTTTGTGTTTTCATGGTTGTATATGCTCCCTATAGATACTGTCTTCTACAAATGCAAATCAATTAAAATCGGTACGGTTAGGGTTTATTATACTAGCATACCACTGCATCTAGAATTAATACATATTGGTGGAGTTGTGACACTTCGATTTCAACTTTATTTAAAAAGACCCGCTGAAGATATTCTGATAAGGTAATATTTTGTTAGTAGATATGATTTTTTTTACCTTTGTATTCTTTATTCGTCTCTTTCAAATGAAAACAAGAATGCAGAATGCTTTTGCGGATCGCCTATAAGATTTACTCTTGGATCGATTTCCGTATGTATCTAATTATTTTGTTTTGATAGTTGTATATGACTGTAGCTGAAGTTAATTTCACATTCATTACTTATGCTGCTGCCTTGGTCCTATATTGGTCAGAAGTGACTTTGCAATTAACGAGCATCCTGCTTCTAATTGCATCTTGCTCTATGTATAAATTGGGAATGTCTACTTCTATTTTTTTTGTGTGGACAATATCTGGTTTTGATCTGTATCATCTGTGATGCAGATGCAAAGAGGTTGATTGGGCTCAAGTTCAGTGACTCAACAGTTGAAAGTGACTCAAAACTGTGGCCATTCAAGGTCATTTCTGGCCCCAATGACAAGCCTATGATCGTAGTAACTCACAAAGGGGAGGAGAAACACTTTTCAGCTGAAGAGATCTCTTCCATGGTGCTATGCAAAATGAAGCAGATAGCTGAGGCGTATATCGGATCTATTGTCAAGAACGCTGTGGTGACAGTGCCTGCTTACTTCAATGACTCTCAGAGACAAGCCACCAAGGATGCTGGTACGATTGCAGGCCTTAATGTTATGAGAATCATCAATGAGCCTACTGCTGCAGCTATTGCGTATGGTCTGGATAAACAAGCTACTCGCTCCGAGAAGAAGAATGTTCTTGTGTTTGATCTCGGTGGTGGTACGTTTGATGTGTCTATACTCATCTTAAGCGAGGGTGTTTTTGAAGTTAAGGCTACTGCTGGTGATATTCACCTTGGAGGTGAGGATATGAACAATAGGATGGTGAATCACTTTGTGCAGGAGATCAAGCGGAAGCATAAGAAGGATATTAGTGGGAATCCTAGAGCTGTAAGGAGATTGAGGAGTGGCTGTGAGAAGGCGAAGAGGATGCTTTCTTTTACCGCCCAAGCCAACATTGGGATAGATTCTTTGGTGGAGGGAGTGGATTTCAATTTAAGTATTACTCGTGCTAAGTTTGAGGAACTGAACATGGATTTGTTCAGGAAGTGTTTGGAACCGGTTGAGAGATGCTTGAGCGATGCAAAGATGGATAAGAGCAGCGTGGATGAGGTTGTGCTTGTTGGGGGGTCGACTAGGATTCCGAAAGTGCAGCAGCTATTGCAGGAGCTGTTTGATGGTAAGGAGCTTTGCAAGAGCATTAATCCCGACGAAGCAGTGGCTTATGGTGCAGCTGTACAAGCTGCAATGTTGAGTGGTGAAGGCGTGCAGGACGTGATTCTTTTGGATGTAACTCCCTTGTCGCTTGGAATTCAAATTGTTGGAGACATAATGAGTGTAGTGGTACCGAGGAACACAACTACACCTACCAACAAGGAGAAAGGTTTCACTACTGTTTTGGATTATCAGACAAGTATTAAGTTTTCGGTGTACGAGGGCGAAAGAAGCATAGCAAGTGAGAACAATCTGCTAGGTGAATTCGTTCTTAGTGGCATCCCACCGGCGCTTGAAGGTGTTCCTGACATCAATGTGTGCTTCAACATTGACGCCAATGGGATATTGAATGTGTCAGCCGAAGACAGGGAGACGGGTAACAAGAGCAATATCACCATCACGGATAATAAGGGTAGTCTTTCCACGCAAGATATTGAGAGGATGGTGAAGGAGGCAGAACAGTACCATTTGGAGGATGAGGCGCATAAGAAGAAGGTGGAGGCAATGAATGTTTTGGTGAACTATGAGTATAACATGAGGAATACCATCAGTGATGACAAGAACGGAGCCAAGCTAACTGCAGCAGACAAAAAGAAGATCAACGATGCTTTGGAGTCTACCATAGAATGGTTGGACTCCATCCAACTGGGCGAGGCCGACGAATTCGAAGACAAGATGAAGGAGCTGGAGAGCATCTGCAACCCCATCATCGCCAAGATTGAAGAAATAGACTGAGATTTTGTTTCCCTCAACAGTCCTCTGTTTTTTAACTGATTCGCTATTTCAAGATAATTTGTGTTATACTTTGCTTGTCATCGAAAATTGCAACTTAAAATGTGCACTTCATAACTTAGGCTATACAGGGCCGGCCCAGAGATTTCGGAGGCCCTAGGCGAAAAGTAAAAAACGGGTCCTCTTATTGAAGCTTCGTGAACAATTTGTCAACAAACTAAAGTACATATTTTCATATTTGTGTGTCTACATAACTTTAAAAGTAGAAATCGTAAAGTGTAACAAAATATAAAAATAAGGATCAAATACTTATTAAAATAACTTAGATCTTCTAGCATTTTCAGAAGCAAAATCTTCAAAAAAAAATTAATTGTCCATTCAACCGTTCTTGTGACATAGCAGAACGCAGATATGATTTTATCATTATTAGTAAAGACCGAGTATTACTTGCGTTTCTGTTGTTCTGCATCATTAAGATGGACCGACTCTAATTATAAAAAGAGAAAAGAGCCGTTGCAACTTCGTGGCCAATTTGAGTATTAATTAATTCATAAGTGGTGTGGGCTTGATATATTTTTTTAGTAATGAACTATATCTATTTATTTGAATTCTATTAATAGCATTGAGCTTCATAAATATATTTTATATAATATGGACTATAGCTAAGTGAACTACGTATCTTAAATTGGGGCCCCTCAAATTTGGGGGCCCTAGTCCATTGCCCCATTGGCCATATAATAGGGCCGGCTCTGAGGGTATACGGTTACACTATACAATATGGACATGCATTTCTAGAAAACTTGGGACACTGATATGAAGATTTAACACGACAATTGAAGTGTAAGATAAATTGATTTTGAATTTTTTCATTAGAATTAGGTGTTAGTGTCACAAAACATATTTGAATGTCGTAGTGTCCGATACGATAAGTAGAGATTTTCAAAATTCGTGATTTTTACTTAATGACTTAATTGGAGTTGACATTTGTTCATGATTGTGCTCACAATTCACAAAATCATTAAGGTATAATTCTAAAAGCTTCTCATGAAGACATGAACTAAACCATTCATAAGATTTAAATATAAAATTCATAATCATTTATTACTATCAAGAAAATATAATTTTTAATTTAAGAAATAATATTTTGCATTTTATTTTGAATATTTATCATCAATCAAGAAATTATATTTTATATTTTACTCTGAAAATCTAGGACAATACACATAGTTTTTATATTTATTCAGTAGACCACAAATATCCATTGATTTTTTCAAAAAAAAAAAAAACTAAAATCAAAACCTTTTTCTCCTATTTTTCTTTAAATCCCAAAAAAGTTTGAATTGCACTGATAGCTAGAAAGTAAGTGTCAATAGATAAGAAAATTTTAGATTCTTGATTAATGCTACTATGTAGTAAGAATATAACTAAAATTAATAACACGTTGAGCAGTTGTACTACAAAAGTTTCAAATTTAAGTTTTTCAACAATTTTTGAATGATCGAATTACAAAATCATATCTTACAAATTAAATCTAAAAAAGATTTGGGTTACGTTATATTTCTACTCTTCAGAAACTCCAGGCTCATGCCTGGAGGCTAGAAAACCGAAATAATGTGATGTATTTATATACATTTTAAACTTGATGAAGTAGTGCTCTTTCAACTTTGGTCTTGAATACCACAATAACCCGCTACGGATCTACTGACACTTTCTAATTAAGAATTACTATTTAACCCACCAATCCCTTGGCGTCTCTTGTGTATTGTGGTGGAGTATACATGCATGCAGTTAATGTTGCGATGTATTATATGAGAATTAATCCACCACAACATACACACGACACCATATGATTAGTTGACATATAGTTGTCCTTAAAAAATGAGACAGAAAATCCCTAGCAATAACCAAAAAAAGATGTTCATGAGTCAGTAGAACTGGACTCAGCAGGAGCAGTTTACTGAACTCAGAGTCTTGACCTTCAGTAGAGTTGAACTCATCAGGAGTATACTACTGAATCTATAGGTCAGACTCAACAACGGCCTGTCAGTTTCCATGACTGAGGACTTCAATGTCATTTCAGTAGAATGGTACGAGGTCATACAACTTAGAGAAGTCAGCTTCAGTATCAACCTTGAAGTCTGCAAGTGTCTCAAGCACTCTCCGTACCTCGACCAATGACAAGCAACCAACTGTTAAAGTAACTAGTAAAAGCTGCAAGTCAACCACTTTCCTGAAAAAGATAGTGGACTCTGCAGAAATTCAAAAGAGCCGTTAGCTAACCAAATAGAGTGACAAGTGGACAGTTCTCTAACGGATCTATCCATAACTCACGTCTATAAATAGAGGGGAAATCAAATTGTTGAGTATGAAAACACAAACAACGAATAGAGCATCACGCAAACGAAAACAAGCTATACGCGACGAAGTTTAGAGATATATCTTAGCATGAAAAGCATAAAATCTACTCTAAGGGAATTCAAGCTTTCATAGAACTCAAGCCTCTAACATCCAAGTGAAGAACACGAACTCAGAGAAATTATTCCTCACTGTTCTTCACTCTAGAAGCCATTTTTGTTCCCTTTCCCTCTAACCTAAGCTCAACTGTATCTATCTACAGCTTAGACCGAAGGAGTTCAATTTATTAAACTGTTCTTAGAGTTAAGAACTTCTTCATCGTTGGAGATACATTCAAACATAATTTTGTTTGACCCTATAAACTGAAACTTGCTCAGTATAATCACAAGACAGTGTTTGTCCAGTGAACAAACCGACTGAGACTAACTCAGTATAATAAAATAACCTCCTGCTTGTTCAGGACAGTGGACGTAAGATCTTGCGTCCGAACCACTTTAAAAGTCTCTGTGTTCTTAACTGTTGCATTGATTTTAATGTTCATACTGAAAATCCTTTTTTGAAAATCATTCAACTGAGTTTCAGTAACAAAGCTTAACTGACTGCACTAATCTACTGAAACAGTTTTCATAAACAAACGTTTTCAACCAAACTGAATTGGGCCTACACTTTCCGCACTCTCCTGAACCATGCTGAACGCTTCTGAATTCTGACATCAGTCAACTATCAGAGCTCAGGACATTCAATCACTCTGTCCACGCGATCTAGAACAGCTTGTCTGGTCTACTGAACTCATTCAGTAGACAATCTCCGTTATCGGACTGTTCGCGTTCAAATTTGAGAAAAGTTTTCAGGTTTATTCACCTCCCTCTACACCTGAACGCTTGACTCGGGACCAACAGTTGGATTTGATATGCAGATCTATTTCCATAAGTTATTCGTATCAACTTATGAAAATAAGTAAAAAGAAATGCATATTTTTAAGAGTAAACAGTTTTCTTAAAAGTACTTATTTTTTAGAATAAGCTAAAATAAGTTATTCATAAGTTTTCTGAAACGGGTCTAAATCATCAACTCTAGCACTATATAGATCCAATACAATATTAAATTTATGCATGAAGCTATTGACTTATATTACCAAATAAATAATACTCATATATAGTTTTCAATTATAAAACTTAAACAAATCGAAGAGATGTTATTTGATAAGAGAGCAGACTAAACGTTTCTTATGAAAAGAGTAGCTAAAATTTGAGAATGAGGGCTGTATTGGATTGGGTTTGTTTTAATATTAATATATTTTCATTTATTTAATAAGTTTTTATATGTCTATGTTGGATATGAGTCAGTAGATGATACTCAGCTGTTCGGTTAAAAGAAAATTGGGGGAAATCATAGTAGTACTATGGAATTGAAGATCCCAAAACCTAGCTGATATCAGTAGATTAGTGTGTCGTTAGGATTAGCTGATGTATAGGTCAGACTTGATGTATTGATTATTATTTTTGTCTAAGTCCTGTACGGGGTAATTGTTGAACCGATCTTACGTCGAAGATACTTTTCGAACCCCACGTCATCAGTGTAATCGCTTGTGTTCTTCAGTCGGCAGCTGATCTTTCACTCAGTCGAAGACAGCGCATCAGCTGACAAATCATCAGTAGAAGACTACTCCCAGCTGATAGTCATCGGCGGAAGAACAGAAACAAGCACGATACCTTCGCGGTCGCCCGGTGACCTACTCAATAGATGCCGTGTCGGCCGACTCGGTGAAGAAGACGAGAGACTTTTCGATCTCATGTATCCTACGGAAAGCGACCCGACTATTCAAGTCTTTTCGAAAAGTTCGGAAGAAGACATACGAGGTTGTTGAACGGTCAACTCTGACATTCTCACCAACTACAAACCTCGACCAATGAGAAGCCGACAACGCTTACCTACTCTACACAGTAAAGCTGTTCTCATGAACAGTGCATTAACTGCCCTGCTGCAACAAGTTCGGATTAATGGTCGTTTTCCTTGGAAGCTTGTGACACGTGGCATCGTCGTCTCCAACGGACATATGCCATAACTCACAACTATAAATAGAGAAGTTTTTGAAGCTCCAAAAAGAAGAACGACGGAATTTCAAAAGGGACAAGCTCAAGTTCATAAACGCTCTAGACCACTCAAAGATCATCCAGAGGAAAACTTGCATACTTAGAAGATTTCTTAGTTTTTCTCTCTAGAGTTCTTACATCCCTTACTTCTCTAGACTAAGCTCATTGTCATATTTATAGCTTAGATTCGAAGGAGTTCACATTTAGTGAATTGTTCTTATTGTAAGAACTCCTTCCCTTTCAGACTTAGGTTTGAATTGTAAAGTCGCTAAAGTCGCTAAGGACTATGATATAAATCGAGTCTTTGGTTAAATCAAACTTTAAAAAAATTCAAAATAACACATTCAAAAAGTATTTGTCAAAAATAACATAAATATGCCAATTAGGATTCCAATTAGTTTTCCTCAGCCCGCAATCTCTCTCTTCTTTCTCATTTTATCTCGTTAATACTTCCTCCGTTCCATTGATAATGTAATGCTGGATTTAGGTGTGAAATTTAAGATTTTAGGTGTAAATGTGTAAAGTAGTGGTTTAAAAGTATAAGATAGTGTGGTCCAGTAATTTAAATGATTGTGGTCCATTCATTCCTTACCATTTTAGGTAAATGACAAGATGAGTTGAACACCCAAAAAAGAAAATAAAACATTATCAATAGGGCAGAGGGAGTATTATTTATTTTTATTCGGTTAAATATATATTCGATTTTGGACCCACTCTTTCCCTCTCTCCTTTTTATACGTTCAATATTAATTATTTTGATTCCAATAACTTTTATGCATTAAAGTTTATGTATTATTTTCATTGGATTAAATCTATTTTCATTATTATTTTTATTAATTAGCACTAAATCATTATAATTTACAACCATCATAAAAATTAGATGATATTACACAATAAATCTTAAACAAAACAAGAAAACAACATTAATAAAGAAAATTCTAAAAAAATCATGAATTTTTTGTGAATTGTAGATTAATATATTTATTCAATTTCAAACAAACAAAAATATTATCCATAACTAGTTAGAACAACACGTATACTATTTTACTAACATAAAATCTTTTTTAAATCTGATTTGTAACAGTGAAATAGATAAAAAGAGAGGAGGATAGAGGGAAAAGGAAAAAGTTATCAAAGTGAAAATCTAATTATTGTATATATGTGTTAGTTTGACAAATACTTTTTTAATAATATTATTATGATAAATATTTTTTGCGAAAGTATTATTTTGACCAAATTTTTTTGAAAAAAATTGTCAAAATAATACAAATATGCCAACTAGGATTTCACTTAGACAACTTTTTCTCAACTCTCTAATTCCTTTTTTTTTAATCTCGTTTAAATCTGATTTTATTAATTTATATGCATTAAAAGTTAATGTTATTGTTTTTCATTGGATTATATCCATTTACACTATTGGACAAAAATCTATTTTCATTGATTACACTAAGGGTGTGTTTGCAACTGTTTATTCTAAGACTTTTTATTTGCTTTTGCTTAAAGTAAAAAAAATTGCATTTAATTAAAGGTAGATAATTTTTGATATTAATATTAAAAATTAAATATTTATGGTAGTTCCGAAAATTATGGTACTTTATGCTGCTTAATTTTAGATAAGCCAACACAGAAAACTTGTATTTGCTAATACTAAAATGTGTTTTCACAGTAAAAAAAAAAACAGATAATTTATGCGCGTTCACTTTGAATCTGGCTGTGTTCCAGCTTGTGGGGAAGACAATCCGCTCTGACAATGAATGTCGCCAGCTATTGATGTGATTTTTTTACCACATTACCCGTCTCCACATCTATTCTATTTAAGTGATTCTTTTTAATTACCACCATTTATCGGATATTAATGTGATTTTTTAACCAGTTCTTTTCAAACTACTCAACTAGTGCCGATAAGTCTTACTATCAATTTTAATTTTTAATCTTCTTACAAAATATTTTTTTTAAAAAAAATTTACGTAAGGGTAACGAAATTATAATATAAAAAATTATATTAAAAATTATGGCGAATCACTTATATATTTAGGCGGAAAAACGACAGCCTGTTTATGGGGTATTTGAGTTTCGTGCGACTCCTCAACTCCTACTCCTACTTCACCGCATCTCCTCCTCTAGGGGTGTCTAAACGAAATCTGTACCGAATACCGAACTGAAAAAGTCGGTATTGGGATACCGAAATACCATGTTTCGGGATATGGTATTGCTTTCCTCATGTATACCTGTACTTGGTATAATCGATACCGAATATGGGATTTACCGAAATCTTGAACAAATTACTTAGCATAATTAAATAATTAATTATTAGTTAAAATTAGCCAATTACTCAATTATGTCTCCCGTTTCGATTCGAACTCTCGATTTACACTCGGAATTCATAAATCAGAATCTCATTCCATCTCTCGGCTCGACTAGCTACTCTCCGGCCTCTCGAATTGCCGCCCCTCTGCTACCGACCGACGGCTACCCATCCCGGCCCTACGTAAAGCGGCACATCGGCTCCCCTCCGCCACGCCGTAGCATGTAATTAAAGGCATACGCTCCCTGCCCCCTGTCACGTTCGCAGAATTTCACGTGCGACACTAGCAACTTGACGTCGTCTCGAAGCTTACTAGTCAGCCAACCCTCGAACAAACACACTTTTAGAGAGAGAAAGTAGAGAAAGAAGTTATTTGGAGAATGCTTGTATATTACTCAAGACTTGGATGATACAAATGAATGAAATTGCGGTATTTATAGTCCCTCTCCTACAATGAACGACTTAGATCAATTCGATCTAAGGACTCCTATCAATCCGTGATCAATCAAATCAATCATTTAATCAATCACCTATCAATCGTATCAATCACTATCAATCGTATCAATCACCTAGATCTTTCCATATTGATCTAGGCTTTATCTACACACCTAGAATCTTCTACAAGTATCTACAAGCCTCCAAAAGGGAAAAAAACCTAGAAGCCTAATCCAAGACTAGCTTCTAGTAAAACCAGGCCCACTTGGCCCAATGCTCCACAACATGCCCGTTAGCCCCTCTCGAACATGCGGCGCATGACATTCTCCCCCACTCAATTTGACAATGTCCACGTCGCATTCGACTTGTATGCTTCGAGCTCGCCTCCTTCTAGCATCGGCCCCCACCTTTGCTAACTTCTTTAACTTCATGTTGGTCATCACTTGAGCAATCTTGAGCCTCGCGGTCCCTCGGTCGTCTTCGATCATCCTCACCGCCCTCCTCAAGCCTTGCTTCGTTGTTCCACCCCTCCGGGTGATGGACGTCCCGCCTCCCGTCGGGACTTTGTTGGCCCTCCCGATCTTATCCAATAGGTGCATTATCAAGACACGCTTGGTTGATTGTACCTCTTCCCCAGCTAACGGCACCACGCTTGGCTTGCCTCC
Source organism: Lavandula angustifolia (assembly GCA_028984105.1). Classification (NCBI taxonomy): domain Eukaryota; kingdom Viridiplantae; phylum Streptophyta; class Magnoliopsida; order Lamiales; family Lamiaceae; genus Lavandula; species Lavandula angustifolia. The sequence goes on from CM054823.1 coordinate 25,678,716, forward strand.
TGCTGTGATGAGCAGGATGTCGGCATAAGGAATTGATATGGCCTTGACTCAATCTACAAACTCCATGCCAAACACCATTGGATAATCGTCAATGGACACAATGAAACACTTGAAAGCAGGTCTTTCTTTACCTTTGTCTCTGTCAGTGTTCCTTCCCTTCTCAGTCTTGCTATGCTTTGGAGGACTCTTATTGCCACGGTGGTCTTCCCCACTCTTCGCCTTGTCCTCTCGATCTTTTAAACTCAATCAACGCCTCGGCAATGGCGATTGCAGTAGTTAGATCTGACACTCCTCGCCGTTGGATCTCCAAATTAACCCAATTTTGCAACCCATCCTTGAAGGGAAACAAAGCCTCCTTCTCCGGATAATCTGGAATCTCCAAAAGCACATCACAAAACTCTTTAACATAATTGCGAATCATATCTTTCTGCGATAGATGTTGCAACTTGACTCTTGCCTCCTCTTCGGTATTCTCTGGATAGAATTGCCGTTTGATCTCCCTCTTGAACTCGTTTTACGTCTTGATGGTATAAGTCTCTCGCTTGATGTCGCCACACAATTGCCTCCACTATACCATGACGATGTCCTCCAAGTAGAGTGCGACACTATCGACCCGATGGATGTCCTCCTCCACGCCCAACGCCTTGAAGTAACTCTCAAGGCTCCAAAAGAAGTTGTCAAGCTCCTTTGCGTTCCTCGACCCCTTATACGCCCTTGGCCTTGGAACATCAACCCGTCCAGAGTTGGCAACCACCGTTGGTTGGGTAATGCTCCCTCCTTGAGCAATTGCCTGCTTGCAAAGGATCAACTCGTCCTTCACATCTCTCAACTCCGCTTGAGTTTTCTCCAAGTCGGTCCCCAACGAAACAAGCCTAGCCCCTGACGCGATCCATAAGCTTAGTCAAGACCTCATTCAAAGCACCTTGTATCTCTCCACGGAGCACGTCCCTTCCCTTGTCGAGATCTTCGATGCGTTGGTCCATCTCGTCGAACTTGTCTTGCCCCTCGCCAACCGTTAGCTCGACCCTCACAAGCCTAGAGTTGAGATCCGTCATCACGTCCCGAGAAGTTGCCATCTTGGCCTTAGCTTGCTTCACGACCTCCACATTTTCGACATTCAAAGCTTCACTCGTACCCGCCATTCCTCTCGTGTGCTCGGACAGTACTCCTCTCGGAGCTCTGATACCAACTGTCACATGTGCGGAATTTCACATGCGGCACTAGCAAGTTGACGTCGCCTCGAAACTTGCTAGTCAGCTAACCCTCGAACAAACACACTTTTAGAGAGAGAAAGTAGAGAGACTCAAGACTTGAATGATTTACAAATGAATGAAGTTGGGTATTTATAGCCCTCTCCTACAATGAACGACTTAGATCAATTCGATCTAAGGGCTTCTATCAATCCGTGATCAATCAAATCAATCATCTAATCAATCACCTATCAATCGTATCAATCACTATCAATCGTATTAATCACCAAGATCTTTCGATATTGATCTAGGTCTTGCATTATCTACACACCTAAAATCTTTTACAAGTATCTACAAACCTCCAAAAGGGAAAAAACTCAGAAGCCTAGCGAAAGACTAGCTTCTAGTAAAACCCGTCAATCATCTAATCAATCGTATCAATCACTATCAATCGTATCAGTCACCTAGATCTTTCCATATTGATCTAGGCCTTATCTACACACCTAAAATATTCTATAAGTATCTACAAGCCTCCAAAAGGAGAAAAAACCTAAAAGCCTAGCCAAAGACTAACTTCTAGTAAAACCCGGCCTACTTGGCCCAATGCTCCACAACATGCCCGTTAGCCCCTCTCGAACATGCGGCGCGTGACACCCTGCAGCCTGTCAGCCACGGCTCGACCCTCCCTTTAAGTCCTCTCCCCCTTGGCGGCAATAACACGAAGGCATAATTTTGTTTTTTGGTTTTTCTTGACCTTTTTCTTGGCATTTTGGTTTTTCTTGGCCTTTTTCTTGGCGTTTGTCTACAAGATGAGTTCTTGGTGTTCAGTTTCTTGAAATTTTGTTGGAGAATTTTTGTAACTGGGAATGGATAGGAGTGATTTTTTTTTTTTAACAAGAGATACATTTTTCTGGATTTCGGTAATCTCGAATACCAATCGCATTTTAACCGCCCCAAATACCGTTTACCGAATACTGCTATAGGATCGGTATTGGGATTGAATCGTACAGTAGTAGATCAATGTATACAACGAGCAAAAGTGATGATAAAAAGCTAAAGTAATGATAAAAAGTCCCCGTCGCAAAAGAGACGCCGCATTACTACCTATTTGAAGAAGTGGTATATTATTAACTTTTGTACGGGATGTAACTCTTATGCCAGTAAAAAGACGTGTGTAGAAATAAACAATCAAGAAATTTAAGAGAAACCCAAAATTTCGCGTAGCCTTCTCCTCTTACTCCATTATTCAACCAACATTCTCACTGTTTAGCCAAACAGCTCTCAGATTCGTTGATCGTTTGTATTTTGTTTCATACCTTTGCCTTTTCTGTTCCGCTGAAGCGCTGTTTCACTAGTGTTGTTGGTATCGATGGAGAGAAGAGACGCGAAAAGGCAAGGAGCGGCGATCGGTATCGATTTGGGGACGTGTTACTCGTGCGTTGGAGTTTGGCAGCACAACCGCGTCGAGATCATAGCCAATGACCACGGCAACCGCACGACGCCGTCCTGTGTGGCCTTCACCGACGCCGAACGTTTAATCGGAGACGCTGCCAACAATCAAGTCAACACCAATCCTGTTAACACAGTTTTCGGTGAGGTTTCCGTACTCTAATTTTGTGTTTTCATGGTTGTATATGCTCCCTACAGATACTGTCTTCTACAAATGCAAATCAATTAAAATCGGTACGGTTAGGGTTTAGTATACTATTTTGTTATTCTGATAAGATAATATTTTGTTAGTAGATTTTTTTTCTTTATTCGTCTCTTTCAAATGAAAACAAGAATGCAGAATGCTTTTGCGGATCGCTAAGATTTACTCTTGGATCGATTTCCGTATGTATGTAATTATTTTGTTTTGATAGTTGTATATGACTGTAGCCGAAGTTAATTTCACATTCATTACTTAGAGCAACTCCAATGATACTGCATTTTGAGTTTTGCAGCGTAAAAATTGGTCCAACCATGCTGCAAATGAAACTGCAAAACCCATTTTTTCCCAGTTTTTCCACAGTAATTTGTTCACAATCGGTTTTTACTGTAGAGCCTGCATATGACTTATTTGCATATTAACTTATTTCAGTTGTAGTCCCTCAATTTATTTTCATTCATATGAATAAAGATTGCAGAAGAAATTCATATCAATAAACCCAAAAAACCATCAAGCCAGAGATCTACCTAGAATAATTGAATAATTGGAAAATTAAATAAACAAAATAGAGAATAGAGAAGATAACTCATCTTTTTGAGCAATGAGAGAAATAATTCCAGCTTGATTTGAAGAGAAGACGATGAGCAGGCGGAGAGGAAGACGATGGGAGAAATAGTTCCAACTTGATTTTGAGGATTGAAAACAAATCTAACAATCAGATGGCGATGATGAGCAGGCGGATCTGTAGAGATTTGAAGAGAAGAAGACGGAGAAGACGATAAAGAGGGTCAGGCGAAGAAGACGACAACTGCAGTCGAAACAGGTCCAGACATTTTCTTTCTGGAAGAAAAAAACAGCCAATATATATATAATAAAAAAAATATACTATATATTAATTAATTAAAGCAACGTCAAAGAAACGTTAAAAGTGCATAAGCAAAAAATATTTTATATATATATATATATATATATATATATATATATTGATATATATAGTTAAGCAACGTTAAAATTAATCACACGCCAACACCAATAATGTAGGTATTGTTATAAACTAGAGAGAATGTAGAGAATAAATAAAGAGAGCAGAAATAAGATGTGTATTATTATGAGGGTGGAGACCTCTATTTATAGAGTACAAGATGGGCTCATGGGCTTTTAGAGTTTACATGATCATCACAATATATGGTAAGTATATATATATAATATATTTACAACACTCCCCCTTGATTGACCATCCCTAAAAGAAACTGCTGCCTCGTTAAAACCTTGCCAGAAAAACCCATTGGGATAAAAACTGGACGAAGGAAAAAGAGTACAGCTGCTCCATCTCAATATAACCATTCTTGATCATTGAGTCGGCGCATATCGATCTTGTATAACAACTTCTTGAATGTTGGTAATGCCTTTGTAAAAGAATCTGCTAGGTTGTCACTTGAGCGAATTTGCTGGATGTTGATGCCGCCACTCTTTTGGAGATCATGTGTTGTATTGGCTCTTTTATGAATCAATCTCAATGACTCATTTTCTCATGTGTTGCATTGGATGCCTCGTTAAAAACCTTGACTAAGAAAACCCTTTGGGAAAAAACTTAGGAAGGAAAAAAAAGAGTACAACCATTTGACCTTCAGGGTCATTTGACATTTAGGAGTCAGTCTAATCTTCAGGATTATTTACAATTTGTTACTCCCCCTCAAGACAACAATCTTCAAGGTTAGCTTTAAGGTCTACACTAATATGTGCAACATAAGTTTAATTATCAGCATAGATAATAACATGAAATATGTCAATATATCATTACTTTCGTAAATAGACCAATATCATATTTGTCTCGAAAATAACAAAGGATGGTCAATACCATTTCAAATTCTCCAATTGCAAATAATTAAGGAACTTCTGGTCCTCATCTTTGTTATCTTCTATAGGTCTAAACGAGTCTCTATCCACTTTAAGGGATTGAATCAACCATTAGATAGGCATGTGGATGCAATACAATAAATCTCTTTAAAGACCTTTCAGGTAGGTCTACTAGCGTAACTCCATCAGGAAGATGCTCGATCTACAGGTCGAGACAATTATTAGTTCAACTCAAGTATTTTGCTTCGAACTCCGTCTTTAGGCATGAGTTGATTTCATCAAGTACTTTTGTACATAATAATTCACATATCCTCTTCAACAGGAATTTGGAGTGATGTGTTATAATTTTGTATTCCGCGGACTTCTTATCTCTTAGCACCAATAAATCTCTCACGCTTCTGGCGCTAATGAGAATCAATTGATTTATATTTTCTATGAGGAACTTCAGTTCGTTCATGGTGCATATACAACAAGTATATGAGATTTTAATCACTCCTTTTGCACTAAATAATTTGATGAACTTCTGGTTCATAGTGCGTGAATCTAAATAATTAATCCAACGAGATATTTGCGGCATTCAATTTTTATATTTCATATCTCCCCCTAATGCCGACAAGGATGTGAGTTGGATATTAAAATCAACATATCAATGAATAAAATAATCCATAATGATTTGCTCTATGTAAGTCATTAGGACGGAGTATACATATAAGTATTATGCTCTTCAGGAGTTTTAATCAAACTCAAGTCATCATTTATGTACCCTTCTGTCAAGGAATTCTCGTCGTTATGATTATATCATATACGGCTGTACTATTTCAGCCATTATAATGACTTTTACAGTCTAATTGAAAACATCTTTTTGACTTACATGCTTTGAGCAAGTTAAATCCTTCAGGGATCTTCATATATATGTCACTATCTAGTGAATTATATTGATAGTCATGATTATCAATGAATACGATATGTTTATCAATGTATACGATACGATATGTTTATAATCATGATTACTTGTTTATTAATTAAACAAACAACGTATGTTTATAATCATTTAAAAAAATGGGTGTCGAGGGAAGGAATTGTACCTTCGGCCGTCAATATCTTCTTTTCGAAGAAGAGCTTTCGTGTTGATAACGTGTTATAAACTAGAGAGAATGTAGAAAATAAATAAAGAGAGCAGAAATAAGATGTGTATTATTATGAGGGTGGAGACCTCTATTTATAGAGTACAAGATGGGCTCATGGGCTTTTAGGGTTTACATGGTCATCACAATATATGGTAAGTATATATATATATAATATATTTACAACAGGTATATATATATTGATATATATATAAAAGCAACGTTAATATAAAAGCAACGTTAAAATTAATAGGCGATATATATATATATTTAATAAAATTTGATGAAATGATATTAATTCAAATATATATTTGTTTCTATATATTTGTAGTATTTAATAAGATAAGATAATGCTTAGTATATTATTTCATATTAGTTATAAAATTTATCAAAAAAAATCATCGTAACAAATATTATAGCAAAATAATAGATATATAAAATAATATTAATTTATAACACAATATACAATATTTGTTCGTAAAATAAAAATACAATTTGCAGGTCGTAGTGGAAGTTCTTCGATTATACTCGAAGTTGTAGCAGATTATGATATTTGGATATGACATGCTTATTTTGGTTTACCAGGAACCAATAATGATATCAATGTGTTGGAGAGGTCTCATCTTTTCCATGATCTCACTAATGGTATTGCTCCTGCAGTTCATTACACAGTGAACGAAAAATCATTTCATATGGGGTATTACTTAGCTGATGATATATATCCTAAATGGGCTACCATTGTACAAACGATTCATAAACCTCGTACTCATAAGCACAAATATTTTTCTATGAAACAAGAAGCATGCAGGAAAGATATAGAGCGTGCATTCGGTGTGCTTAAGCAACGTTTTGCAATTGTAGCAGGGTCAGTGCGTTTTTGGAACAAAGAAGTGATACATGACATAATGACTACATGCGTAATTTTGCATAACATGATAATTGAAGATGAGCGTGATCTCAGTGCTCCAATTGAAGTTGCAAAAGAGACGCCAACACCGGATGTCGAAATGGTAACAAATAAATTACCGTTGAAAGACTTTGTTGATCGACACAACAGAATAAGAAATCACGCTGCTCATGACGAGCTTAAAGATGCGGTAATTGAGCATTTGTGGAATGAATATACTAATTCTGAATCTTGAATTTATGTGTAATTTCTTAGTTTGTTTGTTTGTTTTATGTAATGTCTTTTTTTTATTCTCGTAATTTGAGTACTTTTTCCCTCATTTGGAGGTTTTGACGAGGCTCGGCCCTTGAGTTTTCACTATGTGATCTCCAAGGATTTTTATGATTTAATTTCTTGTTCTTCTTTAATATAATATAACTCTATTTTATCATTATATAATATAATATTATTTTTTTTAAATCGTGCAATTAATAATTATCTAATACATAATTTAATTATTAATTTTATTTATTAATTATCAAGTTATTTTAGATATATTAAATTTGTATTCAATATTTCAGTAGTAGGAAAATAGAGTGTACCAATGTGTAATTAAGAAAAATATGTAGGTAGAATTGAAATGTATTTTGTGAAAGGATATAAAGATAATATTCTTTTGGGTTTGGATTTGAGTTTGATGGTTGAAGATAAATTACTGTTTGATGTGACAGAAACTGGAAAATGGGTATTGGTTTTAAGGTTTTTGTTGGAATTGCTCTTATGCTACTTCCTTGGTCCTATATTGGTCAGAGGTGATAAATTCCACTATCACTTCCATGCTAACTTTAAATATTCATGTACAGTCTTGTTCCAGTAGAGTAATGTTTAAGTGCCTTTGCAATTAAGGAGCATCCTGCTTCTAATTGCATCTTGCTCTATGTATAAATTGGGAATGTCTACTTCTATTTTTTTTTTGTGTGGACAATATCTGGTTTTGATCTGTATCATCTGTGATGCAGATGCAAAGAGGTTGATTGGGCTCAAGTTCAGTGACTCAACAGTTGAAAGTGACTCAAAACTGTGGCCATTCAAGGTCATTTCTGGCCCCAATGACAAGCCTAAGATTGTAGTAACTCACAAAGGGGAGGAGAAACACTTTTCAGATGAAGACATCTCTTCCATGGTGCTATGCAAAATGAAGCAGCTAGCTGAGGCGTATATCGGATCTGTTGTCAAGAACACTGTGGTGACAGTGCCTGCTTACTTCAACGACTCTCAGAGACAAGCCACCAAGGATGCTGGTACGATTGCAGGCCTTAATGTTATGAGAATCATCAATGAGCCTACTGCAGCAGCTATTGCGTATGGTTCGGATAAAAAAGCTACTTCCTCCGAGAAGAAGAATGTTATTGTGTTTGATCTCGGTGGTGGTACGTTTGATGTGTCGATACTCACCATAAGCGAGGGAAGTTTTGAAGTGAAGGCTACTGCTGGTGATATTCACCTTGGAGGTGAGGACATGAACAATAGGATGGTGTATCACTTCGTGCAGGAGATCAAGCGGAAGCATAAGAAGGATATTAGTGGGAACACCAGAGCTGTTAGTAGGTTGAGAAGTGGTTGTGAGAGGGCGAAGAGGATGCTTTCATTTACCGCACAAGCCAACATTGGGATAGATTCTTTGGTTGAGGGAGTGGATTTCAATTTAAGTATTACTCGTGCTAAGTTTAAGGAACTAAACATGGATTTGTTCAGTAAGTGTTTGGAACCGGCTGAGAGATGCTTGAGCGATGCAAAGATGGATAAGAGCAGCGTGGATGAGATTGTGCTTGTTGGGGGGTCGACTAGGATTCCGAAAGTCCAGCAGCTATTGCAGGAGTTGTTTGATGGTAAGGATCTTTGCAAGAGCATAAATCCTGATGAAGCAGTGGCTTATGGTGCTGCTGTACAAGCTGCAATGTTGAGTGGTGAAGGCCTGCAAGATGTGATTCTTTTGGATGTAACGCCTTTGTCGCTTGGATTTGAAACTTTTGGAGATGTAATGAGTGTAGTAGTACTGAGGAACAACTATCCCAACAAACAAGGAGAAAGAAAGGTTTCACTACTATGGTCGACTATCAGACAAGTGTTCCGTTTCGGGTGTACGAAGGTGAAAGAAGCAGAGCACGTGAGAACCATCTGCTTGGTGAATTCGTTCTAAGTGGCATCCATCCGGAGCCCAGAGGTGTTCCTAATTTCAATGTGCGAATGGGATATTGAATGTATCGGCCCAAGACATGAAGACGGGTAACAAGAGCAATATCACCATCACGAACAATAAGGGCAGTCTTTCCGCGATAGATATTGAGAGGATGGTGGAGGAGGCAGAAAAGTACAAGCTGGACGATGAGGCGCATAAGAGGAAGGCGGAGGCGAAGAATGGTTTGGAGAAGTAAGAGTACCATCAATGGTGTCAAGAATGCAAGGGAAGCTAACTGCAGCCGACAAAATGAAGATCAAGGATGCTTTGGACTCTACCATAGAATGGTTGGACTCCATCCAACTGGGCGAGGCCGACGAATTCAAAGACAAGATGAAGGAGCTGGAGAGCATCTGCAACCCCATCATCGCCAAGATTGAAGAAATAGACTGAGATTTTGTTTCGACCTCTGTTTTTGAACTGATTCGCTATTTCAAGATACTATGTCTTATACTTTGTTTGTCATCGAAAATTACAACTTAAAATGTGAACTTCATAACTTAGGCTGTACGGTTACACAGTACGGTCTGGACATGCATTTCTGGAAAACTTGGGACACTGATACAAAGATTTAGCACGGCAATTGAATTGTAAGATAAATTGATTTTGTATTTTTTTAGGTGTTATGTGTCCCAAAACATATTTGAATGTCGTAGTGTTCAACACGATATGTGAAGATTTTCAAAATGTCGTGATTTTTACTTAAATGACTTAATTAGAGCTAGCATCTTAAGAAGTTGTTCATGATTGTGCTCACAATTCACAAACCATTGATAATGTAATGCTGGATTTGGGTGTGAAATTTAAGATTTTAGGTGTAAATGTGTAAAGTAGTAGTTTAAAAGTATAAGATATAGTGGTCCACTAATTTAGTTGATTGTAGTCCATTTATTCTTTTAGGTAAGTGATAAGATGAGTCGAACACCCTAAAAATGATATAAAACATTATCAATGAGGCAGAGAGAGTATTATTTATTTTCATTCGGTTAAATATATATTCGATATTGGACCCACTCTTTCCCTCTCCTTTTTATACGTTCAATATTAATTATTTTGATTCCAATAACTTTTATGCATTAAAGTTTATGTATTATTTTCAATGGATTAAATCTATTTTCATTATTATTTTAATTAACTAGCACTAAATCATTATAATTTACAACCATCATAAAAATGAGATGATATTACACAATAAATCTTAAACAAAACAAGAAATCAACATTAATAAAGAAGATTCTAAAAAAAATCATGAATTTTTTGCGAATTGTAGATTAATATATTTATTCAATTTCAAACAAACAAAAATATTATCGTTAGAACAACACGTATACTATTTTACTAACATAATTATTGTACAGATGCGTTAGTTTGACAAATACTTTTTTAATAATATTATTATGATAAATATTTTTTGCGAAAGTATTATTTTGACCAAATTTTTTTGAAAAAGTATTTGTCAAAATAATACAAATATGCCAACTAGGATTCCACTTAGATAACTTTTTCTCAACTCTCTAATTCCTTTTTTTTTTAAATCACGTTTAAATCTGATTTTATTAATATATATGCATTAAAAGTTAATGTTATTGTTTTCATTGGATTATATCCATTTACAATATTGGACAAAAATCTTTTTTCGTTGATTACGACTAAGAGTGTGTTTGCAAATGCTTATTATAAAACTTTTATTTTCTTTTGCTTAAAGTAGAAAAAAACTGCTTTTAATAGATAGTTTTTGATATTAATATAAAAAATTAGATATTTACTGTAGTTCCGAAAATTATAGTACTTGCACAAAAAACACGTCAATAGATACTTATAGATTAAGCTGGCTTGCTGTTTAATTTTAATTAGATAAGCCAACACAAAAAAACAAGTTTTTTCCAAACACTAAAATATGTTTCCACGTCCAAAAAGCAGATAATCTTTGAATCTGGCTGTGTTCCAGCTTGTGGGGAAGACAAGCTCTGACAATGAATGTCGCCAGCTATTAATGTGATTTTTTTACCACCATATCTATCTTATTTAAGTGATTCTTTTTTATTACCACCATTTATCGGATATTAATGTGATTTTTTTACCAGCTCTTTTCAAACTACTCAACTAGTGCCGATAAGTCTTACTATCAATTTTAATTTTTAATCTTATTTCAAAAAAAAAAAAAAAAAAAAATACTTAAGGGTTACAACGAAATTATTAGATAAAAAATCAAATAAAAATTATGGCGAATCAATTATATATTTAGGCGGGAAAACAACAGCATGTCTATTGGGTATTTGGATTTCGTGCGACTCCTCAACTCCTACTCCTACTTCACCGCATCTCCTCCTCTAGGGGTGTCTAAACGGAATCGGACCGAATACCGAACCAAAAAAATCGGTATTGAGATACCGAAATACCGTATATCGAAAATTCGAGTGGCTGAAGCTGAAGCAGCTACTTTCGAAGTAACAGAAAGAAAAGCAACGACTGGAGTGGAAGAGTCAGAGTCGAAAAGAGGATTCCTCACTTCTTTCTCTCATTCCAAACTGTGCATGAGACTTTCATCTCACATGGCTCCTAAGTGATAAAAGAAATAAGAACTCATCTTCTTTCTTTTTTGATTACCTTCCTCGCGCATGTATAAGACCGAATCCGTTCGATTTTTAAAAAAGATTACTAATCCTTAACTTTTCGAGGAATCCTTCATCAGTGGTTGTGAATGACTTATTTTTTCAATCTTTTAGACCTTGGTTCCGTAGGAGCTCCTCTAGGGGTGTCTAAACGGGATCGGACCGAATACCGAACCAAAAAAATCGATATTGAGATACCGAAATACCGTGTTTCGGGATATGGTATTGGTATCAGTATTGTTTTCCGCATGTATACCGATATTTGGTATAATCGATACTGATAACGGGATTTACTGAAATCTCGAACAAATTATTTATCATAATTAAATAATAATTATTAGTTAAAATTAACCAACTTCTCCCGTTTCGATTCGAACTCTCAATTTACACTCATAATTCATAAATCAGAATCTCTTTCCATCTCTCGGCTCGGCTAGCTACTCTCCGGCCTTCCCGAATCGCCGCCCCTCTACCACCGACGGCGGCTACCCATCCCGCCCCTCGTAAAGCGGCACACCGGCTCCCCTACGCCACGCCGAAGCCTGTAATTAAAGGCGTACGCCCCCTGCACCCTGTAAGTTCGCGGAATTTCACGTGCGACACTAGCAACTTGAAGCCGCCTCGAAGCTTGCTAATCATTAGAGAGAGAAAGTAGAGATAAACTGTTGGAGATTGCTTGTATATTACTCAATACTTGGATGATTTATAAATAAATGAAGTTGGAGTATTTGTAGCCCTCTCCTACAAATGAAAGACTTAGATTAATTCGATTTAAGACACCTATCAATCCGTTATAAATCAAATCAATCATCAAATCAATCACATGTCAATCGTATCAATCACTATCAATCGTATCAATCACCTAGATCTTTCCATATTGATCTAGGTCTTATCTACACACATAGAATCTTTTACAAGTATCTACAAGCCTCTAAAAGGGAAAAATACTTAGAATCTTCTACAAGTATCTACAAGCCTCCAAAAGGGCAAAAACTCAGAAGCCTAATAAAAAACTAGCTTCTAGTACAACTCGACCCAATGCTCCGCAACATGCCCGTTAGTCCCTCTCGAACATGCGGCGCGTGACACCCCGCAGCCTGTCGGCCACGGCTCGACCCTCCCTTTGAGTCCTTTCCCCCTTGGCGGCAATAACACGAAGGCATAAGTTTGTTTTTTGGTTTTTCTTGACCTTTTTTTTGGCATTTTGGTTTTTCTTGGCCATTTTCTTGGCGTTTGTCTACAAGATGAGTTCTTGGTGTTCAGTTTCTTAATTTTGTTGGAGAATTTTTGTGATTGGAAATGGATAGGAGTGATTTTTATTTTTTTTAACAAGAGATACATTTTTCGGGATTTTCGTAATCTCGAATACCCATGACATTTTAACCGTCCCAAATACCGTTTACCGAATACTGCTATAGAATCGATATTGGGATTGAATAGTACACTAGTAGATTAATGTATGCAACGAGCAAATAAAAACAAAAGTCATGATAAAAAGCAAAAGTGATGATAAAAAGTCCCGTCGCGAAAGACACATCGCATTACTAGCTATTTGAAGAAGTGGTGTGTTATCAACTTTTGTACGGGATGTAACTCCTATGCCAGAAAAAAACGTGTAGAAATAAACAATCAAGAAATTTAAGGGAAACCCGAAATTTCGCGTACTGACCGACAGCCTTCTCCTCTTACTCCATTATTCAACCAACATTCTCACTGTTTAGCCAAACAGCTCTCAGATTCGTTGATCGTTTGTATTTTGTTTCATACCTTTGCCTTTTCTGTTCCGCTGAAGCGCTGTTTCACTAGTGTTGTTGGTATCGATGGAGAGAAGAGACGCGAAAAGGCAAGGAGCGGCGATCGGTATCGATTTGGGGACGTGTTACTCGTGCGTTGGAGTTTGGCAGCACAACCGCCTCGAGATCATAGCCAATGACCACGGCAACCGCACGACGCCGTCCTGTGTGGCCTTCACCGACGCCGAACGTTTAATCGGAGACGCTGCCAACAATCAAGTCAACACCAATCCTGTTAACACAGTTTTCGGTGAGGTTTCCGAACTCTAATTTTTTGTTTTCATGGTTGTATATGCTCCCTATAGATACTGTCTTCTACAAATGCAAATCAATTAAAATCGGTACGGTTAGGGTTTAGTCTACTAGCATCCCACTGCATCTAAAATTAGTACATATCTGGTTGGTGGAGTTGTGACACTTCGATCTCAACTTCATTTAAAAAGACTTGCTGAAGATATTCTGATAAGGTAATATTTTGTTAGTAGATATGAAAACAAGAATGCTTATTTTATTTTGTCTTGGTGGGAATTGAACCCAGGACCTATCGGTCGCGGGCCACCCACGCTAGGCGCCTAGGCCATCCCATGGGGATATGTAATCGGTCGCGGGCCACGCACGCTAGGCACCTAGGCCATATCATGGGGATATGTATGTAATTATTTTGTTTTGATAGTTGTATGACGGTAGCTGAAGTTAATTTCACGTTCATTACTTATGCTGCTGCCTTGGTCCTATATTGGTCAGAAGTGATAAATTCCACTATCACTTCCATATTCATATACTGAATCTTGTTCCAGTAGAGTAATGTTTAAGTGACTTTGCAATTAACGAGCATCCTGCTTCTAATTGCATCTTGCTCTATGTATAAATTGAGAATGTCTACTTCTATTTTTTTTGTGGACAATATCTGGTTTTGATCTGTATCATCTGTGATGCAGATGCAAAGAGGTTGATTGGGCTCAAGTTCAGTGACTCAACAGTTGAAAGTGACTCAAAACTGTGGCCATTCAAGGTCATTTCTGGCCCCAATGACAAGCCTTTGATCGTAGTAACTTACAAAGGGGAGGAGAAACACTTTTCAGCTGAAGAGATCTCTTCCATGGTGCTATGCAAAATGAAGCAGATAGCTGAGGCGTATATCGGATCTATTGTCAAGAACGCTGTGGTGACAGTGCCTGCTTACTTCAACGACTCTCAGAGACAAGCCACCAAGGATGCTGGTACGATTGCAGGCCTTAATGTTATGAGAATCATCAATGAGCCTACTGCAGCAGCTATTGCTTATGGTCTGGATAACCAAGCTACTCGCTCCGAGAAGAAGAATGTTCTTGTGTTTGATCTCGGTGGTGGTACGTTTGATGTGTCTATACTCATCTTAAGCGAGGGCGTTTTTGAAGTTAAGGCTACTGCTGGTTATATTCACCTTGGAGGTGAGGATATGAACAATAGGATGGTGAATCACTTCGGGCAGGAGATCAAGCGGAAGCATAAGAAGGATATTAGTGGGAACCCCAGAGCAGTTAGGAGGTTGAGAAGTGGTTGTGAGAGGGCGAAGAGGATGCTTTCCTTTACCGCCCAAGCCAACATTGGGATAGATTCTTTGGTGGAGGGAGTGGATTTCAATTTAAGTATTACTCGTGCTAAGTTTGAGGAACTAAACATGGATTTGTTCAGGAAGTGTTTGGAACCGGTTGAGAAATGCTTAAGCGATGCAAAGATGGATAAGAGCGATGTACATGATGTAGTGCTGGTTGGGGGGTCGACTAGGATTCCGAAACTCCAGCAGCTATTGCAGGAGCTGTTTGATGGTAAGGAGCTTTGCAAGAGCATAAATCCCGACGAAGCAGTGGCTTATGGTGCTGCTGTACAAGCTGCAATGTTGAGTGGTGAAGGCCTGCAGGATGTGCTTCTTTTGGATGTAACTCCGTTATCGCTTGGAGTTGGAATTGTTGGAGACATAATGAGTGTAGTGGTACCGAGGAACACAACTACACCTACCAACAAGGAGAAAGGTTTCACTACTGTTATGGATTATCAGACAAGTATTGAGTTTCCAGTGTACGAGGGCGAAAGAAGCACAGTAAGTGAGAACAATCTCCTAGGTGAATTCGTTCTTAGTGGCATCCCACCGGCGCTTAAAGGTGTTGCTAAGATCAAAGTGTGCTTCAACATTGACGCCGATGGGATATTGAATGTGTCAGCCGAAGTCAGGGAGACGGGTAACAAGAGCAATATCACCATCACGGATAATAAGGGTAGTCTTTCCACGCAAGATATTGAGAGGATGGTGAAGGAGGCAGAACAGTACCATTTGGAGGATGAGGCGCATAAGAAGAAGGTGGAGGCAATGAATGTTTTGGAGAACTATGAGTATAACATGAAGAATACCATCAATGATGACAAGAAGGGAGCGAAGCTAACTGCAGCAGATAAAAAGAAGATCAACGATGCTTTGGAGTCTACCATAGAATGGTTGGACTCCATCCAACTGGGCGAGGCCGACGAATTCGAAGACAAGATGAAGGAGCTGGAGAGCATCTGCAACCCCATCATCGCCAAGATTGAAGAAATAGACTGAGATTTTATTTCCCTCAACAGACCTCTGTTTTGGGAACTGATTCACTATTTCAAGATAATATGTGTTATACTTTGCTTGTCATCGAAAATCGCAACTTAAAATGTGCACTTCATAACTTAGGCTGTACGGTTACACTGTACGATATGGACATGCATTTCTAGAAAACTTGGGACACTGATACAAAGGTTAAACACGAATGTCGTAGCGTCCGATACGATATGTGGAGATTTTCAAAAATTCGTGATTTTTACTTAATGACTTAATTGGAGTTAGCATCTTAAGAAGTTGTTCATGATTGGGCTCACAATTCACAAATCAATAAGGTATAATTCTAAAAAAGCTTCTCATGAACACATGAACTACACCATTCATAAACAAAAGGATTTAAATATCAAATTCATAATCACTTATTACTATCAAGAAACAAAGATTATATAGATATAATTTTTAATTTAAGAAATAATATTTTGCATTTTTTTTTGAATATTTATCATCAATCAAGAAATTATATTTTATATTTTACTCTGAAAATCTAGGACAATACACATAGTTTTTATATTTATTCAGTAGACCACAAATATCCATTGATATTTTCAAAAAAAAAAAAAAACTAAAATGAATACCTTTTTATTCTAATTTTCTTTAAACCCCCAAAAAGTTTGAATTGCACTAATAGCTAGAAAGTAAGTGTCAATAGATTAGAAAATTTTAGATTCTCATGATTAATGCTACTATGTAGTAAGAATATAACTAAAATTAATAACACACTTAGCAGTTGTACTACAAAAGTTTCAAACTTAAGTTTTTCACCAATTTTTGAATGATCGAATTACACGAATGAAATCATCTGTCCAATAAATTTCTGTCCAATTAATGTGCGATTCAAAACGACGTAGCTTTGTATTAAAATAAATTGCACCCTTTAATTATTTATTAAATTCTTTTTTTTAAATCTTATCCTTTAATTTGTAATTTTTTAAAACAAAACTACGTCGTTTTGAATCGGACACCAATTAAACATGGATTTATTGGACAAGTGATCTCATCCATATCATATCTTACAAATTAAATCTAAAAAAGATATGGGTTTCGTTATATTTCTACTATTCAGAAACTCATGCCTGGAGGTTAGAAAATCGAAATAATGTGATGTATTTATATACATTTTTAACTTGATGAAGTAGTGCTCTTTCAACTTTGGTCTTGAATACCAAAATGTATAATTTTTCCATGGAGAAATAGATAAAGCCTCCGGTCGAGTGCGTCACAAATGATCCGAAACTTGATCCAACTATGCAACGCGACGCTGGTCCATACACCTTATCAAATTCCTGTCACACATTTATAAATAAATAGGTTTAATTTAGAAAATTATTTTGCAATATTCATTTTCTTAGGCAGACAAGTACATATTGTTCGTTCATTTGTGTCGAATGCATGCCCACTATCAAGCTCATGAATTCTAGGATCTGTGGAATGACCGCACTAATAGTACGGTTACCGTATTGATAATTGCAATGATTTCAAAATATTTACCAGTTACCACTTGTTTATTTGTTATGAAAATATAAATTCAAGTTCTTACATATTTTTTGAATTAAAAGTAAGTACTTTTGTTTTTTTATTCTTCCAAGTGCTAAGATAATAAAATAAAAGTGTATTTTTTTTGTAGATATTTATTTTGTAAAAATGTGTTAGGTTGAGAAATATTCTTAAAAGAGTGTTATTTAGAATATAGTTATGTTGGAGTGTTATTTTCGCAATTAACTCAGGTTTTATTTATTTTTTGTCTAAGGTTCTGACTTAGTCAAGTATAAAAAAAATTAAATCCAATAAAATAATCAGATAATAATTTTCAGAGAACTCCAATATAAATATATGGTCCGTTAATATCATAAATTGATATTCATTTAAAATTACCAATAACACTAAGGCAATTTCATGAAATATTATTCTAGTGTTGCCTGTTTTTTCTTAAAACTTAAATCTAATTGAATCTTATCTCTAATTTTTCTAATTGCATAATTTTTTTTTGATATTACTTTCTCGAAATGCACCATAAAATTGTGAAGAGTCCTAAACGCAATAAGTGCTTCCTTGCGCGTAACTGATTCCAATGGAATTGTATTATTTTAGTGTTTTTTAGTGTTCATTGTAAATTTGAGTTACTTAAACACATTCTTCTCGTTTTTTAAATGGATATATTATTATTCCTTAAGAAATTCATATATTTCATTGTTTCTTAATAGTAAATAGTAAAATGACATTACATATGATACATATATATAAACTTACAACTTATGATATTTATCTACTTAGAATTCAATTCCATTGAAGTTTGAAAACTCCCTGTAAATTAATGAATTCCATAGCAAGCCGGAAACATTTGAATTTGTAATTCCAAAATCCGAAAAGAATATCCTTGAAGGATATAAATGTGTCTGTGTTAAAAAGAGAAATAAAAATTGCGAAATATAGGGCAATACTCGCAACACAAGTCTCTATCAAAGATCGAGAATCAATTATAAAAACTCTCCCATAAAAGGCGCCATTATATTTTAGAATCCGATTAATCTACTTATGTCACGAAGGCTTGATATGCGCTTTATGGATGTAGTAAATATCTATATATATGATTCACTAGATGGTGACATATATATAAGAATCCTTGAAGGATTCAACTTGCTCAAAGAATGTAAGTCAAAAATAAATTTTCATAGACTGTAAAAGTCATTGTAAGGGCTGAAATAGTACAGCCGCATATGAACGACGAGTATCCCTTAACAGAAAGGTACAAAAATAATAACTTGAGTTTGATTGAAACTCATATAGAACATAATACTTAAATGTATACTTCGTCTAAATGACTTACATAGAACAAATAATTATAAATTATATTTATTCATTGAAAATCCAACTTATATCATTGATGGTATTAGGGGAGGTATGAAATATAAATGATAGAATGCCGCAAATATCTCGTTAGATTAATTATATAGATTCACGCACTATGAACCAGAAGTTCATCAAGTTATTTAGTGTAAAATGAGTGACTAAAATCTCATTCACCTGTTGTATATGCACCATGAAAGAACTAAAGTTCCTCATAAACAAAATAAATCAATTGAATCTCATTAGCGCCAGAAGTGCGAGAGATTTATTGGTGCTAAGTGATAAGAAGTCCGCAGAATAGAAAATTAGAACACATCACTCCAAATTCCTCCTGAAGAGGCTATGTGAATCATTATGTACAAAAGTACTTGATGAAATTAACCCATGCCTAAAGACAGAGTTTGATTAAAAAGACTTGGGTTGAAGTAATAATTGTCTTGGCCTATAGATCGAGCATCTCCCTGATGGAGTTATACTAGTCGACCTACCTGAAAGGTCTTTAAAGAGATTTATTGTATTTCAAGCACATAGCTACCTAATGGTTGCTTCAATCACTTGAAGTGAATTGAGACTCATTTAGACCTATAGAAGATAACAAAAATGTTTTAGGACCAGAAGTTCCTTATTTATGTGCAATTTGAGGATTTGAAATGGTATTGACCATCATTTGTTATATTCGAGACAAACATGTTATTCTCTATGAAGATAGTTAAACTTGTGTTGCACATATTAGTCTAGACCTTAAAAATAACCTTAGAGATTGTTATCTTGAGGGAGAGTGATAAATTATAAGTAATTCTGAAGATTAGACTGACTTCTAAAGTTCAAATGATCATAAGGTCAAATGATTGTACTTTTTTTCCTTTTTAAGTTTTTCCCAATGGGTTTTCTTAGTTAAGGTTTTAATGAGGCATCTAATGTAACACACGAGTAAATGAGTCATTGAAATTGATTCATAAAAGAGCTAATGCAACACACGATCTCCAAACGAGTGGCTGTAACACCCCGAAATTTCCTTATGATAAAATTAAATTTAAAAAAGAAATTCATTTGCATCTCATGCATGATATCTTGTGGATAAGTCATATATTGAATATTATTTGTTTATTAAGCCTTATCTATAAGTATGTTCAGAGTAGGTTATATATTATCATTAAATCACTCCATTATTGTATCCTCCACCTTCTCTCAAACACTTATTTTTTTTTTTCTGCCTTCGCTACTTCGTGTCTTCACGTTCAGGACTAAGTTGAAGGTATTGTGGTGCTCTAATTCGATTTTTGGGATTACAATTTTATCGTAGGTTTTGTATATTAATAATATTACATTATTATAAATACTTGGCTCCTTGAATCTCGAGTGAATTTTCTTCTATGTGTATGTCATCTGTTATCAAGAGTTGTCTTATGAAGTCCAGATTAATATTTGCTAATTGATCATTCTGCTTTCGCCTAATAGGTAAATCTAAACTTAGAGCTTGTTTAATTAAAAAAGTAACAAGAGGGCGTGTACATGCTTTGCAACGCATTCTATACTCGAATATCTATTTCATGTATTCAATTATTCTTGTTATTGCCTGCTAAAGAATTTTATTTAAAAAAAATGATGGTACTTGTACCTTAGTTATTGAATATTAGATGTGGTTACCGTATATGAACTAGCTACTTTTGGAATAAGATTTATATGGATATTTTATCATGTTTCACCATTAAGAGAATCTAGAAATAAATATTAGATAAAAACAATTTCTTGTGTTGTAACTCAGTAAATTACTTAAAGTGTTGTAAATATATTTTATATACTTACCATATATTGTGATGACCATGTAAATCCTAAAAGCCCATGAGCCCATCTTGTACTCTATAAATAGAGGTCTCCACCCTCATAATAATACACATCTATTTTCTCTTTCTCTCTATTATTCTCTCATTCTATTTAGTTTATAACACGTTATCAGCACGAAGGAGCTCTCCACAAGAAAAGAATATCATATCATCGGTTGTGGAAGGTAATCATTTTTTTTGTGTGTGTGTTTCTTCAACACGTATACAATGAGTATTATTAAATATATATATATATATATATATATATATATATATATGGTGTAATATTTGTACCAATTCTTTATTGTATTATTAATTGTTTTCCTTTAGTGCTATGCACGTTTCCAATGAGTATTTGTACCAATTCTTTATTATTATTATTATTATTTTTAACCATCAATCCGGATACAAATTAGTATAATAATGATAGTTATATTATCGTATATATTTGGAAGAGTAAATCAATTACTTGTTTTCAATCATGTACACCCTTCAAGTTAATCATTATATTTTATTGTCGCTCCAGAAGTAGCACAATATACTAATATTCTTGAAGAATATGACATGTTCCTGAAGAACAATTGAAAAAACATATTTTCAACTTGATTTCGTGCTCCAGAAGTAGCACAATCAATATTATTAAAGAATATTACACACTCTTGAAAAGTTATTAATATTATCAATGTATTTACTATATATTTAAGTTTTTTTTTTCCCCTGCATACTGTATAATATTTATATCTATATATACATACAATCTCAATTTGGTGCTCCTGAAGCAGCACACAATTAATATTCCTGAAGAATATTATGTACTTTTGATGAACAATTCATATAATATGTCTTATTGATGGACGAATCTTGGTTCTTGAATTGTTATTGTTGTTGCTCCCGAAGTAGCACAATTTATATCCTAAAGAACATTATATGTTTCTAAAGAGCAATTGAGTTTCTGAAAAATATTAGTCTTTCGCCTGAAGTGGTTTAAAATTAGTGCTAATGAAGTAGCACAATTTGTATTCCTGAAGAATGTTACATGTTCTTGAAGAACAATTCAGGCTTTTAATTTTGACAAATGTTATATGTTCATAACTTTAATTGTTGCTCTTGAAGTAGCACAATTAACTCTACATGTTCTTGGAACAACTAAAACTTGTCATTTTGAAATCATATATCACAATAATCATACTTTAATTGTTGCTCCTGAAGTAGTACAATTAATATTCTTGATGAATATTACATGTTCCTAAAGAACAATATGTATATCTAAAGGTATGTTGTAATTTAAAATATTACCTAATTATATGGAGTGGTAGCAAAAGCTCCTCTTTGAATGACAATTGCATTTCCAATATCCGATTGTGGTTTAATTTCTTTTCAAGAATAAATGTGAGATCGGTAGATCTCAAAATTCACAATTTATTGATTTCACATATCATGAATAAAACTAAGTTGTTGCTCTGGAAGTAGCACAATTACATTCTCGAAGAATGACTATATTGTGATATTAACATTACTATCACATATTTGTGGAAATGCCTCAACTTTTGCTCCTGAAGTAGCATCATTTTATATTCTAGAAGAATATTAAATGCTCTTAAAGAGCAACTCATTTCTTGAGTGATATATGTTTATTACTAAATGAAAAACATTATTTATGTCTAGTTTACATTAATGAAATCTTGATATCGATGCTCATCTGCCAATAAAAGGCATAGGGAGATAATAATAGAATGAAACGAAGCATCCAAACAGGATTGCGTCAAGATATTAATTGTTTGTCCTCCCTAAAGCTCGATATGAGTAGTTGCATTTTTAAACTGCAAGATTTTAAAATCTAGTGCATCGAATATCATTAAAGGCTCCCGAAGAGTTTGTATCATTCTATCAAATGATACAAAATCAATTATTGAGTTTGCCCTTTACTCTAGTAAGTCTAGAAGAAACTTACTAACTTTGAAGGATATCCATTACAATGGATACCATATTGAAATTATATAAGAAGGTAGTGATTATTTTGCATTTAGCCAGAAGCTAACAAAAGAAAAGTTATCACACTACCACCTTGAATGTATTACACATTCATAAAAATAAGTGAGATAAAACATGTCATGAACCGGAAGTTCAAAAGAGCTCTATGCTTTGACATGATAAGTTTGTACATCTGCTAGCAACTTTGATGCGCAACATAATTGAAAGTTCATATGGGCGCTGCAGAGAGATCCTGAAGAATCTCTTAATTTCCATGAATGTTCGATTTCTAGAAGAAATCTAGAACTTGTTAGACTGCAAGTTCAAAAACAATGAGCTCAATTCCTTCAAGCAGATTTATCTTGATAAAGCTAGTGAGTTTATTAAACTCTAAGTTCCTCTTGAAGAGGACTTAATATTATATGACTTTGGGATTGAGATTAAATATTTAGTTGCTCATGTCCATCCTCAAAATGAGTTTTGTACGTATAAAAACGTGTCTCACATTAAGATAGTTATTATGATGAAACAACATTTCCAACATTAGTTGGAACATATGTCACATTGGGATTCCTGAAGTAATCAATGTGAAATCTACATCCAACAAAAAGCACAAGAACAAACTAGTCACATTTGGATTCCAGAAGTAATCAATGTGAACAAGAAGTCAAAAGACTCACTTGCAAAAGATTGCGAATCAACTTCTTGATGCTTTAGTATGTATATAAAATAAGTGACAATGTCATACATTTGCTGCAAATAACCCCAACAAGATTTCATGTCCCTGAAGGACAAGTATAAATGACAGCAAATGCATTAAAAGTTCGTCAAAAATATGGTCGACCAATTGGTTCTAAAAGAAACTGTGTCTAAGAAAAGGGGCACAACATATGAACCAAACAATGACGAAAATGATTAATCAATCAAATGAAGTTCCTGAAGAACTACAAGCGTCTAAAAATACTGAGATCTCAAAATATTGGAGAGATCAAATATCGTCGTGGACGCACGACATTATTTTCGCCTTTTAATAAGACTCTTGAAATGAAAAAGAGGATCCTCAATGACGATCTATAAGAGATTGTCAAGATTGAAATAATTGGCCAAAGAAAAACGAAGTCATATAAGGTGAATTAATATTCCCTAGAAAGCCGAAAATATTTGGACCTGTAGTTCCAAAATCCGGAAAGTATATCCCCGAAGGATATAAATGTGTCTTTGTTACATAGAGAAATGAAAAATTTACGAGTTATAGGGCAATACTCGTAACACAATTTTTCTCTCATAGACCGGGAATTAATTCTGTACTCTCCTATAATAGACGCCATTATATTTGCTTAATCAACTTATGTCACAAAAGGCTTGCTATGCGCCTTATAGATGTAGTAAATATCTATCAATATGATTCACTAGATAGTGACATATATATGAAGATCCCTGAAGGATTTAACTTGCTCAAAGCATGTAAGTCAAAAAGATGTTTTCAATTAGACTGTAAAAGTCATTATAAGGGCTGAAATAGTACAGCCGTATATGATATAATCATAACGACGAGAATTCCTTGACAGAAGGGTACATAAATGATGACTTGAGTTTGATTAAAACTCCTGAAGAGCATAATACTTATATGTATACTCCGTCCTAATGACTTACATAGAGCAAATCATTATGAATTATTTTATTCATTGATATGTTGATTTTAATATCCAACTCACATCCTTGTCAGCATTAGGGGGAGATATGAAATATAAAAATTGAATGCCGCAAATATCTCGTTGGATTAATTATTTAGATTCACGCACTATGAACCGAGAGTTCATCAAATTATTTAGTGCAAAAGGAGTGATTAAAATCTCATATACTTGTTGTATATGCACCATGAACGAACCGAAGTTCCTCATAGAAAATATAAATCAATTGATTCTCATTAGCGCCGAAGCGTGAGAGATTTATTGGTGCTAAGAGATAAGAAGTCCGCGGAATACAAAATTATAACACATCACTCCAAATTCTCGTTGAAGAGGATATGTGAATTATTATGTACAAAAGTACTTGATGAAATCAACTCATGCCTAAAGACGGAGTTCGAAGCAAAATACTTGGGTTGAACTAATAATTGTCTCGACTCGTAGATCGAGCATCTTCCCCGATGGAGTTACGCTAGTAGACCTACCTGAAAGGTCTTTAAAGAGATTTATTGTATTGCATCCACATGCCTATCTAATGGTTGATTCAATCCCTTAAAGTGGATAGAGACTCATTTAGACCTATAGAAGATAACAAAGATGAGGACCAGAAGTTCCTTAATTATGTGCAATTGGAGAATTTGAAATGGTATTGACCATCCTTTGTTATTTTCGAGACAAATATGATATTGGTCTATTTATGAGAGTAATGATATATTGACATATTTCATGTTATTATCTATACTGATAATTAAACTTGTGTTGCACATATTAGTGTAGACCTTGAAGATAACCTTGAAGATTGTTATCTTGAGGGGGAGTAAAAAATTGTAAATAATCCTGAAGATTAGACTGACTCCTAAAGGTCAAAGACCCTGAAGGTCAAATGGTTGTAGTATTTTTTCCTTCCTAAGTTTTTTCCCCAGAGGGTTTTCTTAGTCAAGGTTTTTAACGAGGCATCCAATGCAACACACGAGTAAATGAGTCATTGAGATTGATTCATAAAAGAGCCAATGCAACACGTGATCTCCAAAGGAGTGACGGCATCAACATCCAGCAAATTCGCTCAAGTGAGAACCTAGCGGATACTTTTACAAAGGCATTACCAACGTCAACATTCAAGAAGTTGATACACAAGATCGATATGCGCCGACTCAAGGATCAAGAATGACTATATTGAGGTGGAGCAGCTGTACTCTTTTTCCTTCGACCAGTTTTTATCCCAATGGATTTTTCTAGCAAGGTTTTAACGAGGCAGCAGTTTCTTTTATGAATAGTCAATCAAGGGGGAGTGTTGTAAATATATTTTATATACTTACCATATATTGTGATGACCATGTAAACCCTAAAAGCCCATGAGCCCATCTTGTACTCTATAAATAGAGGTCTCCACCCTCATAATAATACACATCTATTTTCTCTTTCTCTCTATTATTCTCTCATTCTATTTAGTTTATAACATAAAGCATGTTTTTTTGTGTGATTAATTATTGTAGAGATAAATCTGATTTTTAGGCCGAGAGCATTTACTTCTAATTGAGTAATTAGGAAAGGATTTTTTTTTAAAAAAAACAAAATTGTTCTACTTTAGGTTGCTGTCTTGAAATTTCCTAATAATAATGATCATTATTAGTTATTAAATAGCATGACACTTTCCTCCACGGCTAGTGACGTGTTTAGCAGTATCATCAATTAAATTGAATGATTTAGGAATTTTAGTTTTAAGAAATTCTATCTTATATTTGATCTATTTTTTATGCCATGAAGAACAGAAACCGACATTTTATGTTGTTCATTGTTTTTTTCAGAATGTTCACATCAAATTTGTGAAAATCAATTAACTGTAATAAATAATAGTTTAAAATATATACCTATATATATATATATATATATGAACAACATGGTAAAATTGATACTGTTTTGAAAAATTGTTAGAGGTGTCGGCTTAAATTTATTCTGGTTGTTAAATTGTCCTAGTGCATGCATTTATGATATTGGATTATGCCACAGTGAAGTTGTTTATGTGCTTAAATCAATATATGTTTATCTTGAAATGTTGTATTAATGCATACATGACATTCATTTTACAAAACATTAAATCAAGTTTTATTATTGGTCAGACGCGCAAAACTTAATCACTTGATATATATTGTTCTTTCATTCAAAAGGTTAAGGTGGGATTTTTTTCTTTTATCCTTATTATACACTATACAATTTTTCTCATGCGTTATTCAGTACAGGCAGAGGCTTCGGGCTATTCACGCAGTAAACCCTTCGGGTTAGCCCTCGGGTTAGCCTTCGGGCAATTCACGCAGTAAAAGCTTCGGGTTAGCCCTCAGGCATTCACGCAGTAAAACCTTCGGATTAAGCCTTCCGGGTTTGCATGTCTAATTTCTCATGTTAAATTTTTTAGAGTTTATAGTTTGAATAATGTTTGCCCCCACTGAGTAGTCGTACTCACCCCTCTATATTTTCACTTTTTCAGATCATGGTCCGGCCGATACTTGAAGTGACAGATGGTGATGGTCACACACGTAAAAGGATCTAAAACACTTTTTAACGCATTAATTAAGTTTTTATCTTGAACTATGCATTTGTCTCTATTTAATTCCGTGAACTAGAAGGTGCACATATTTTTGATTTAAGACTTCCGCTATTATGAAATTCATTAAAACCTTTTTTTTAAATATACTATTTTTGAAAAATTAAATTGAGAAGATTGAATTTATGGACGAGGTGACGCCCCCTTAAAAAGTTTTGAAAATTGGGGCGTTACAGTGGCAGAATCAACATCCACCAAATTCACTCAAGTAACAATCTATCTGATTCTTTTACAAAGGCAATACCGACGTCAACATTGAAGAAGTTGGTACATGTTGGGTTATGAGTCAATAGATGATACTCAGCAGTTAGTGGTTAAAATAATATTGGGGGAAATCATAGTAGTACTATGGAATTGAAGATCCCAAAACCCAGCTGGTATCAGTAGTTTAGTGTCTTGATAGGATTAGCTGATGTATAGGCTAGAATTTTTGAATTGTTTATCTTTGTGTCTATGTCCTGTACGGGGTAAAATGTTGGATTGATCTTCTGTCGAAGTTACTTTCCAGAACCCCACGTCATCAGTGTAAGAGCCTGCGTTCTTGAGTCATCAGCTGATCTTCGACTGAGTAGAAGACATCTCATCAGCTGACAGACATCAGCAGAAGAACTCTATGCAAGCTCAGTACCTTCGCAGTCATCAGCTGACCACACTTAAGAGAATAACTCTTGTCAGCCGACTCAGACGAAGAAGACAGACACTACTTCAGGTCTACTGTATCCGACAGGAAACGACCCAGCTGTTAAAGTCATTTTGAAAGTCAGCAGAAGACATACGAGGATTAGGGAGAGTCAACTCCGATGTCTGACACAATCTCACCTACCACATACCTCGACCAATGAGAAGGCGTCAATGCTATACCTGCTCTGACCAACTAAAGCTTCTCTCATGAACAGTATCAACAACTCTGCTGCAACAATTCGAATTTATGGCCGTTTTCTTTGGAAGGTTGTGACACGTGGCATCGTCGTCTCCAACGGACATATTCCTTTTTCACGACTATAAATAGAGAAGAAATCCGAGCTTCACGCACGGGATATCAAGGGAAAAACGCTCAAAACCTTCAAGCAACTCTAGCGCATTCAAGATCAATCCAGCGAAGAACTTGCCCAATA
Organism: Lavandula angustifolia; assembly: GCA_028984105.1. Taxonomy (NCBI): domain Eukaryota; kingdom Viridiplantae; phylum Streptophyta; class Magnoliopsida; order Lamiales; family Lamiaceae; genus Lavandula; species Lavandula angustifolia. The sequence goes on from CM054823.1 coordinate 25,706,731, forward strand.
GAATATCATTAGTTCTTCTCTCTTGAGTTCTTTAGATCCCTCTTCTCTAGCTAAGCTCATTGCCATATCCATAGCTTAGAAATCCGAAGGAGTTCAATTTTCGTGATCGTTTTTACTGTAAGAACTCCTTCCTAGTTGGAGATTATCCCCTCCCTTTCAAACCTCAGTTTGATTTGTAAAGTCGCTAAGGACTATAACTTAGAAGGGTCTGTCCAGTGCACAGATTCCTTGCTGAGGCTTGCTCAGAAAAATCAACAAGACCTCCTGTTCAGCAGGACCGTGGACGTAGGATCTTGCGTATCCGAACCACGTTAAAAATTGCTTGCGTTATTTACTATTTTATTGCATTGCATACAAACTGATTACAAAATCATATCTTGCATAAAAGTATTTTCAAAGCGCACTAGCCAAAATATTTTAACTTGCGAAATCACGTTTTCAAACTGAGACGAATCTCCGGGCCCTACACTCTTATCCGCACAACGTCTCCGACTGAATTTCAAGTACTGACAAACGTCAGTAGGAGAGCTCAGTAGTTGACACACTTCTGACCCGCGATCGAAGGTTACTATTTGATACTATTCATCAGTTGCAACATACAGCTCAGCTGTCCTTCACGTTCTGAGAAAAAGAAATTGTGCTCAAGTGTATTCACCCCTCCCCCTCTACACCTGACTATCGTCTCCGGACCAACAATTGGTATCAGAGCACATAATGTTTTTCTGATCACCGGTTCTGAACTACTGGTCTTCTCGAACAGATCCTGAAAAAGTTTTTCACTACACAAGCATCTCTTCATTCATCCTTATACTCGTACCCATAATGTCTGATATGTCAGGTATTCGGATGGTACCAATGTTCTCAGTAGAGAACTACACGGTATGGCGTGTGAGAATGGTGGCACACCTCACATTGCTGCATGACAGCATGACAGACGTCCTTGAGACAGGACCCATCATTCCCATGATCGACATCGTACAATTTGCCGCTGTGGGAGGTGTAGGAGCACAGACTGGTGCTAAGGTCGCCAAAGAAAAATCAGCCTTCACACCAGAAGAGAAAAAGCTGCACAACCTCGACCGAGTTGCGCGGAATGCAATCCTGACTATGCTCAGTGATTCTCACCTTGGGAGGGTGCAAGACTGCAAGACGGCTAAAGAACTTTGGGATGCCCTGGCTGTACTGAGCCAAGGAACCCCGCAGATCAAAGAGAATAAGCTCGAATTAGAGCTACAAAAGTTCGATGCTTTTGCCATGGAGCCCAGTGAGACCATTGACGAGCTAAGCGTCAGATTCACAAACCAGATCAATGTGATCAACGGGCTGGGGAGGACGTTCACCAACAAATAGATGAACACAAAGATTCTGAGAGCGCTATCTCGACTGAAGTGGCTTCCTTTTGCTACTTACTTAAGACGCTCAGATCTTAATGCTCTAACTCCTGATGTTATTTTTTCAGAACTAAAAACGGAGGAATTTGAGCACAACCTACCCCAACGATGTTCAAGTGCTCCAGCTGACACTCAGATTGACCATGCTTTCAAAGCAACAGTCAGCAAAACTGGAGTCAAACCTAATTCTTCCAGCAAGGCAGTGGCCACGACAGAAACAAAGTCCTCTGAGACTTCAGGCCCTGACCAACTAGCACTGATGGCTCTCAAATATCAGAGAGAAAAGGAGAGAGTCAGAAAGCTGAAGAAATACAACCGAGATTCTCCCTCAGGTAAGAAAGATTATCGAAAAAGGGAAGAATCTAAATTCGCATCGATTGCGGGAACACGAGCTCGCCGCTAGTCCATCAAATGACTCAGCTGGAAAGAGCAGCAAATGAACTGTGTGCTACAACTGCAAGAAAGAGGGACACTATCAGTACGACTGTCCCGAACCCTCAGCTGCTCAAAGAGCAGAACGGTAGGCCAGACGCGAAAAATTTGCCCGAAGAAGGCAGGCCTACATAGCCGGAGAGATATCCGATGACTCAATCGAGGAAGATACATTCATGTATTCTTCTGAGGATGAAGCTGCATTTGTCGCAGTTGAGATCAGAGAGACAGATCCTGAAGAAACTGCTGAATACTGTCTGATGGCCGGAGAAGAGGCTGAGGTAAACTCTAAACTTAATATAACCTCCTCTTCACATAGCACACACGACATGTGCTCGGTCACAGATGAGCCTCTGGACGTGGTACAAGCCTACGATGATTTACTAGAGGAGCAGATTTAGCTGAGCAGAGAGTTCAACAGAACTGTTCAGGAATTGGAACAGGTAAAGGCTGAGAATAAGAGACTTTCTTCTGATTGTCAGGTCTCTACTGATTCAGAGAATCTGGTTGCGAGACTCAAGGAAGAGATTGAATCTCTTATGACTAAGTCTCAACTTCAAGAGACTCAGATTTCAGTTCTGACTAAGGACAATTCTGAGAAAGAGACTGAAATAGCCCGACTCAGTCAGAAGCTCGCAGACCTCGAAAAGGATTATGACTCTCTTAGGAGAAGTGATGAGGTCTGGCGGGGACTGATGACTGAACAGTACCTAGCTAGGAGCTAAGGAGAAGTTGGAACGTATGCTTAGAGCTCAAAGGCCAATAGCCATGAAAAAAGGACTTGGCTATACCTATGAAACTTCCACTTCAACATCAAAAAGCTCAGAAATGTTGGCTGATAGGTTCGTCAGAGGAAAGATTCAGGCTACTGACTCAACACCTTAGGTGAAGAATAAACAGAAAATTATTGCACCTCAGCCAAGCAACAAGAAGAAACTGACCAAAGGTTCCAGCCCCAGGACACCACGATCAAACTCAGGGGGAACCAAGAAGGTCAGGTGGGCACAAGAGTACAGTGAACCACTATATGAACATCCAGCTCAGTATGGTTTGTACTACTATGAGCCCAGGGTCAGGAGGAATACAAAGCCTCAGACGAAGAAAGCTCCTGATCCCAAAACCATCAGAAAGTCAGTATCTCCAAGTCCCGTGGAGAAGAAAGCTGACAAGGTTCAGAAGAAGAAGTCTCAGACTTCTAAGGTCCCTAGACAGATCTGGGTTCTGAAATCACCCACTAACATGTAAGGACCCAACTGAACCAAAAGGTACCTAAAAATGTTTCTGTTTTGCAGGTGCATAAGGACCCTTGGATAGTGGACAGCGGCTGCTCGAGACATATGACATACCAGAAGAGTCTGCTGACCAACTACATACAAGAAGATGGTCCCAGAATTGAGTTTGGTGACAACTCAAAAGGCTACACAAGGGGATACGGAACGCTGAATATTGGGACTGCTTAAGTTCCAAGAGTAACATATGTTGAAGGACTTCAACATAATCTCCTTTCTGTCAGTCAATTCTGTGACAATCTGAACAGAGTTATCTTTGACGCTGGTTTCTGTGATATTGTTGATAAATCTACTGGGAAAACAGTGTTATCAGGTTCGCGAAGAAAGAATATCTATGTTGCAAATTGGAAAACTGCAGAACCTGAGGCTTGCTTACTCGCACAGACGAATTCCAGTGACAAGGCAGGATGGCTGTGGCACAAGAGACTCAGCCACCTAAACTTCAAGACTATGAACAAGCTTGCCAAGAACTCTAAAGTCAGAGGACTGCCCAACGAATCGTTTATCAAAGACAGAAATTGTGAAGCATGTTTGAAGGGAAAACAGACAAAGAGTAGCAATCCACCTATTCTGTCACCTTCCACTGATGGAATCCTTCAACTGCTACACATGGACTTATTCGAGCCAGTCTCTCCAGTGACTATAAGAGGCAAGAAGTATGCCCTTTTCGTTATTGACGACTATTCACGATATACATGGGTCATCTTCATAGCCAACAAATCTGATGTCATGACTGAGTTGCCCAAACTGCTGAAAAAGCTCAGTGTGGAAAAGGACATCAAGATTCAAAGAATTCGCTCAGATAGAGGGACAAAATTTCTCAACTCAGTGGTTAAAGAGTACTGCGAAAAGGAGGGAATTAAGCACGAAACATCAGTAGCTCGCACCCCTCAGCAGAACGGACTTGCTGAACGCAAAAACGGAACACTTAAAGAAGCAGCAAGAACGCTCCTAGCAGACTCTGGACTACCCTCAAAGTTCTGGGCAGATGCTACTGACACCGCCTGCTACACTCAGAATCGCTCACTGCTTACACAGCAACACATGAAGACACCTTACGAATTATGGAAAGGGAGAATTCCTTCTATTTCTCATTTTCATATTTTTGGCTGTCCTTGCTTTATCCACAATAATGGGAAAGATCAGTTGAAGGTCTTTGATAGCAAATCTGATCAAGGAGTATTCTTAGGATACTCTCGAGTCAGTAAAGCCTTCAGAGTCTTTAACTATCGGACTCTTTGCATGGAGGAAATCCCTCATGTTGTATTTGACGAGTTTGTTACTGAGAACAGGAAATCTTCAAAGACAAATACTGAGGATGTCAGCAGCAAGCTACAGGATCTCGAACTAAACGATAATGCCGAAAAGATCCAGCATTGTTGGGATGATGAGTCAGATGATGAGGAAATTCAGACCCATCCCACAGGCAACGTAGCTGACCTGGTTGATTCTACTGAACAGAATCAACAACAGGTAACAACGGTCGATGAGGAAGCCCCAGTGGTAACTGAGACCTCTACTAAGAATATAAACTCAGGGGGAACAACTAATGTTCTTGAGCTAAATGCCCCTGAACCTAGAAACTCAGTAGATCCTAACCTTCTTACTGAACTACTGCAATCACAGAATAGTACAACTGAAATGCCTAACACACCTGTTAACAGTGCATGAGTAGTATCAGAAGAAGAAGCCAGACTCAGACGTTCATGGCTCGACGCTCATTCTTTAGATCTTATTATAGGAGATCCATCAGCAACTATAAGGACAAGATCTAGATTAAGTCAAGGAGAAAGCTCACTCTATTCTTGTTTCTTGTCTACAGAAGAACCTCAGTCAATAGAGGACGCACTCAACGATGCTGACTGGATCATCGCCATGCAAGAAGAGCTGAACCAGTTCGTTAGAAACGAAGTTTGGGAGCTTGTTGACAGACCTAGACATCAGCATGTGATTGATACTAAGTGGTTCTTTAAGAACAAGCGTGATGAAAACAACGTCATTGTCAGAAACAAAGCTAGACTAGTTGCCAAAGGATACTGTCAAGCAGAAGGAATCGACTTTGATGAAACATTCGCTCCAGTCGCCAGATTGGAAGCCATTCGTCTGTTCCTAGCTTATGCAACACATCAAAGATTCAAAGTATATCAGATGGATGTAAAGTCAGCTTTTCTGAACGGTGTACTGAAGGAAGAAGTCTACGTGGAACAACCACCCGACTTTTAGCAGGGACATCAGGTGTACAGACTTCGGAAAGCTCTATATTGGTTAAAACAAGCACCCAAGGCTTGGTACGATACCTTATCGGACTTTCTACTTCAGAAGGGGACAGTAGATCGCACCCTGTTCAACATAAAGTCAGGAGATGACATTTTACTGGAGCAAATCTACGTGGACGACATCATTTTCGGTTGCAGAAACGTGACTATATGTCAACAATTTGAGAAAATGATGAAGGAGAAATTCGAGATGTCTATGATGGGAGAGATGAACTATTTCCTTGGATTTCAAGTAAAGCAATCACCTGAAGGAATTTTCATCAATCAAGCCAAATACACTCGAGATCTTCTCAAAAGATTCGGCTGCGATTCAAGCAAGCCAGTCAAAATCCCCATGAATACGAATTTTAAAATCGATCTAGATAAAGAGGGAGCTTCTGTTAACTCTACTGATTATAGAGCCATTATTGGTTCCTTATTATATTTAACAGCAAGCAGACCTGACATAACTTATGCTGTAGGTGTATGTGCGAGATTTCAGGCGAATCCCAAGCGAAGTCATCTAGACTCAGCAAAGAAGATTCTGCGATATCTGAAAGGAACACCTGGCGCATGATTATGGTATCCTGCTGATGATAATCTTATACTAACAGGTTATTCTGATGCTGATTATGCAGGATGCAGGATAGATCGAAAGTCAACTTCAGGAACATGTCAGTTCCTAGGCAGCAAGCTAATATCTTGGTTTTCAAAGAAACAGCATTCAGTGGCAACGTCCACTACTGAAGCTGAGTACAAGGCTGCTGGAAGTTGTTGTGCCCAGATCCTTTGGCTTCGACAACAACTGAGAGACTATGGTATAATTCAGGATGAAGTGCCCATCTACTGTGACTCCACAAGTGCTATTGCTATAACTCAGAATCCAGTTCTCCATATGAGATGCAAGCACATGGATATTCGACACCACTTCATCAGAGACCATGTCGAGAAGAAGGATATCAGAATGGAGAAAATCCATACTGATAAGCAAAGGGCAGACATACTGACCAAGCCACTAGCTGAGAACAGATTCAGAGAATTATCAGTTGAGCTTGGTCTACTGGATCCTACTGAACCGTGTTAGTAGAACACAACAACTGGTATCAGTGGAAACCGACTACTGATATAACAACAATTGGTATCAAGTGAAGGAATCAGTACAACAGGTCAAAGACTCAGTACAATGATTCAGTCGGGTGAATCGAACTGTACACAGTAAGGGGGAACATGTCTATCAGCACATCATATGTCCTCCTAAGTCTAAACGGTAACCAACTGATCATAAAAGTTCAGCTGAAGAGGTTTGCGTAGCTTTATATACTTAATGATCAGAAGCATGCTAGCATTTATTATCCCAGTCGCTTGCATTCAGTAGTCAATGAGCATTTATTTCCCGCCATTAATCTTTTAAGGATAAGTCAGTAGGAAACCGTTCTCATTTAAAAGACTTAGAGTTTAATGCTGCATGCAACGCATTTAATGCATGTCTTCTCAACTTACCCTAACTGCGCATAATCCTACGTGGGTCTATGGTAGAGGCGGCTTATGCAATCATTCCTTTTATAACATCAAATCACAGCCGTCATTAAAGATTGAGATTAAACCACAATCGTCCAATCTTAACCGATTGATATGCATAAAATCTTTCATCTCCTACCTCAAATCCACTTTTCCACTTTCATCGCCATTAGGGCTCAAAGAATTTCAGTATTTTCGATTCAAGTTTTTCTTCTAAAATCTGAACTTCCTTTCAACAAAAGCTCTTCATTTACGGTAAAAATCTTATACATCATCGCGATTATCTCGTGTTTTGGTTACTCCTATCTCAGTCACTAACGCACTATTTGCAGATAATATGGCTGTCAAAACACCAACCAACATTGATGAAATCATCATATCGCGTATCCAGTTCGAGCCTACGATGGCTCTGCACCAGGCGGATATTCCATATCTTGAGCCCATCTTCACGGCTCTCGAAGCATCCGGACTCGATCAGCTAATATTCAGGAGATAGTCGAGACCGCCCTCGCAGTTCAGAAGGCGGATCTAGCCGCTCAGAGTCAGCAGCTCCTACTCTCTCAGCACAAATCATTCTCTGAGCAGCTGACTCAGGGCCTTGCGGCAGCCCAAACCGCAATGGATGAGCGCAACAAAGTGGTCTTCTCCAGCCTTCAAACAGTTATAACACAACAGGCGGAGGCCCTCAAGATCATTCAGAAGGAGATGACAGATTCTCATGATGAGTCTCTCCTAAAACTGAGACAGGAGTCCGCAGCTCAAATCAAACTCATTCGTGCTGACCAGGAGAAAGACTGGGAGCACTACTGCGACACTGTCAAAGACTTCGAAACAACCGCCACCTCCATCAAGAATATATGCTACAATATGGAGAAAGAGGTCATTGCCATCTGCACTCGCCTCTCCCTGGCTAATGATGCCAAAAAGGGGGAAGGAGTTGAGGAAGAAGAGAAACCTGAGGCGGATCAGGCTCAGGCGGAAGAAGGACCAGAGGTCCTAGTCTTAACTAAGGGGAAGGTTCAGCTGTTCAAGCTGGAACCAGCTCAGTACCCCCTCCCGAAACTGTCCAAATCCCAGATGTCCAAACAACATCGACTGTGGCTGAGCCAGCCGCAGAATCCTCAGCTCAGCATATCGAGGAGATCGCACATTTCGTCGATCAGGAGGACGAGCCACTGCCACCGCAAAGGCCGGGAAGGAGATCACTACTGAAGTTACTCCTCCTTCTTCCCCGACACCTAAGTTCAAATCCAAAGCGGAGCAGGAGGCGTTTGATAAAAGAGTTGCTCAGAAACTTCAAGATGAACTTGATTATGAGCAGCAACTCGAAGAAGAAGTTAATAAGGCAAAGAAGCCCAGAAAGCTCGTTGGCAGAATTGCTAAAGGAAAAGCCAAACAGCTACTGGAAGAACAGTAGAAGAAACCTCAGGAGGAGCTGGCCAAAGCTTCTGCTACTAACGTCCAGCCCTTAGCTCAGAGTACTTACACTCCTACACTTACTCCAGAGCAAGAGGCAGAGGACAGAGCCACCTGGGAGGCTACGCTAAAAGGACTGAATCTCCGGAGAGGAGACACTAGATCAACAGCCCTCAGAGAAAAGAAGAGACTGGAAGATCTGGCCAAGATCATAGAGATAACTGATAAGATGGCCAGTGAACCAGTCATCGACTGGAAGAAGCAAATTCCAAGGTCATCCAAGTACTACAGGAGAGGTGCTCCTAAAGGAACTTATCTGAAGAAAACCCCTCCTCCTCATGTAGACAAATGGATACCTTTGGAGCTAAATGAGCAATGGGAGAAACTGAAGGAGGAATTCATCAAAGGATATTATGTATGGGGTTTCTATCCTTCTGGGATTCCGGCTGATCAACTGTTCGATGAATTTATTCATCAGTATAATGCCCGGCTCAGAGCTAAAATTCTGCTGATCCTAGAGAGGGAGAAGGTACCTCTCAGAGCCCCTGCATTCAGACGCATCCCTCCTCCAAGGACGACTCGTGGCGTATTATGCACGAAGGAGATAGAAGACGAGATCAAAGCAGCAGCTTATCACCATGACCTAGTTCTGATCTACCTGCTGATCTCGAGGAAATCCAAACTCTATGCGCAAGGATATATAAATACTATGGTTTGGACCCTCCAGCTGATAGGTCTGCAGATTTCAGGAGCAGAACCAAGAAGTTCAGACGTCAGCAATAGTCTTCTAATCCTTTCCTTCTTATGTATAGAGATAGGAGCCTTGTGATGTACTTGCTCATATATATCAGTTCCTATTTCTAGCCAGACAATTACTCATTGTCTTAAGGCCCTTGTTTGTTATTTCGTTATCACAACTGATCACTGAAGTGATCTGACACACACTCACATAACCGTTTCTCGGATTTTGTCCATCTCTCAACTGCTGAACTCATAAAGTTAATTGATTCAGTTTTACTGGAGTCTATTTATATCAGTAGTTTAGTGTATTGTGTTGTAGTATCTAGAGGTTTTGACATCATCATTTAGGGGGAAATTGTTGGGTTATGAGTCAATAGATGATACTCAGAAGTTAGTGGTTAAAATAATATTGGGGGAAATCGTAGTAGTACTATGGAATTGAAGATCCCAAAACCCAGCTGGTATCAGTAGTGTAGTGTCTTGATAGGATTAGCTGATGTATAGGCTAGACTTTTTGAATTGTTTATCTTTGTGTCTATGTCCTGTACGGGGTAAAATGTTGGATTGATCTTCTGTCGAAGTTACTTTCCAGAACCCCACGTCATCAGTGTAAGAGCCTGCATTCTTGAGTTATCAGCTGATCTTCAACTGAGTAGAAGACATCTCATCAGCTGACAGACATCAGCAGAAGAACTCTATGCAAGCTCAGTACCTTCGCAGTCATCAGCTGACCACACTCAAGAGAATAACTCTTGTCAGCCGACTCAGACGAAGAAGACTGAGACTACTTCAGGTCTACTGTATCCGACAGGAAACGACCCAGCTGTTAAAGTCATTTCGAAAGTCAGCAGAAGACATACGAGGATTAGGGAGAGTCAACTCCGATGTCTGACAAAATCTCACCTACCACATACCTCGACCAATGAGAAGCCGTCAACGTTATACCTGCTCTGACCAACTAAAGCTTCTCTCATGAACAGTATCAACAACTCTGCTGCAACAATTCGAATTTATGGCCGTTTTCTTTGGAAGGTTGTGACACGTGGCATCGTCGTCTCCAATAGACATATGCCTGTTTCACGACTATAAATAGAGAAGAAATCCGAGCTTCACGGACGGGATATCAAGGGAAAAGTGCTCAAAACCTTCAAGCAACTCTAACGCATTCAAGATCAATCCAACGAAAAACTTGCCCAATAGAATATCATTAGTTCTTCTCTCTGGAGTTCTTTAGATCCCTCTTCTCTAGCTAAGCTCATTGCGATATCCATAGCTTAGAAATCTGAAGGAGTTCACTTTTAGTGATCGTTCTTACTGTACGAACTCCTTCCTAGTTGGAGATTATCCCCTCCCTTTCAAACCTCGGTTTGATTTGTAAAGTGGCTAAGGACTATAACTTAGAAGGGTCTTTCCAGTGCACAGATTCCTTGCTGAGGCTTGCTCAGAAAAATCAACAAGACCTCCTGTTCAGCAGGACCGTGGACGTAGGATCTTGCGTATCCGAACCACGTTAAAAATTGTTTGCGCTATTTATTGTTTTATTGCATTGCATACAAACTGATTACAAAATCATATCTTGCATAAAAAGTATTTTCAAAGCGCACTAGCCAAAATATTTTAACTTGCGAAATCACGTTTTCAAACTGAGACGAATCTCCGGGCCCTACACTCTTATCCGCACAACGTCTCCGACTGAGTTTCAAGTACTGACAAACGTCAGTAGGAGAGCTCAGTAGTTGGCACACTTCTGACCCGCGATTGAAGGTTACTATTTTGCACTGTTCATCAGTTGCAACATACAGCTCAGCTGTCCTTCACGTTCTGAGAAAAAGAAACTGTGCTCAGGTGTATTCACCCCCCTCTACACCTGACTATCGTCTCCGGACCAACAGTACACTAGATCGATATGTGCCGACTCAAGGATCAACAATGACTATATCGATGTGGAGCAGTTGACTCTTTTTTTTTCGACCAATTTTTATCCCAATGAGTTTTTCTGGCAAGGTTTTAACGAGACAGTCGTTTCTTTTAGGGATGGTCAATCAAAATGGAGTGTTGTAAATATATTATATATATATATATATATATATATATATATATATTTATTGTGATGACCATATAAACCCTAAAAGTCCATGAGCCCATCTTGTACTCTATAAATAGAGGTCTTCACCTTCACAATAATACATTTCTTATTCCGGCTCTCTCTATTATTCTCTTGTTCTATTTTGTTTATAACATTATAGTTGATATATTATTTATCTATATATAATAAAAATAAAACATCGCACGAAAATATAAGAAGTATGCTAAACTTCTTATATATGTACCACTTCATGACTTAAAAATTTAATAACTTTGACGATTTTCAATCTAAATCTCATTTTAGTGCAACTTGTTCATACATCAGAATTATTTAAGTGTTGCCATTAATAAATTATTGATGATCACACTAATAATGACGATCACCCTACCGATAATTATTGTAATAACTAAATATTTGCTAGTTACACTTGTTTATTTGCTATGTAAATAAATTAAAGTTCTTTAGTATTTTCGAAAAATAAGTATTTCTTTTTATTCTTCAAAATGCTAAGATAATAAAATTAAATGAAAAAATAAAATGTATATTTTTTTGGTAGATATTTATTTTGTAAAAAGGTAAAATTTTTTAAAGTGAAATGTATTATTATTGAGCGAATTTCTAAAATATTATTATTCAGAATTTTTTTTTCTCAAAATATTATAACTTGAAAATGTAATATCTCCTATATTATTAATATATGACTTTTTTTTTTTCGAAATTTCGTTCCTTCCCTTTCCCAAGAAGAATAATAAAGAAAATATCTTATTTTTTAGATTTATTAAAAAAGCACATTTCAACAATAATTTGTTTTCTGTCTGTTTTGTTTTTAAGTATTTTTTTCTACTCGAATTTGCATACTTGGTTTTAATAATTATTGATGTTGATATTTGGTATATTTATTTTAAATATTTAGATACTTTTAATTTAAAACAAATTAAGATACATTTAATAACAGAAAATTTGATGGAAATTTAACTGTGGAAAATTGAAACTGAATCAGCATTATGTCCTTACTTAAAAATATTAAAAATATCAAATATGAGGAAAATTAGAAAAGGAAATATTTTCTTTATCATTGTTAGGGGTGAAAACGGATCGGATATTATCCGCCCGATCCGGAGTCGGATCCGATCGAGATCAAATCCGGGGAGCAAATTTAGTATCCGATCAGATACGGGTTCGAATTCGGATAGCCTAAATCGGATACGGATTCGAATTCGGATTTCACATTATTCGCCCGTATCCGATCTTTCCTGTATTTAATCGGATATTTCCCGGATTACGAATTCGGATATTTCCCGAATTATGAATTCGGATATTTGAATTATTTAATAATTAATTTTTTAATATAATAATAAATTAAGATTAAGAAAATATATTAAAATATATATATGTATATATATATATATATATATATTAAAATTTTGGAATTTTTTCGTACTTTCTTGATCCTAAAAATTATGCTATTCATAATGGATAGTATATTAACTATAGTTTGCATTAAAAATTCTATTAAATATTGTATACATAATTTTTTCATTTGTTGCAACCACAAATATATGATTATTTATGAATCATATTATCCGATTATTGTTATTCGAATTCGATCCGAATTCGTCATATATCTGCCTTGTATTCGTATCCCAAATATTCTGAATTCGTATTTGTACCCGGCCTTCACGTATTCGACTCCGAATTCGAGAAAAAAAATATGGGACAAAATATGAAAAGAACACTATTCGTCCGTATTCGACCCGTTTTCACCCCTAATCATTGTCCTTATTGATAAGGAAAAAAATATAGGACAATTCCATTTAATATTTTTTGACTTGTTATTTTGGGAATTATTTAAGGAAAGTGCATGGTATTAATTTTCTAAGAGTTATGAGAAGTAGTATTTATTTGGAGAATATATCATTATGAACATACCATAATACTCGGTTACGCCCTCCATTTGCTTTGAATGCTGTCAGTCTGTCTCAATACAAACGAATCAAATTCAATTCTTGTACTATAAATTTCCCTTCACTCCACACATTTGCGACAAGCAACCCAATACCATTTCTTACAATTACTTCTCAACGATGTTTTCGAGCAGAAGTGCTGTGTTTGTCTTGAGTTTCCTCTGCTTAGGCGTAGCAGCATGGAGCCAGGGCTACCCACCAGCACCCAACACTAAAAGATTAGACCACCCTTCTTACACCGTCGTCGAATCCAACCAAGACTTCGAAATCCGAAGCTATGAAGAGGCTCATTGGGTCTCCACTACTTCCATCTCTTGCTCCTTTTTACACTAAAGGTGCCTACAAAGGCTTCCGAAGGTAATTTCCTCCTTGCCCTTCTAAAATAAATTATTTAATAAAAATAGATCAATTAATTTTAAGAAATATTCCAGCTGTGGCATTATTTGTTGCTCACTTTCCTATTTGAGACGTGCCAATAAATGTGGACTAAATTTCCGTGACAAAAAAAAAAATAAGCCACCATATTTTTTTCTCATAGTCTTAATAGTGCATGCATGCCTGCATACTAACCCTATCTCCCTCATGTCATGCAAACACCAGACTGTTCAATTACTACTTCGGCGGCAACAAACAGCGCGTGCGGATCGACATGACTGCGCCGGTTCTAGTCGACGTCGACAACTCAACCTACATCGTCAACTTCTACCTACCGAATAAGTACCAAAAGGACTCTCCGCCGGAGCCTCTGTCGTCGGACATAGTGCCGGTGAAACTGCCTAAGTATAAGTACGTGGCTGTTCGGAGATACGGCGGATTTATTAACGAGAAGAATATCATGGATGAGCTTGCTGCGCTTAAGAATGCCCTTAAGGGCACAAAGTATGAGAAGGCCGCTGGGATCGAGCAGTACACCGTCGTTGGCTATAACTCGCCGTTCGAATTATTTGGCCGTGTTAATGAGATCTTTATATGGTTCAACTGATTTCTGATAGCGCTTCATTAGTAGCTGAATAATTGCTATCATTTTGTTGTATTATGTAAGGAAAAATAGTAGCTGAATAATTGCTTTCATTTTGTTGTATTATGTATGACAAGTAGTCCCTGAATAATTGCTATCATTTTGTTGTTATATGTATGGAAAATATTTAGAAAGGACCATATACTCTCGGCGAGGATATCATGTACGACATTTTTGCAAGGCTAGTAAAGACAATCAATTTATTTTTCCTATTTTCTTTTTGTTGTAAATATATTATATATATATATACTTACCATATATTGTGATGACCATGTGAACCTTAAAGCCCGTGAGCCCATTTTGTACTCAATAAATAGATGTTCACACCCTCATAATAATATACATCTATTTTCCGTCTTCTCTATTATTCTCTCATTCTATATAGTTTATAACACGTTATCAGCACGAAAACACTCTTCTCCCTAAAGACGATATCCACGAATCGAAGGGCCGAAGGGATAATTTTATCGCACCAGTATTTTAATTGTTGTGCCTCGTCTCCACTCCATTAACTTTATTTATTTATTTATTGGTTACGTATCCAATTAGAATTCTAAAAAAAATGAATGGAGTGATATTTTTATAAGGTAACATCATATGAAAATTTTATAAGATATTCAACTACAATTTAATTTTATGTTGTTTATTCTTATTATATTATTATAATTATTGCTCTTGAAATAGCATAATATTTCTGAAGAATATTACATGCTCTTGAAGAGCTTTTACTTTACGTTTTTATTTATTTGTTTGTTTGTTTGTTTATCTAACGTTAAATAACAATTGTTGTTCCTAAAGTAGCTCAATTCTTATTCATGAAGAATATTAATGCTCTTGAAGAGCCATTCTAAACCATATTTTTAACTTAAATTGTTGCTCCAGAAGTAACACAATCAATGTTTTGAAATAAATTACATGCTATTGAAGAGCATTTACAATCAATATTTCTATATACGTTTTTATTTATTTGTTTGTTTATTTAATGCTTTAATCCATATTGTTGCTTCAGAAGTAGCAGAATCCATATTCCTGAAGAATATTATAAGCTCTTAAAGAGCAATTGAATTTATTTATTGAAATGATTTAATTGTTGCTCTAGAAGTAGCACAATTTAATATTCCTGAAGAATATTATAGACTCTTAAAGAGTTATTAATATTATCTATGTATTTACTATATACCTCATTTTTTTTCTTATGCATACTGTATAATATTTATATATGTATATACATAAATGCAATCTTAATTTGTTGCTCCTGGAGTAGCACACAATTTATATTCATGAAGAATATTACATACTTTTGATGAACAATTCATTGATGGGCGAATATTGTTTATTGAATTGTTATTATTGTTGCTCCCGAAGTAGCACAATTGATATTCCCAAAGAACACTATATGTTCCTATAGAGCCATTGGGTTTCTCGAAAATATTAGCATTTCACCTGAAGTAGTTTAATATATATTAAAATTGTTGCTCCGGAAGTAGCACAGTTTGTAGTCCTGAAGAATACTACATGTTCTTGAAGAACAATTCAAGCTCTTGATTTTGGCAAATGCTATATGTTCATAATTCTAATTGTTGCTCTTGAAGTAGCACAATTAACTTTACATGTTTTTGAAGAACAATTCAATTTATCATTTTGGAATCATGTAACACAAGATTGTACTCAAAATTGTTGCTTCTAAAATAGCATAATTAATTGAAGAATATTATATGTTCCTGAAGAACAATCATACTTTATGGGATATTCTAATTTAATTTATGTCCTAATTATATAATTGGTAGCAGAGTTCCTATATGGTTGATGAATAGATTCATAATATTCTATTATGATTTAATATATTTTCAAGTAATTATGTGCAATCTAGAAGATCTCACAATTTGCATTTTACTGATTTTATTTCTCTCAAATAACATTAAATTGTTAGTCTTGAAGTAACACAATTAAATTCCTGAAGAATGGTTATATTGTGATAGTAACATTACTAACTCATGTTTGTGGAAATGCTTGCAATATAATACATTTATATACTATTAAACTTTTGCTCCTGAAGTAGCATCATTTATATTCTAGAAAAATATTAAATATTCTTATAGAGCAACTCGTATTTGTGTGATATATGTTATTTCCGAATGAATAACATTTGGATTCCCGAAGTAATCCATATGAACAAGAAGTCGAAAGATTCATTTGCAAAAGATTGGAAACCAACTTCTTGATGCCTTTGCATAGATATAAAATAAGTGACAATGTCATACATTTACTGCAAATACCCCCAACAATAATTCATGTCCCTGAAGGACAAGTACAAATGGTAGCAAATGAACATAAAATTCGTCAAAAATATATGATCGACCAATTGGTTCTTAAAGCAATTTTGTGCCTAAGAAAAGGGGTACAATATCTGAACCAAACAATGACGATAATGATTAATCAAATGAAGTTCCTGAAGAACTATAAGCGTATGAAAATACTAAGATCTCAAAATATTGGAGAGATCAAATATCGTCGTGGACACACGACAATATTTTCGCCTTTTAATATGACTCTTGAAATGATAAAAGAGGATCCTCAATGACGATCTATAAGAGAATGTCAAGATAAAAATAATTCGCCAAAGAGGAAAGAAGTCACACAAGGTGAATTAATATTCCCTAGAAAGCCGGAAATACTTGGACCTGTAGTTTCAAAATCCGGAAAGTATATCCCTGAAGGATACAAATGTGTCTTTGTTACAAAGAGAAATGAAAATTTACGAGATATAGGGCAATACTGGTAACAATGTTTCTCTCAAAGACTGAGAATTAATTATGTACTCTCCCATAATAGACGCCATTGTATTTTATAATTTGATTAATCTACTTATGTCACAAAAGGCTTGCTATGCGCCTTATGGATGTAGTAAATATCTGTCAATATGATTTACTAGATAGTGACATATATATGAAGATCACTGAAGGATTTAACTTGCTCAAAGCATGTAAGTCAAAAAGATGCTTTCAATTAGACTGCAAAAGTCATTGTAAGGGTTGAAATAGTACATATAATAAGAACGACAAGTATTCCTTGACAGAAGGGTACATAAATGATGACTTGAGTTTGATTGAAACTTATGAAGAGTATAATACTTATATGTATACTCCGTCCTAATGACTTACATAGAGCAAATCATTATCGATTATTTTATTCATTGAAATGTTGATTTTATAGTCCAACTGACATCCTTGTCGGCATTAGGGGAGATATGAAACATAAATGATAGAATGTCGCAAATATCTCGTTGGATTAATTATTTAGATTCACACACTATGAACTAGAAGTTCGTCAAATTATTTAGTGGAAAATGAGTGACTAAAATCTCATATACCTGTTGTATATGCACCATGAACGAACTGAAGTTCCTCATAGAAAATATAAATCAATTGATTTTCATTAGCGCCAGAAGCGTGAGAGATTTATTGGTGCTAAGAGATAAGAAGTCCGCGGAATACAAAATTAGAACAAATCACTCCAAATTCCTCCTGAAGAGGATATGTGAGTCATTATGTACAAAAGTACTTGATGAAATCAACTCATGCCTAAAGACGGAGTTAGAATCAAAAGACTTGGGTTGAACTAATAATTGACTCCACCTTTAGATCGAGCATCTCCCTGATGAAGTTACGCTAGTCGACCTACCTAAAAGGTCAAGAGATTTATTGTATTTCATCCACATAGCTACCTAATGGTTAATTCAATCACTTGAAGTGGATGGAGACTCATTTATACTATAGAAGATAACAAAGATGAGGACCGGAAATTCCTTACTTATGTGCGATTGGAGAATTTAAAATGGTATTGACCATCCTTTGTTATTTTCGAGACATATATGATATTGGTCTATTTATGAGAGTAATGATATATTGACACATTTCATACTATTCTCTATGAGAATAATTAAACTTGTGTTGCACATATTAGTGTAGACCTTGAAGATTGTTATCTTGAGGGGAGTAACAAATTGTAAATAATCCTGAAGATTAGACTGATTCCTAAATGTCAAATGACCCTGAAAGTCAAATGGTTGTACTTTTTTTCCTTTCTAACACGAGTAAATGAGTCATTGAGATTGATTCATGAAAGAGTCAATGCAACACATAATCTCCAAAAGAGAGGCGGCATCAACAACCAGCAAATTCGTTCAAGTGACAATCTAGCAGATTTTTTTATAAATGCATTACCAACGTCAACATTCAAGAAGTTGTTACACAAGATCGATATGCACCGACTCAAGGATCAAGAATGACTATATTGAGGTGGAGCAGCTGTACTCTTTTTCTTTCAACCAGTTTTTATCCCAATAGATTTTTCTGGCAACGTTTTAACGAGACATCAATCTCTTTTAGGGACGGTCAATCAAGGGGGAGTGTTGTAAATATATTTTATATATATACTTACCATATATTGTGTTGACCATGTGAACCCTAAAAGCCCGTGAGCCCATCTTGTACTCAATAAATAGATGTCTCCACCCTCATAATAATACACATCTATTTTCCATCTTCTCTATTATTCTCTCATTCTATATATGTTATAACACTTTTCATATTGTATTTGAAGATAATTCTCACAAAATTTTAGTTGCGCTTATATTCATCAAACAAGCTTTTCTTAGTCCCTTCTCATTCATGGACTCGTGACATATATGAAGGAGTGCTGTTTAATTTCCAAAATAATTACAAAATTAATACCACTTGCCTAAAAAATAATTTGAGTAATATTTTGAGAATTATTTTTTTGAAAACTACTATTTTGAATATTTGCCTAGTTGAATTTTTATGTATTCCACTAGAAACTCTAATTATTATTTATATCCGATATGTTTTATTTAAAATACTATTATCATTTATGTAGAAATACAATATAAAAAGTAAAGTTTGACGGAAAATTTGATGGAATTTTAACTATGGAAAACTAGAAACTCAATCAGAAATTAAGAATTAAATACGATCTTGTTTAAAAATATAAATTTCAAATATTAAAAATATATAATATGAAAAATCCAATTAGAAACGAATTTTTGGTAGGAAACCTAGAGAAGGAAATATTCTCTTTATTATCGTCATTATCGACAAGGAAATAAATTTATGACAATTTCATTTCGGCCCGCTTGGTTGTCGGGAAAATAAAGTTTTAAGGGAATATAATTTTGAAGAAAATAATTATGGAAACCGCATTAATAGTACGGTTATCGGACCGATAATTGCAATGATCTCAAAATATTTACCAGTTACCACTTGTTTATTTTCTATGTAAATAAATTCAAGTTCTTTCATATTTTCTGAATGAAAAGTAATTACTTTTGTTTTTTATTCTTTGAAATGCTAAGATAATAAATTAAAAGTGTATTTTTCTTGTAGATATTTATTTGGTAAAAATGTGTTAGTTTGAGAAATATTTTTGAAAGAGTGTTATTTAGAAAATAATTATTTTGGAGTGTAATTTTCGCAATTGACTCGGGGTTTTTTTTTGTCTAAGGTGAAAAGTATCATTTATATTTAGTGAGTTTCTAAAATATTATTATTCAAAAAAATATTTCTCAAAGTATTATAATTTGAAAAGGTATAGTAGAACTTTATAATTTAATACTCGATTAATTAATAACTTCTCTAAGATAATATTTTTTTAGGTTCCGACTTAGTACAGTATAAAAATTATCAAATTCAATAAAATAATATGATAATAATTTTTAGAGAACTCCAACATAAATATATGGTCCGTCAATATCAAAAATTAATAATCATTAATTACCAATAACACTAAGGCAATTTAATGAAATATTATTCTAGTGTTGCCTATTTTTTCTTAAATCTAAATCCAATTGAATCTTATCTCTAATTTTTCTAATTGTAGAAAACGATTCTTATATTGTTTTCTCGAATTGCACCATAAGATTGTGAAGAGTCCTAAACGCAATATTACTTCCTTGCGCGTAACTGATTTAGAGAGAACGAATGTGCATGCGGGATCTATCCTGCTCTGATACCATGTTGAATACGAACTGAGCTAATAGAATATGCGGAAGTAAGTTTTCATATATTGAAACAGTACATATAAATACAATAATACATATCCTAAAAGTAAGGAAAGAAATATTATGTACACATATTATAATAGAAGTTGGAGATATATTAGGAAGCTTTGACGTAGTCTCTCTAATAAGTCTCCATAATTCCATGATTATCTCTCCTCTAATATGTCTCCATAATCCCATGATTATCGCCAACAATCAAGCACCTGAATTCTGGGATCTGGTACAGATCACTTGTCTCCCTCCTCAAATGTAATGTGCATTTATTTGGGGATGAGATCACATGTTCAATAAATCTCTGTTCAATTGGTGCCTGATTAAAAACAACGTAGTTCAATATTATTTTCATTGGATTCCAATAACTTTTATGTATTAAAGTTTATGCCAACTAGGATTCCACTTAGATAACTTTTCTCAACTCTCTAATTCCTTTTTTTAAATCTCGTTTAAATCTGATTTTATTAATTTATTTGCATTAAAAGTTAATGTTATTGTTTTCATTGGATTATATCCATTTACAATATTGGACAAAAATATATTTTCATTGATTGCGACTAAGGGTGTCTTTGTAATTGTTTATTATAAAACTTTTTATTTGCTTTTGCTTAAAGTAAAAAAAAAGTTGCATTAAGTAGTTTTTGGCATTAATATTAAAAATCAGATATTTATGGTTGTTTCGAAAATTATGGTGCTTTAAGCACCAAGAGTGCCTGAATAGATATTTATAAATTTAAGCAAACTTGCTGCATAATTTTATATAAGCCAACGTAGAAAACAAGTTTTTGCAAACACTAAAACTTGTTTCCACGGTCAAAAAGCAGATAATTTGTGTCCTACCGATAAGTCTTATTATCAATTTTAATTTTTAATCTTCTTACAAAAGTTTTTTTAAAAAAAAATTTACATAAGAGTTACAACGAAATTATTAGATAAAAAATCAAATAAAAATTATGGCGAATCACTTATATATTTAGGCGGGAAAACAACAGCCTGTCTATTGGGTATTTGGGTTTCGTGCGACTCCTCAACTCCTACATCAACTTCACTGCATCTCCTCCTCTAGGGGTGTCTAAACGGGATCGGTTCCGAATACCGAACCGAAAAAGTCGGTATTGGGATACCGAAATACCATGTTTCGGGATATGGTATTGGTATCAGTATTGCTTTCCCCATGTATACCGGTATTTGGTATAATTGATACCGTATGGGATTTACCGAAATCTTGAACAAATTATTTAGCATAATTAAATAATTAATTATTAGTTAAAATTAGCCAATTACTAAATTAGGTCTCCCGTTTCAATTCGAACTCTCGATTTACAATCAGAATTCATAAATCAGAATCTCTTTCCATCTCTCAGCTCGGCTAGTTACTCTCCGGCCTTCTCGAATCGCCGCCCCTCTACCACCGACCGGCGGCTACCCATGCCGACCCCGCGTAAAGCGGCACATCTGCTCCCCTCCACCACGCCGTAGCCTGTAATTAAAGGCGTACGCCCCCTGCCCCCTGTCACGTTCGTGGAATTTCATGTGCGGCACTAGCAAATTGACGTTGCCTCGAAGCTTGCTAGTCAGCCAACCTTCGAACAAACACACTTTTAGAGAGAGAAAGTAGAGAGAGAAGCTCTTGGAGAATGCTTGTATATTACTCAAGACTTGGATGATTTATAAATAAATGAAGTTGGGCCCCTCTCCTACAATGAAAGACTTAGATCAATTCGATATAAGGGCTCCTATCAATCCGTTATAAATCAAATCAATCATCTAATCAATCACTTATCAATCGTATCAATCACTATCAATCACTTATATCTTTCCATATTGATATAGGCCTTATCTACACATCTAAAATCTTCTACAAGTATCTACAAGCCTCCAAAAGGGAAAAAACCCAGAATCCTAGCCCAAGACTAGCGAAGTAAATCCCGGCCCACTTGGCCCAATACTCCGCAACATGCCCCTTAGCCCATCTCGAACATGTGGCGCGTGACATTCTCCCCCACTGAATTTGGCGATGTCCTCATCGCATCCGACTTGTATGCTTCGAGCTCGCCTACTTCTAGCATCGACCCCCGCCTTTGCTAACTTCTCTAACTTCGTTTTGGTCTTCACTTGAGCAATCTTGAGCCTCGCGGTCCCTCGGTCATCTTCGATCATCCTCGCCGCCCTCCTCAAGCCTTGCTTCGTTGTTCCACCCCTCTGGGTGATGGACTTCACGCCTCCCGTCGGGACTTTGTTGGCCCTCCCGATCTTATCCAATAGGTGCATTGTCGAGACAAGCTTGGTTGATTGTACCTCTTCCCTAGATAACGACACCACGCTTGGCTTGTCACCCTCCGTGATGAGCAGGATGTCGGCATAAGGAATTGGTATGACCTTGACTAAATCCACAAACTCCATGCCAAACATCATTGGATAATCGTCCATGGACACAATGAAACACTTGAAAGCAGGTCTTTCTTCACCTTTGTCTCTGTGGGTGTTCCTTCCCTTCTCAGTCTTGCGGTGCTTTGGAGGACTCTCATTGTCACGGAGGTCTCCCCCACTCTTCGCCTTGTCCTCTCGATTTTTTGGTGTCTTTGAGTCCTCTGACTTTTTGAACTCGATCAACGACTCGACAATGTCGATTGCAGTAGTTAGATCTGGCACTCCTTGGCGTTGGATCTCCAAATTGACCCAATTTTGTAACCCATCCTTGAAGGCAAACAAAGCCTTCTTCTCCGGATAAAATGGAATCTCCAAAAGCACATCACAAAACTCTTTAACATAATTGCGAATCATACCTTTCTGCGATAGATGTGGCAACTTGACTCTTGCCTCCTCATCGGCATTCTCCGAATAGAATTGTCGTTTGATCTCCCTCCTGAACTCATTCTACGTCTCGATGGTATAAGTCTCTCGCTCGATGCCGCCACACAATTGCCTCCACCACACCATGGCGGTGTCCTCAAAGTAGAGTGCGACACTATCGACCCGATGGGTGTCCTCCTCCACGCCCAACGCATTGAAGTAACTCTCAAGGCTCCAATGGAAGTTGTCAAGCTTTTTTGCGTTCCTCGACCCCTTATACGCCCTCGGCCTTGGAACATCAACCCGTCCAGAGTTTGCAACCACCGTCGGTTGGGTAATTCTGCCTCCTTGAGCAATTGCCCGCTTGCAAAGGATCAACTCGTCCTTCACATCTCTCAACTCCGCTTGAGTTTTCTCCAAGTCGGTTCCCAGCGAAACAAGCCTAGCCTCGTACATGTCCTCCAACGCCCCGACGCGATCCATAAGCTTAGTCAATACCTCGTTCAAAGTGCCTTGCATCTCTCCACGGAGCTCGTCCCTTCCCTTGTCGAGATCCTCGATGCGTTGGTCCATCTAGTCAAACTTGCCTTGCCCCTCGCCAAGCTTTAGCTCGACCCTCACGAGCCTAGAGTTGAGATCCGTCATCACGTCCCAAGAAGTTGCCATCTTGGCCTTAGCTTATTTCACGACCTCCACATTCTCCACATTCAAAGCTTCACTCGTATCCGCCATTCCTCTCGTATGCTCGGACTGTACTCCTCTTGGAGCTCTGATACCAACTTTCACATGTGCGGAATTTCACGTGCGGCACTAGCAACTTGACGTTGCATCGAAGCTTGCTAGTCAGCCAACCCTCGAACAAACATAATTTTAGAGAGAGAAAGCAGAGAGAGAAGCCATTGGGAGAATGCTTGTATATTACTCAAGACTTGGATGATTTACAAATGAATGAAGTTGGGCATTTATAGCCCCTCTCTTACAATGAACCACTTAGATCAATTCGATCTAAGGGCTCCTATCAATCCTTGATCAATCATATCAATCATCTAATCAATCACCTATCAGTCGTATCAATCACTATAAATCGTACTCCCTCCGTCCCGTTATTTGTGGCTCAATTGGTTTCGGCACGGGAATTAAGAGAGTAGATGATAAAGTATGAGAGAGAGTAGATGATAAAGTATGAGAGAGAAGATGAATAAGATAATGAGAGAAAGATGATAGAGTAGGAGAGAGAATGTAATAAAGTAGTAGAGAGAAGATGATAGAGTAGGAGTAATTTTTTACTACATTAGGAAAGTGGGCACAAATAATGGGACACCCCTTTCGGAAAAGTGAGCCACAAATAGGGGGACGGAGGGAGTATTAATCACCTAGATCTTTCCATATTGATCTAGACCTTATCTACACACCTATAATCTTCTAAAGTATCTACAAGCCTCTAAAAGGAAAAAAACCCAAAAGCCTAGCCAAAGACTAGCTTCTAGTAAAACCCGTCAATCATCTAATCAATCACCTATCAATCGTATCAATCACTATTTATCGTATCAATCACCTAGATCTTTCCATATTAACACACCTAAAATCTTCTACAAGTATCTGCAAGCCTACAAAAGAAAAAAAAAACCCATAAGCCTAGCCAAAGTCTAGCTTCTAGTAAAACCCGGCTTGCTACATAACATGCCCGTTAGCCCTCTCGAACATGCAGCACGAGACACCCCGCAGCCCGTCGGCCTCAGCTCGACCCTCCCTTTGAGTCCTCTCCCCCTTGGCGGCAATAACACGAAGGCATAATTTTGTTTTTTGGTTTTTCTTGACCTTTTTCTTGGCATTTTGGTTTTTCTTGGCCTTTTTCTTGGCGTTTGTCTACAAGATGAGTTCTTGGTGTTCAGTTTCTTGAAATTTTGTTGGAGAATTTTAGTGATTGGGAATGGATTTGAGTGATTTTTTTTAAAAAAGAGATACATTTTTCGGGATTTTCGGTAATCTCCAATACCAATGGCATTTTAACCGCCCCAAATACCGTTTAGGAATACTGCTATAGGATCGGTATTGGGATTGAATCATAAAATAGTAGATCAATGTATGCAACGAGTAAAAGTGATGATAAAAAGCAAAAGTGATGATAAAAAGCTAAAGTGTTGATAAAAGGTCCCCGTCGTGAAAGAGACGCCGCATTACTACTAGCTATTGGAAGAAGCGCTATATTATTAACTTTTGTACGGGATATAACTCGTATGCCAGTAAAAAGACGTGTGTAGAAATAAACAATCAAGAAATTTAAGAGAAACCCGAAATTTCGCGTAGCCTTCTCCTCTTACTCCATTATTCAACCAACATTCTCACTGTTTAGCCAAACAACTCTGAGATTCGTTGATCGTTTGTATTTTGTTTCATACCTTTGCCTTTTCTGTTCCGCTGAAGCGCTGTTTCACTAGTGTTGTAGGTATCGATGGAGAGAAGAGACGCGAAAAGGCAAGGAGCGGCGATAAGTATCGATTTGGGGACGTGTTACTCGTGCGTTGGAGTTTGGCAGCACAACCGCATCGAGATCATAGCCAATGACCACGGCAACCGCATGACACCGTCCTGTGTGGCCTTCACCGACGCCGAACGTTCAATCGGAGACGCTGCCAACAATCAAGTCAACACCAATCCTGTTAATACAGTTTTCGGTGAGGTTTCCGTACTCTAATTTTGTGTTTTCATGGTTGTATATGATCCCTATAGATACTGTCTTCAAATGCAAATCAATTAAAATCGGTACGGTTAGGGTTTAGTATACTAGCATACAGCAAGGGATCTTCTATCCCACTGTGTGTCCCACTACATTTTTCATTCTTAAAGTTGACTACTAACCCCGTACGGGGTTACTTCAGTGGGACATGTAGTGGGACATAGAGTGAGATAGAAGATTCGGACTCTTGGATCGATTTCCGTATGTATGTAATTATTTTGTTTTGATAGTTGTATATGACTGTAGCTGAAGTTAATTTCACATTCGTTACTTATGCTACTGCCTTGGTCCTATATTGTCAGAAGTGATAAATTCCACTATCACTTCCGTGCTAAATTTGAATATTCATATACTGAATCTTGTTCCAGTAGAGTAATGTTTTAAGTGTCTTTGCAATTAACGAGCATCCTGCTTCTAATTGCATCTTGCTCTATGTATAGCTGAGGCGTTTATCGGATCTGTTGTCAAGAACACTGTGGTGACAGTGCCTGCTTACTTCAACGACTCTCAGAGACAAGCCACCAAGGATGCTGGTACGATTGCAGGCCTTAATGTTATGAGAATCATCAATGAGCCTACTGCTGCAGCTATTGCGTATCGTCTGTATAAACAATTCATAAGATTTAAATATCAACAGACCTCTGTTTTGGGAACTGATTCACTATTTCAAGATAATATGTGTTATACTTTGCTTGTCATCGAAAATCGCAACTTAAAATGTGCACTTCATAACTTAGGCTGTACGGTTACACTGTACGATATGGACATGAATTTCTAGAAAACTTGGGACACTGATACAAAGGTTAACACGAATGTCGTAGTGTCCGATAAGATATGTGGAGATTTTCAAAAATTCGTGATTTTTACTTAATGACTTAATTGGAGTTAGCATCTTAAGAAGTTGTTCATGATTGGGCTCACAATTCACAAATCAATAAGGTATAATTCTAAAAAAGCTTCTCATGAACACATGAACTAAACCATTCATAAACAAAAGGATTTAAATATCAAATTCATAATCACTTATTACTATCAAGAAACAAAGATTATATAGATATAATTTTTAATTTAAGAAATAATATTTTGCATTTTATTTTGAATATTTATCATCAATCAAGAAATTATATTTTATATTTTACTCTGAAAATCTAGGACAATACACATAGTTTTTATATTTATTCTCAGTAGACCACAAATATCCATTGATTTTTTCAAAAAAAACTAAAATGATTACCTTTTTATTCTAATTTTCTTTAAACCCCAAAAAAGTTTGAATTGCACTAATAGCTAGAAAGTAAGTGTCAATAGATAAGAAAATTTTAGATTCTCATGATTAATGCTACTATGTAGTAAGAATATAACTAAAATTAATAACACAGCAGTTGTACTACAAAAGTTTCAAACTTAAGTTTTTCACCAATTTTTGAATGATCGAATTACACGAATAAAATCACCTATCCAATAAATTCATGTCGAATTAATGTGCGATTCAAAACGACGTAGCTTTGTATTAAAATAAATTGCACCCTTTAATTATTTATTAAATTCTTTTTTTTTAATCTTATCCTTTAATTTGTAATTTTTTAAAACAAAACTACGTCGTTATATCATATCATATCTTACAAATTAAATCTAAAAAAGATATGGGTTTCGTTATATTTCTACTATTCAGAAACTCATGCCTGGAGGCTAGAAAATCGAAATAATGTGATGTATTTATATACATTTTTAACTTGATGAAGTAGTGCTCTTTCAACTTTGGTCTTGAATACCAAAATGTATAATTTTTCCATGGAGAAATAGATAAAGCCTCCGGTCGAGTGCGTCACAAATGATCCGAAACTTGATCCAACTATGCAACGCGACGCTGGTCCATACACCTTATCAAATTCCTGTCACACATTTATAAATAAATAGGTTTAATTTAGAAAATTATTTTGCAATATTCATTTTCTTAGGCAGACAAGTACATATTGTTCGTTCATTTGTGTCGAATGCATGCCCACTATCAAGCTCATGAATTCTAGGATCTGTCGAATGACCGCACTAATAGTACGGTTACCGTATTGATAATTGCAATGATTTCAAAATATTTACCAGTTACTACTTGTTTATTTGTTATGAAAATAAATTCAAGTTCTTACATATTTTTTGAATTAAAAGTAAGTACTTTTGTTTTTTTATTCTTCCAAGTGCTAAGATAATAAAATAAAAGTGTATTTTTTTTGTAGATATTTATTTTGTAAAAATGTGTTAGATTGAGAAATATTCTTAAAAGAGTGTTATTTAGAATATAGTTATTTTGGAGTGTTATTTTCGCAATTAACTCGGGTTTTATTTTTTTTTTGTCTAAGGTTCCGACTTAGTCAAGTATAAAAAAAATTAAATCCAATAAAATAATAAGATAATAATTTTCAGAGAACTCCAATATAAATATATGGTCCGTTAATATCATAAATTGATATTCATTTAAAATTACCAATAACACTAAGGCAATTTCATGAAATATTATTCTAGTGTTGCCTTTTTTTTCTTAAAACTTAAATCTAATTGAATCTTATCTCTAATTTTTCTAATTGCATAATTTTTTTTTGATATTGCTTTCTCGAAATGCACCATAAAATTGTGAAGAGTCCTAAACGCAATAAGTGCTTCCTTGCGCGTAACTGATTCCAATGGAATTGTATTATTTTAGTGTTTTTTAGTGTTCATTGTAAATTTGAGTTACTTAAACACATTCTTCTCGTTTTTTAAATGGATATATTATTATTCCTTAAGAAATTCATATATTTCATTGTTTCTTAATAGTAAATAGTAAAATGACATTACATATGATACATATATATAAACTTACAACTTATGATATTTATCTACTTAGAATTCAATTCCATTGAAGTTCGAAAACTCCCTGTAAATTAATGAATTCCATAGCAAGCCGGAAACATTTGAATTTGTAATTCCAAAATCCGAAAAGAATATCCTTGAAGGATATAAATGTGTCTGTGTTAAAAAGAGAAATAAAAATTGCGAAATATAGGGCAATACTCGCAACACAAGTCTCTCTCAAAGATCGAGAATCAATTATAAAAACTCTCCCATAAAAGGCGCCATTATATTTTAGAATCCGATTAATCTACTTATGTCACGAAGGCTTGATATGCGCTTTATGGATGTAGTAAATATCTATATATATGATAAACTAGATAGTGACATATATATAAGAATCCTTGAAGGATTCAACTTGCTCAAAGAATGTAAGTCAAAAATAAATTTTCATAGACTGTAAAAGTCATTGTAAGGGTTGAAATAGTACAGCCGCATATGAACGACGAGTATCCCTTAACAGAAAGGTACAAAAATAATAACTTGAGTTTGATTGAAACTCATATAGAACATAATACTTAAATGTATACTTCGTCTAAATGTTTAGCAGTATCATCAATTAAATTGAATGATTTAGGAATTTTAGTTTTAAGAAATTCTATCTTATATTTTATCTATTTTTTATGCCATGAAGAACAGAAACCGACATTTTATGTTGTTCATTGTTTTTTTTCAGAATGTTCACATCAAATTTGTGAAAATCAATTAACTGTAATAAATAATAGTTTAAAATATATACATATATATATATATATATGAACAACATGGTGAAATTGATACTGTTTTGAAAAATTGTTAGAGGTGTCGGCTTAAATTTATTCTGGTTGTTAAATTGTCGTAGTGCATGCATTTATGATATTGGATTATGCCACAGTGAAGTTGTTTATGTGCTTAAATAAATCAATATATGTTTATCTTGAAATGTTGTATTAATGCATACATGACATTCATTTTACAAAATATTAAATCAAGTTTTATTATTGGTCAGACGCACAAAACTTAATCACTTGATATATATTGTTCTTTCATTCAAAAGGTTAAGGTGGTGTTTTTTTCTTTTATCCTTATTATATTCTATACAATTTTTCTCATGCGTTATTCAGTACAGACAGAGGCTTCGAGCTATTCAAGCAGTAAACCCTTCGGGTTAGCCCTAGGGTTAGCCTTCGGGCAATTCACGCAGTTAAAGCTTTGGGTTAGCCCTCAAGCATTCACGCAGTAAAACTTTCGGATTAAACCTTCCGGGTTTGCATGTCTAATTTCTCATGTTAAATTTTTTTATAGTTTATAGTTTGGATAATGTTTGCCCCCATTGAGTAGTCGTACTCACCCCTCTATATTTTCACTTTTTCAGATCATGGTCCGGCAGATACTTGAAGTGGCAGATGGTGATGGTCACACACGTAAAAGGATCTAAAACACTTTTTAACGCATTAATTAAGTTTTTATCTTGAACTATGAATTTGTCTCTATTTAATTCCGTGAACTAGAAGGTGCACATATTTTTGATTCAAGACTTCCGCTATTATGAAATTCATTAAAACCTTTTTTTTTAAATATACTATTTTTGAAAAATTAAATTGAGAAGACTGAATTTATGGACGAGGTGAGGCCCCCTTAAAAAGTTACGAAAATTGGGGCGTTACAGTGGCAGAATCAACATCCAGCAAATTCGCTCAAGTAACAATCTATCTGATTCTTTTACAAAGGCAATACTGACGTCAACATTGAAGAAGTTGGTACACTAGATCGATATGTGCCGACTCAAGGATCAACAATGACTACATCGATGTGGAGCAATTGTACTCTTTTTTTTCGACCAATTTTTATCCCAATGAGTTTTTTTCGCAAGGTTTTAACGAGACAATCGTTTCTTTTAGGGATGGTCAATCAAAAGGGAGTGTTGTAAATATATTTTATATATATATATTTATTGTGATGATCATATAAACCCTAAAAGTGCATTAGCCCATCTTGTACTCTATAAATAGAGGTCTTCACCTTCACAATAATACATTTCTTATTCCGGCTCTCTCTATTATTTTCTTGTTCTATTTTGTTTATAACATTATAGTTGATATATTATTTATCTATATATAATAAAAATAAAACATCGCACGAAAATATAAGAAGTATGCTAAACTTCTTATATATGTACCACTTCATGACTTAAAAATTTAATAACTTCGACGATTTTCAATCTAAATCTCATTTTAGTGCAACTTGTTCAGACATCAGAATTATTTAAGTGTTGCCATTAATAAATTATTGATGATCACACTAATAATGACGATCACCCTACCGATAATTATTGTAATATCTAAATATTTGCTAGTTACACTTGTTTATTTGCTATGTAAATAAATTAAAGTTCTTTAGTATTTTCGAAAAATAAGTATTTCTTTTTATTCTTCAAAATGCTAAGATAATAAAATTAAATGAAAAAATAAAATGTATATTTTTTTGGTAGATATTTATTTAGTAAAAAAGTAAAATATTTTTGAAAAAAATATTTTTTTTAAGAATAATTATTTTGGAGGTAGTATTGTGGCAATTGACTCTGTTTTTTTTTCCGCCTAAAGTGAAATGTATCATTATATTGAGCGAATTTCTAAAATATTATTATTCAGAATTTTTTTTCTCAAAATATTATAACTTGAAAATTTAATATCTCCTATATTATTAATACATGACTTTTTTTTTTCGAAATTTCGTTCCTTCCCTTTCCCATGAAGAATAATAAAGAAAATATCTTATTTTTTAGATTTATTAAAAAAGCACATTTCAACAATAATTTGTTTTCTGTCTGTTTTGTTTTTTAAGTATTTTTTTCTACTCGAATTTGCATACTTGGTTTTAATAATTATTGATGTTGATATTTGGTATATTTATTTTAAATATTTAGATACTTTTAATTTAAAACAAATTAAGATACATTTAATAACGGAAAATTTGATGGAAATTTAACTGTGGAAAATTGAAATTGAATCAGCATTATGTCCTTACTTAAAAATATTAAAAATATCAAATATGAGGAAAATTAGAAAAGGAAATATTTTCTTTATCATTGTTAGGGGTGAAAACGGATCGGATATTATCCGCCCGATCCGGAGTCGGATCCGATCGAGATCAAATCCGGGGAGCAAATCTAGTATCCGATCGGATACGGGTTCGAATTTGGATAGCCTAAATCGGATACGGATTCGAATTCGGATTTCACATTTTTCGCCCGTATCCGATCTTTCCTGTATTTAATCGGATATTTCCCGGATTACGAATTCGGATATTTCCCGAATTATGAATTCGGATATTTGAATTATTTAATAATTTATTTTTTAATATAATAATAAATTAAGATTAAGAAAATATATTAATATATATATATATATATATATTAAAATTTTGGAATTTTTTCGTACTTTCTTGATCCTAAAAATTATGCTATTCATAATGGATAATATATTAACTATAGTTTGCATTAAAAATTCTATTAAATATTGTATACATAATTTTTTCATTTGTTGCAACCACAAATAGATGGTTATTTATGAATCATATTATCCGATTATTGTTATTCGAATTCGATCCGAATTCGTCATATATCTGCCTTGTATTCGTATCCCAAATATTCTGAATCCGTATTTGTACCCTGCCTTCACGTATTCGACTCTGAATTCGAGAAAAAAAATATGGGACAAAATATGAAAAGAACACTATTCGTCCGTATTCGACCCGTTTTCATCCCTAATCATTGTCCTAATTGATAAGGAAAAAAATATAGGACAATTCCATTTAATATTTTTTGACTTGTTATTTTGGGAATTATTTAAGGAAAGTGCATGGTATTTAAGGAAAGTGCATGGTATTAATTTTCTAAGAGTTATGAGAAGTAGTATTTATTTGGAGAATATATCATTATGAACATACCATAATACTCGGTTACGCCCTCCATTTGCTTTGAATGCTGTCAGTCTGTCTCAATACAAGCGAATCAAATTCAATTCTTGTACTATAAATTTCCCTTCACTCCACACATTTGCGACAAGCAACCAATACCATTTCTTACAATTACTTCTCAACGATGTTTTCGAGCAGAAGTGTTGTGTTTGTCTTGAGTTTCCTCTGCTTAGGCGTAGCAGCATGGAGCCAGGGCTACCCACCAGCACCCAACACTAAAAGATTAGACCACCCTTCTTACACCGTCGTCGAATCCAACCAAGACTTCGAAATCCGAAGCTATGAAGAGGCTCATTGGGTCTCCACCACTTCCATCTCTGCTCCTTTTTACACTAAAGGTGCCTACAAAGGCTTCCGAAGGTAATTTCCTCCTTGCCCTTCTAAAATAAAATATTTAATAAAAATAAATCAATTAATTTTAAGAAATATTCCAGCTGTGGCATTATTTGTTGCTCACTTCCCTATTTGAGACGTGCCAATAAATGTGGACTAAATTTCCGTGACAAAAAAAAATAAGCCACCATATTTTTTTCTCAGTCTTAATAGTGCATGCATGCCTGCATACTAACCCTATCTCCCTCATGTCATGCAAACACCAGACTGTTCAATTACTACTTCGGCGGCAACAAACAGCGCGTGCGGATCGACATGACTGCGCCGGTTCTAGTCGACGTCGACAACTCAACCTACATCGTCAACTTCTACCTACCGAATAAGTACCAAAAGGACTCTCCGCCGGAGCCTCTGTCGTCGGACATAGTGCCGGTGAAACTGCCTAAGTATAAGTACGTGGCTGTTCGGAGATACGGCGGATTTATTAACGAGATGAATATCATGGATGAGCTTGCTGCGCTTAAGAATGCCCTTAAGGGCACGAAGTATGAGAAGGCCGCTGGGATCGAGCAGTACACTGTCGTCGGCTATAACTCGCCGTTCGAATTATTTGGCCGTGTTAATGAGATCTTTATATGGTTCAACTGATTTCTGATAGCGCTTCATTAGTAGCTGAATAATTGCTATCATTTTGTTGTATTATGTATGGAAAAATAGTCGCTGAATAATTGCTTTCATTTTGTTGTATTATGTATGACAAGTAGTCCCTCAATAATTGCTATCATTTTGTTGTTATATATATGGAAAATATTTAGAAAGGACCATATAATCTCGGCGAGGATATCATGTATGATTAATTGAATCTTTTGCACTTGTTCGACGACATTTTTGCAAGGCTAGTAAAGACAATCAATTTATTTTTCCTATTTTCTTTTCATATTGTATTTGAAGATAATTCTCCCAAAATTTTAGTTGCGCTTATATTCATCATACAAGCTTTTCTTAGTCCCTTCTCATTCATTGACTCCTGCCATATATGAAGGAGTGCTGTTTAATTTCCAAAATAATTGCAAAATTAATATCACTTGCCTAAAAAATTATTTGAGTAATATTTTGAGAATTATTTTTTTGAAAAAGAATCACTTAAATAGGATAGATGTGAACATGGGTAATGTGGTAAAAAAATCACATCAATAGCTGGCGACATTCATTGTCAGAGCGGACGTCTTCCCCACAAGCTGTAACACAGCCTGATTCAGAGCGAACGCACACAAATTATCTGTTTGTTGACCGTGGAAACAAGTTTTAGTGTTTGCAAAAATTTGTTTTCTGCCTTGGCTTATCTAAATTTATGCAGCAAGTCTACTCAAATTTATAAATATTTATTCATGCACTCTTGGTGCTTAAATCATCATAATTTTCGAAACTACCATAAATATTTAATTTTTAATAATAATGCCAAAAACTACTTACCTTTAATTAAATGCAACTTTTTTCTACTTTAAGCAAAAGCAAATAAAAAGTCTTATGATAAATAATTGCAAAGACACCCTTAGTCATAATCAATGAAAATAGATTTTTGTCCAATATTGTAAATGGATATAATCCAAAGAAAACAATAACATTAACTTTTAATGCAAATAAATTAATAAAATCAGATTTAAACGAGATTTAAAAAAAAAAAGGAATTAGAGAGTTGAGAAAAAGTTATCCAAGTGGAATCCCAGTTGGCATAAACTTTAATACATAAAAGTTATTGAAATCCAATGAAAATAATATTGAACGTATAAAAAGGAGAGGGAGAAAGAGTGGGTCAGTATCGAATATATATTTAACCGAATGAAAATAAATAATACTTCCTCCGTTCCATTGATAATATTTTATTTCCTTTTTAGGATGTTCGACTTATCTTGTCACTTACCGAAAATGGTAAGGAATAAGTGGACCACAATCATCTCGCCTTCTTCTAGCATTGACCCCGCCTTTGCTAACTTCTCTAACTTTGTGTTGGTCTTCACTTGAGCAATCTTGAGCCTCACGGTCCCTCGGCCGTCTTCGATCATCCTCACCGCCCTCCTCAAGTCTTACTTCGTTGTTCCACCCCTCCGGGTGATGGACGTCACGCCTCCCATCGGGAGTTTGTTGGCCCTCCCAATCTTATCCAATAGGTGCATTGTCGAGACACACTTGGTTGATTGTACCTCTTCCCTAGCTAACGACACCACACTTGGCTTGCCACCCTCCGTGATGAGCAGGATGTCGGCATAAGGAATTGGTATGGCCTTGACTAAATCCACAAACTCCATGCCAAATACCATTGGATAATCGTACATGGACACAATGAAATACTTGAAAGCAGGTCTTTCTTTACCTTTGTCTCTGTCGGTGTTCCTTCCCTTCTCAGTCTTGCGGTCTTTGGAGGACTCTCATTGCCACGGTGGTCTCCCCCACTCTTCGCCTTGTCCTCTCGATTTTTTGGTGTCTTTGAGTCCTCCGACCTTTTGAACTCGATCAACGACTCGACAATGTTGATTGTAGATCTGGCACTCCTCGCCGTTGGATCTCCAAATTGACCCAATTTTGCAACCCATCCTTGAAGGCAAACAAAACCTTCTTCTCATATTGTATCAATCACTATCAATCGTATCAACCACCTAGATCTTTTCATATTGATCTAGACCTTATCTACACACCTAAAATCTTCTAGAAGTATCTGCAAGCCTACAAAAGCAAAAAAACCCGTAAGCCTAGCCAAAGACTAGCTTCTAATAAAACCCGGCCCACTTGGCCCAATGCTCCGCAACATGTCCGTTAGCTCTCTCGAACATGCGGTGCGTGACACCCCGCAGCCCGTCGGCCACGGCTCGACCCTCCCTTTGAGTCCTCTCCCCCTTAGCGGCAATAACACAAAGGCATAATTTTGTTTTTTGGTTTTTCTTGACATTTTTCTTGGCATTTTGGTTTTTCTTGGCCTTTTTCTTGGCGTTTGTCTACAAGATGAGTTCTTGGTGTTCAGTTTCTTGAAATTTTGTTGGAGAATTTTTGTGATTGGGAATGGATAGGAGTGATTTTTTTTTTTTTAACAAGAGATACATTTTTCGGGATTTTCGGTAATCTCCAATACCAATGGCATTTTAACCGCCCCAAATACCGTTCACCGAATACTGCTATAGGATCGGTATTGGGATTGAATCATACAATAGTAGATCAATGTATGCAACGAGTAAAAGTGATGATAAAAAGCAAAAGTGATGATAAAAAGCTAAAGTGTTGATAAAAAGTCCCCGTCGCGAAAGAGACGCCGCATTACTACTAGCAAATATTTGAAGAAGTGGTATATTATTAACTTTTGTACGGAATATAACTCTTATGCCGGTAAAAAGACGAGTGTAGAAATAAACAATCAAGAAATTTAAGGGAAACCCGAAATTTCGCGTACTGACCGACAGCCTTCTCCTCTTACTCCATTATTCAACCAACATTCTCACTGTTTACCTCTCTCAGATTCGTTGATCGTTTGTATTTTGTTTCATACCTTTGCCTTTTCTGTTCCGCTGAAGCGCTGTTTCACTAGTGTTGTTGGTATCGATGGAGAGAAGAGACGCAAGGCAAGGAGCGGCGATCGGTATCGATTTGGGGACGTGTTACTCGTGCGTTGGAGTTTGGCAGCACAACCGCGTCGAGATCATAGCCAATGACCACGGCAACCGCACGACGCCGTCCTGTGTGGCCTTCACCGACGCCGAACGTTTAATCGGAGACGCTGCCAACAATCAAGTCAACACCAATCCTGTTAACACCGTTTTCGGTGAGGTTTCCGTACTCTAATTTTGTGTTTTCATGGTTGTATATGCTCCCTATAGATACTGTCTTCTACAAATGCAAATCAATTAAAATCGGTACGGTTAGGGTTTAGTATACTAGCATACCACTGCATCTAGAATTAGTACATGTCTGGTTGGTGGAGTTGTGACACTTCCTTTCAACTTTATTTAAAAAGACCTGCTGAAGATATTCTGATAAGGTAATATTTTGTTAGTAGATATGAAAACAAGAATGCAGAATGCTTTTGCGGATCGCTTATAAGATTTACTCTTGGATCGATTTCCGTATGTATGTAATTATTTTGTTTTGATAGTTGTATATGACTGTAGCTGAAGTTAATTTCACATTCATTACTTATGCTGCTGCCTTGGTCCTATATTGGTCAGAAGTGATAAATTCCACTATCACTTCCATGCTAAATTTGAATATTCATATACTGAATCTTGTTCCAGTAGAGTAATGTTTAAGTGACTTTGCAATTAACGAGCATCCTGCTTCTAATTGCATCTTGCTCTATGCATAAATTGGGAGGAACAAGTCTACTTCTATTTTTTTTGTGTGGACAATATCTGGTTTTGATCTGTATCATCTGTGATGCAGATGCAAAGAGGTTGATTGGGCTCAAGTTCAGTGACTCAACAGTTGAAAGTGACTCAAAACTGTGGCCATTCAAGGTCATTTCTGGCCCCAATGACAAGCCTATGATCGTAGTAACTTACAAAGGGGAGGAGAAACACTTTTCAGCTGAAGAGATCTCTTCCATGGTGCTATGCAAAATGAAGCAGATAGCTGAGGCGTATATCGGATCTATTGTCAAGAACGCTGTGGTGACAGTGCCTGCTTACTTCAACGACTCTCAGAGACAAGCCACCAAGGATGCTGGTACGATTGCAGGCCTTAATGTTATGAGAATCATCAATGAGCCTACTGCAGCAGCTATTGCTTATGGTCTGGATAACCAAGCTACTCGCTCCGAGAAGAAGAATGTTCTTGTGTTTGATCTCGGTGGTGGTACGTTTGATGTGTCTATACTCATCTTAAGCGAGGGCGTTTTTGAAGTTAAGGCTACTGCTGGTTATATTCACCTTGGAGGTGAGGATATGAACAATAGGATGGTGAATCACTTCGGGCAGGAGATCAAGCGGAAGCATAAGAAGGATATTAGTGGGAACCCTAGAGCTGTTAGGAGGTTGAGAAGTGGTTGTGAGAGGGCGAAGAGGATGCTTTCCTTTACCGCCCAAGCCAACATTGGGATAGATTCTTTGGTGGAGGGAGTGGATTTCAATTTAAGTATTACTCGTGCTAAGTTTGAGGAACTAAACATGGATTTGTTCAGGAAGTGTTTGGAACCGGTTGAGAAATGCTTAAGCGATGCAAAGATGGATAAGAGCGATGTACATGATGTAGTGCTGGTTGGGGGGTCGACTAGGATTCCGAAAGTCCAGCAGCTATTGCAGGAGCTGTTTGATGGTAAGGAGCTTTGCAAGAGCATAAATCCCGACGAAGCAGTGGCTTATGGTGCTGCTGTACAAGCTGCAATGTTGAGTGGTGAAGGCCTGCAGGATGTGCTTCTTTTGGATGTAACTCCGTTATCGCTTGGAGTTGGAATTGTTGGAGACATAATGAGTGTAGTGGTACCGAGGAACACAACTACACCTACCAACAAGGAGAAAGGTTTCACTACTGTTATGGATTATCAGACAAGTATTGAGTTTCCAGTGTACGAGGGCGAAAGAAGCACAGCAAGTGAGAACAATCTCCTAGGTGAATTCGTTCTTAGTGGCATCCCACCGGCGCTTAAACGTGTTGCTAAGATCAAAGTGTGCTTCAACATTGACGCCGATGGGATATTGAATGTGTCAGCCGAAGACAGGGAGACGGGTAACAAGAGCAATATCACCATCACGGATAATAAGGGTAGTCTTTCCACGCAAGATATTGAGAGGATGGTGAAGGAGGCAGAACAGTACCATTTGGAGGATGAGGCGCATAAGAAGAAGGTGGAGGCAATGAATGTTTTGGAGAACTATGAGTATAACATGAAGAATACCATCAATGATGACAAGAAGGGAGCGAAGCTAACTGCAGCAGATAAAAAGAAGATCAACGATGCTTTGGAGTCTACCATAGAATGGTTGGACTCCATCCAACTGGGCGAGGCCGACGAATTCGAAGACAAGATGAAGGAGCTGGAGAGCATCTGCAACCCCATCATCGCCAAGATTGAAGAAATAGACTGAGATTTTATTTCCCTCAACAGACCTCTGTTTTTGGAACTGATTCACTATTTCAAGATAATATGTGTTTTACTTTGCTTGTCATCGAAAACCGCAACTTAAAATGTGCACTTCATAACTTAGGCTATACGGTTACAGACATGCATTTCTAGAAAACTTGGGACACTGATATGAAGATTTAACACAACAATTGAAGTGTAAGATAAATTGATTTTGTATTTTTTCATCAGAATTAGGTGTTACGTGTCACAAAGCATATTTGAATGTCTTAGTGTCCGATACGATAGGTAGAGATTTTCCAAAAATTTTCAAATTCGTGATTTTTACTTGATGACTTAATTGGAGTTGACATCTTAAGAAGTTGTTCATGATTGGGCTCACAATTCACAAATCAATAAAGTATAATTCTAAAAAAGCTTCTCATGAAGACATGAACTAAACCATTCATAAGATTTAAATATCAAATTCATAATCACTTATTGCTATAAAGAAACAAAGATTATATAGCTATAATTTTTAATCTAAGAAATAATATTTTGCATTTTATTTTGAATATTTATCATCAATCAAGAAATTATATTTAATATTTTACTCTGAAAATCTAGGTCAATACACATAGTTTTTATATTTATTCAGCAGACCACAAATATCCATTGATTTTTTTCAAAAAAAAAAAATCTAAAATTAAAACCTTTTTATCCTACTTTTCTTTAAACCCCAAAAAAGTTTGAATTGCACTGATAGCTTGAAAGTAAGTGTCAATAGATAAGAAAATTTTAGATTCTCATAATTAATGCTACTATGTAGTAAGAATATAAGTAAAATTAATAACACACTGAGCAGTTGTACTACAAAAATTTCAAATTTAAATTTTTCAACAATTTTTGAATGATCGAATTACAATATCATATCTCACAAATTAAATCTAAAAAAGATATGGGTTACGTTATATTTCTACTCTTCAGAAACTCATGCCTGGAGGCTAGAAAACCGAAATAATGTGATGTTATTTGATAAGAGAGTAGACTAAACTTTTCTTATGAAAAGAGTAGCTAAAATTTGAGAATGAGGGGGGTGTATTGGATTGAGTTTGTTTTAGTATTAATATATTTACATTTTTTAAAGAAGTTTTTATATGTCTATGATATAAATCGAGTCTTTGGTTAAATCAAACTTAAAAAAAATTCAAAATAACACCATTCAAAAAGTACTTGTCAAAAATAACATAAATATGCCAATTAGGATTCCAATTATTTTTCCTCAACCCGCATTCTCTCTCTTCTTTCTCTTTTTATCTCGTTAATACTTCCTCCGTTCCATTGATAATGTATTGTTGAATTTAGGTGTGAAATTTAAGATTTTAAGTGTAAATGTGTAAAGCAGTGGTTTAAAAGTATAAGATAGTGTGGCCACTAGTTAGATGATTGTGGTCCATTCAGTCCTTATCATTTTAGGTAAATGACAATATGAGTCGAACACCCTAAAAAGAAAATAAAACATTATCAATGGGGCGGAAGGAGTATTATTTATTTTCATTTGAACTGGACCCACCCTTTCTCTCTCTCTCCTTTTTATAAGTTCAATATTAATTATTTTGATTCCAACAACTTTTATGCATTAAAGTTTATGTATTATTTTCATTGTATTATTTTGATTCCAACAACTTAAAGCATTTTTTTAATGTGATTAATTATTGTAGAGATAAATATGATTTTTAGGCGGAGAGCATTTACTTCTAATTGAGTAATTAGGAAAGGATTTAAAAAAAAAACAAAATTGTTCTACTTTAGGTTGCTGTCTCGAAATTTCCTAATAATAATGATCATTATTAGTTACTCCCTCCGTTCCATTCCATTAGTCCACTTTCTTTTCGGTACGGAGATTAAGAAAGTTGTTTGTTATGTGTAAAGTAGTATAAAGTAGTGGGGTCAACTAGAATATATAAGAGTGTTATTTTAAGTGAAAAAGAAAAGTGGACTAATGGAGTGGAACGGCCCGAAAAAGAAAACTGAATTAATGGAGTGAAATGAAGGGAGTATTAAATAGCATGACACTTTCCTCCACGGCTAGTGACGTGTTTAGCAGTATCATCAATTAAATTGAATGATTTAGGAATTTTAGTTTTAAGAAATTCTATCTTATATTTTATCTATTTTTTTTTTACCATGAAGAACCGAAACCAACTTTTTATGTTGTTCATTATTTTTTTCAGAATATTCACATCAAATTTGTGAAAATCAATTAACAGTAATAAATAATAGTTATAATATATACCTATATATATATGAACAACATGGTGTAATTGATCCTGTTTTGGAAAATTGTTAGAGGTGTAGGATTCAATTTATTCTGGTAGTTAAATTGTCATAGTGCATGCATTTATGATATTGGATTATGCCACAGTGAAGTTGTTTATGTGCTTAAATCAATATAAATTTATCTTGAAATGTTGTATTAATGCATACATGACATTCATTTTACAAAACATTAAATCAAGTTTTATTATAGGTCAGGCGCGCAAGACTTAAATTTAGGGGTGTATAATTTTATCGAAAATACAGTATACCGTGCATACCGTACCAAAAAAATACCGAAAAAACCGAATTTAAAGGTATACCGTACCGAAAATCACGATATCATACCGTACCGTAAATTTTCGGTACGGT
This sequence comes from Lavandula angustifolia, assembly GCA_028984105.1. Classification (NCBI taxonomy): domain Eukaryota; kingdom Viridiplantae; phylum Streptophyta; class Magnoliopsida; order Lamiales; family Lamiaceae; genus Lavandula; species Lavandula angustifolia. The sequence continues at coordinate 25,748,342 of CM054823.1, forward strand.
AACGGTATGAGTTTTCTCATACCGAGGTATACCGACACATGCCGACACATATTGAACCTACGGTACGTACCTGCACTTATTTGGTTTTGCCGATGACAAATATTATATATGAATAAATATTCTTAACTTTATTTATCTTTCTGTCATTATATTATATTTATGTAATATCTATTTATGTAATATCTATATATTGTGTTATCTTGATTCATGACATAAATTAATATAGCAACTCTTATCATGATATAAATTAATAAATCAACTCTTATATATTACGTTATCATGATATAAATAGAATATCTATATATTGTGTTTTTGTATTAATAGGATATTACTCTTATTTCATACATTTCATTTTTCGGTATAATTTTAATTTTCGGTATACCGTCAACCTTCGGTATACCGTGAAGGTTAACAGTATACCGTAAATCCAACACGGTAACGGTATGCTAAATCTTTGATACCGGACTTTCGGTTTACCGATCTTCGGTATACCGAAGTCAACAGTACGGTAACGGTATGAAAAATCTCATACCGTTACTTTCGGTACGGTATAAGGTATGACAAATTTTGTCCGGTATACCGTACCGAAACACCCCTAGACTTAATCACTTGATATACATTGTTCTTTCATTCAAAAGGCTAAGGTGAGTTTTTTTTCTTTTATCCTTAGTACAGTTTTCTCATGCGTTATTCAGTACAGGCAGAGCCCGCGGGCTATTCACGTAGTAAAACCTTCGGGCAATTCACACAGTAAAACCTTCGGGTTAGCCCTCAGGCATTCACGCAGTAAAATCTTCGGGTTAGCCCTCGGGCATTCAAGCAGTAAAACCTTCGGGTTAAGCCTCAGGCCTTGCATGTCTAATTTCTCATGTTAAATTTTTTATAGTTTATAGTTTTGATAATGTTTGCCTCCACTGAGTAGTCGTATTCACCCCTCTATATTTTCACTTTTTAGATCATGGTCCGGCAGATGCTTGAAGTGGCAGATGATAATGATCACACACGTGAAAGGATCTAAAACATTTTTTAACGCATTAATTAAGTTTTTATCTTGAACCATGCATTTATCTCTATTTAATTCCGTGAACTAAAAGGTGCACATGTTTTTGATTTAATACTTCCGCTATTATGAAATGCATTAAAATCTTATTGTTTTTTTAAATCTATTATTTTTGAAAAATTAAATTGAGAAGATTGAATTTATGGACGAGGTGACGCCCCTTTAAAAAGTTATGAAAATTGGGGCGTTACAGTGGCGGAATCAACATCCAGCACATTCGCTCAAGTTACAATCTAGTTGATTCTTTTACAAAGGCAATACCAACGTCAACATTGAAGAAGTTGGTACACTAGATCGATATGTGCCGACTTAAGGATCAACAATGACTATATCGATGTGAAGCAGATGTATCCTTTTTTCTTCGACCAGTTTTTATCCCAATGGATTTTTCTGGCAAGGTTTTAACGAGAGAGTCGTTTCTTTTAGGGATGTTCAATCCAAAGGAGAGTGTTGTAAATATATTTTATATATATATACTTACCATATATTGTGATGACCATATAAATCCGGAAAGCCATAAACCCATCTTGTACTCTATAAATAGAGGTCTTCACCATCATAATAATACACTTCTTATTCCCGCTCTCTCTATTATTCTCTTATTCTATTTAGTTTATAATATTATAGTTGATATATGATTTATCTATCTATCTATCTATATATAATAAAAATAAAACATCGCACGAAAATATAAGAAGTATGCTAAACTTCTTATATATGTACCACTTCATGACTTAAAAATTTAATAACTTTGACGATTTTCAATCTAAATCTCATTTTAGTGCAACTTGTTCATACATCAGAATTATTTAAGTGTTGCCATTAATAAATTATTGATGATCACACTAATAATGACGATCACCCTACCGATAATTATTGTAATAACTAAATATTTGCTAGTTACACTTGTTTATTTGCTATGTAAATAAATTAAAGTTCTTTAGTATTTTCGAAAAATAAGTATTTCTTTTTATTCTTCAAAATGCTAAGATAATAAAATTAAATGAAAAAATAAAATGTATATTTTTTTGGTAGATATTTATTTAGTAAAAAAGTAAAAATTTTTAAAGTGAAATGTATTATTATTGAGCGAATTTCTAAAATATTATTATTCAGAATTTTTTTTTCTCAAAATATTATAACTTGAAAATGTAATATCTCCTATATTATTAATATATGACTTTTTTTTTCGAAATTTCGTTCCTTCCCTTTCCCAAGAAGAATAATAAAGAAAATATCTTATTTTTTAGATTTATTAAAAAAGCACATTTCAACAATAATTTGTTTTCTGTCTGTTTTGTTTTTAAGTATTTTTTTCTACTCGAATTTGCATACTTGGTTTTAATAATTATTGATGTTGATATTAGGTATATTTATTTTAAATATTTAGATACTTTTAATTTAAAACAAATTAAGATACATTTAATAACAGAAAATTTGATGGAAATTTAACTGTGGAAAATTGAAACTGAATCAGCATTATGTCCTTACTTAAAAATATTAAAAATATCAAATATGAGGAAAATTAGAAAAGGAAATATTTTCTTTATCATTGTTAGGGGTGAAAACGGATCGGATATTATCCGCCCGATCCGAAGTCGGATCCGATCGAGATCAAATCCGGGGAGCAAATTTAGTATCCGATCAGATACGGGTTCGAATTCGGATAGCCTAAATCGGATACGGATTCGAATTCGGATTTCACATTATTCGCCCGTATCCGATCTTTCCTGTATTTAATCGGATATTTCCCGGATTACGAATTCGGATATTTCCCGAATTATGAATTCGGATATTTGAATTATTTTATAATTAATTTTTTAATATAATAATAAATTAAGATTAAGAAAATATATTAAAATATATATATGTATATATATATATATATATATATATATATATTAAAATTTTGGAATTTTTTCGTACTTTCTTGATCCTAAAAATTATGCTATTCATAATGGATAGTATATTAACTATAGTTTGCATTAAAAATTCTATTAAATATTGTATACGTAATTTTTTCATTTGTTGCAACCACAAATATATGATTATTTATGAATCATATTATCCGATTATTGTTATTCGAATTCGATCCGAATTCGTCATATATCTGCCTTGTATTCGTATCCCAAATATTCTGAATTCGTATTTGTACCCGGCCTTCACGTATTCGACTCCGAATTCGAGAAAAAAAAATATGGGACAAAATATGAAAAGAACACTATTCGTCCGTATTCGACCCGTTTTCACCCCTAATCATTGTCCTTATTGATAAGGAAAAAAATATAGGACAATTCCATTTAATATTTTTTGACTTGTTATTTTGGGAATTATTTAAGGAAAGTGCATGGTATTAATTTTCTAAGAGTTATGAGAAGTAGTATTTATTTGGAGAATATATCATTATGAACATACCATAATACTCGGTTACGCCCTCCATTTGCTTTGAATGCTGTCAGTCTGTCTCAATACAAGCGAATCAAATTCAATTCTTGTACTATAAATTTCCCTTCACTCCACACATTTGCGACAAGCAACCAATACCATTTCTTACAATTACTTCTCAACGATGTTTTCGAGCAGAAGTGTTGTGTTTGTCTTGAGTTTCCTCTGCTTAGGCGTAGCAGCATGGAGCCAGGGCTACCCACCAGCACCCAACACTAAAAGATTAGACCACCCTTGTTACACCGTCGTCGAATCCAACCAAGACTTCGAAATCCGAAGCTATGAAGAGGCTCATTGGGTCTCCACCACTTCCATCTCTGCTCCTTTTTACACTAAAGGTGCCTACAAAGGCTTCCGAAGGTAATTTCCTCCTTGCCCTTCTAAAATAAAATATTTAATAAAAATAAATCAATTAATTTTAAGAAATATTCCAGCTGTGGCATTATTTGTTGCTCACTTTCCTATTTGAGACGTGCCAATAAATGTGGACTAAATTTCCGTGACAAAAAAAAATAAGCCACCATATTTTTTTCTCATAGTCTTAATAGTGCATGCATGCCTGCATACTAACCCTATCTCCCTCATGTCATGCAAACACCAGACTGTTCAATTACTACTTCGGCGGCAACAAACAGCGCGTGCGGATCGACATGACTGCGCCGGTTCTAGTCGACGTCGACAACTCAACCTACATCGTCAACTTCTACCTACCGAATAAGTACCAAAAGGACTCTCCGCCGGAGCCTCTGTCGTCGGACATAGTGCCGGTGAAACTGCCTAAGTATAAGTACGTGGCTGTTCGGAGATACGGCGGATTTATTAACGAGAAGAATATCATGGATGAGCTTGCTGCGCTTAAGAATGCCCTTAAGGGCACAAAGTATGAGAAGGCCGCTGGGATCGAGCAGTACACCGTCGTTGGCTATAACTCGCCGTTCGAATTATTTGGCCGTGTTAATGAGATCTTTATATGGTTCAACTGATTTCTGATAGCGCTTCATTAGTAGCTGAATAATTGCTATCATTTTGTTGTATTATGTAAGGAAAAATAGTCGCTGAATAATTGCTTTCATTTTGTTGTATTATGTATGACAAGTAGTCCCTGAATAATTGCTATCATTTTGTTGTTATATGTATGGAAAATATTTAGAAAGGACCATATACTCTCGGCGAGGATATCATATATGATTAATTGAATCTTTTGCACTTGTTCAACAACATTTTTGCAAGGCTAGTAAAGACAATCAATTTATTTTCACAAAGACTTGTGTGTCACACGATATACTCCCTTATATTTCACACTTTATAAGGTGTTGACATGTGACATATGTGGCCAGGGGCGAAACCAAGATTTATAGATTTGGGGGGGGGAAATTAGGGAAAAGATAATATAACAATGAGTATAAGAAAGTCAAAAGTACTTATTACATATACAAATGACAAAATAATGAGTCTAAAATGATATACAAAAACCATAAAAACGACAAAAATAGCGAGTCTAAAATTGTGATCTATGCTTTCTCATGTTATTGAACTCATCAATAATTGAGTCAATATCAAAACTCTCAGCAATTTCTTTCATAGAACCAAGTAGAAAATCATCTTCCATTGTATTCCCTAACCTTGTCTTTACGCGCTTCATTTTAGAAAATACTCGTTCAGATGTTGCAGTTGAAACTAGAAGAGTCAAAATAAGACGAATCAATCTGTAATGAAAAAAAAAATAATTCAATATATATTGAAATTTAAGAAAAAATATAAATAAATAAAAGAAATCAACCTGTCTACAAGATAGTACTGAGCTGACTTTGCAGTCTCAGACAATACTTGACATAATTGAGAAAGTGTCGAGACTTGGTTCAAGCGAGAGTAATTCCGGATATCAACTTCAAAAATCTCTAACTTATACTGAAGATGGAGCTTTTCTTGATTTGTGAAATCCGATGGATAAAATTAAATTAGGGGTTTTGAGAATTTTGCCACAAAAGAGAATAAATTAGGGGTTTTGAGAATTTTACCACAAAATCGAAGAGTAAGGACTCCGGACGCCAGATGCCGGATGTCGGACGCGGAGGATGTTATAGATGCGGTCTACACCTTTAACTCTCGGCTCTCAATTCTCGTTGTGTAGCTGACAGTTGGGAAATTTAATTTAATTGCTTGTTGGGCTAATTGATGTTGTTTGGACTAATTGATGTTATTGGGCTAATTGATGTTGTTGGATCACTTAATTTAGTTCATGTTGTTGGGCAACTAATATATTTTTAAATTCGCTTTCATTTATTAAATTTTCGTAAAATACGGGGGATGCGAAAATATTTTTTTCGTAAAATTTACACATGAATTTCAACTTCAACGCGAAAAATGGGGGGTGCGGTCGCACCCACCCACACCCCCTGGTACCGCCCCTGTATGTGGCCCACCATAATGAATTTTGATTTGATTATTTAATTAAAATATATTTCACGTGTCAAATGATTTGTAGATATGACATATAGTGGAGTATAATTGTGTGATACTAAAGTCTATTCGATTTATTTTTTCTTTTTTCTTTTCATATTGTATTTGAAGATAATTCTCCCAAAATCTTAGTTGCGCTTATATTCATTATACAAGCTTTTCTTAGTCCTTTCTCATTCATGGACTCCTGACATATATGAAGGAGTGCTTTTTAATTTCAAAAATAATTATAAAATTACCACTTGCCTAAAAAATAATTTGACTAATATTTTGAGAATTATTTTTTTGGAAAATACTATTTTGAATATTTGCCCACTTTTTACGTATTCCACTAGAAACTCTAATTATTATTTATATCCGATATGTTTTATTTAAAATATTATTATCATTTATGTAGAAATACAATATATAAAGTAATGTTTGACGGAAAATTTGATGGAATTTTAACTATGGAAAACTAGAAACTCAATCAGAAATTAAGAATTATATACGATCTTGTTTAAAAATATAAATTTCAAATATTAAGAATATATAATATGAAAAATCCAAATAGAAACGAATTTTTTGTAGGAAACCTAGAAAAGAAAATATTCTCTTTATTATCGTCATTATTGACAAGGAAAGAAATATATGACAATTTCATTTGGGCCTGTTTGGTTGTTGGGAAAGCAAAGTTTTAAGGGAATATGATTTTGAGTAAAATAATTATGTACGACCATATTATTAGTACGGTTACCGTACCGATAATTGCAATGATCTCAAAATATTTACCAGTTACCACTTGTTTATTTGCTATGTAAATACATTCAAGTTCTTTCATATTTTCTTAATGAAAAGTAACTACTTTTTTTTTATTCTTCGAAATGCTAAGATAAAATAATAAAAGTGTATTTTTCTTGTAGATATTTATTTGGTAAAAATGTGTTAGTTTGAGAAATATTATTGATAGAGTGTTATTTAGAAAATAATCATTTTGGAGTGTTATTTTCGCAATTGACTCGGGTTTTTTTTTTTTGTCTAAGGTGAAAAGTATCATTTATATTTAGTGAGTTTCTAAAATATTATTATTCAAAAAAATATTTCTCAAAGTATTATAATTTGAAAAGGTATAGTAGAACCTTATAATTTAATACTTGATTAATTAATAACTTCTCTAAGATAATATTTCTTAGGTTCCGACTTAGTCCAGTATAAAAAATCATCAAATTCAATAAAATAATAAGATAGTAATTTTCAGAGAACTCCAAAATAAATATATGGTCCGTCAATATCATAAATTAATAATCATTTAAAATTACCAATAACACTAAGGCAATTTAATGAAATATTATTCTAGTGTTGCCTGTTTTTTTCTTAAAACTTAAATCTAATTGAATCTTATCTCTAATTTTTCTAATTGAATAAAAAGATTATGATATTGTTTTCTCAAATTGCACCAAAAAATTGTGAAGAATCCTAAACGCAATAAGTGCTTCCTTGCTCGTAACTGATTTCAACGGAATTGTATTATTTTAGTGTTTTTAAGTGTTCATTGTAAATTTATTTTACTTATACACATTGTTCTCGTTTTTTTAAAATGGATATATTAGTATTCCTTTACAAATTCATATATTTCATTGTTTCTTGATAGTAAATAGTAAAATGACAAGACATATGATATATAGATAAACTTACAACTTATGATATTTATCTACTTAGAATTCAATACCGTTGAAGTTCGAAAACTCCCTGTAAATTAATAAATTCCGTAAAAAGCCGGAAACTTTTGAACTTGTAGTTCAAAAATCAGAAAAAAAATATCCCTGAAAGATATAAATGTGTCTTTGTTAGAAAGAGAAAAAAATTGCTAGATATTGGGCTATACTCGTAACACAAGTATCTCTCAAAGACCGGGAATTAATTATGAAAATTTTCCCATAATAGGCGCAATTATATTTTAGAGCGTGATTAATCTTACTTATGTCAAAATGGCTTGATATGCGCCTTATGAATGTAATAAATATCTATATATATGATTAACTATATAGTGACATATATATGAGAATCCCTGAATGATTTAACTTGCTCAAAGCATGTAAGTCAAAAATAAATTTTCATTGACTGTAAAAGTCATTGTAAGGGCTGAAATAGTACAACCGCATATGAATGAGGAGTGTGCCTTAACAGAAAGGTACAAAAATGATAACTTGAGTTTGATTGAAACTCATATAGAACATAATACTTATATGTATACTCCGTCTGAATGACTTACATAGAACAAATAATTATGAATCATTTTATTCATTGATAACCAAACTCATATCATTGTCGGCATTAGAGGGGGATATGAAATATAAATGATAGAATTCCACAAATATCTCATTGGATCAATTATTTAGATTCACGCACTATGAACCAGAAGTTCATCAAGTTATTTAGGGCAAAAGGAGTGACTAAAAGACTTGGGTTGAACTAATAGTGGTCTCGAACTGTAGATCGAACATCTCCCTGATGGAGTTACGCTAGTCGACCTACCTGAAAGGTCTTTAAAAAGATTTATTGTATTTCATCCACATAGCTACCTAATGGTTGCTTCAATTACTTGAAGTGGATTGAGACTCATTTACACCTATAGAAAATAACAAAGATGTTTTAGGACCAGAAATTCCATATTTATGTGGAATTTTGAGGATTTGAAATGGTATTGACCATCCTTTGTTATCTTCGAGACAAACATGTTATTCTCTATGATATTAGTTTAGACCTTAAAGATAACCTTGAAAATTGTTATCTTAAGGGGGGGTGATAAATTATAAATAATCATGAAAATTATATTGACTCCTAAAGGTCAAATGATCATAAGGTCAAATGGTTGTACATTTTTTACGTTCTAAGTTTTTTTCCAAAGAGTTTTCTTAGTTAAGGTTTTTAATGAGGCATCTAATGCAACACACAAGCAAATGAGTCATTGATATTGATTCATAAAAGAGCCAATGCATGAGAGTGTTGTAAATATATTTTATATATATATCATTTATTATAATGACCATGTAAACTCTAAAAGCCCATCTTGTACTCTATAAATGGAGATCTTCACCCTCATAATAATACATATTTTATTCACGCTCTCACTATTATTCTCTTGTTCTATTTAGTTTATAACATTATAGTTGATATATGATTTATCTATATATAATAAAAATAAAACATCGCACGAAAAGATAAGAAGTATGTTAAACTTCTTATATATGTACCATTTCATGACTTAAAAATTTAAGAATTTCGACGATTTTCAATCTAAATCTCAATTTAGTGCAACTTGTTCAAACATAGAATTATTTAAGTGTTGCTATTAGGGACGGATCCACCCTATGGGCTGGGGTGGCCTCCAGCCCTGGTATAAAAAAAAATCCCTTTTTTAATAGTAGTAATTTTAGAATTTTTTAAGAATATAAGTTAAAAATATTGGCCTAATCCAAGCTATTTTTTCCGACCCATGCCCAGCCCAAAGTATTTTATTGTTGCGTTATTTGTTTCCCTTCTAAAATAAAATATTTAATAAAAATAAGTTAAATAATTTTAAAAAATACTCCCACTGTTGCGTTATTTGCTGCTCACTTTTTTTATTTGAGACGTGCCAATAAAAGTGTCTTATTCTAAAGCAAAAAGCAAAGATGGTGTGGACTAAATTTCCGTGCCGAAAAAAATAGTCCACAAATATTGGGAGTTGGGACGGAGGGATTGCATAATTTTTCTCATAGTCTTAATAGTGCTTGCATGCATGCATACTAACCCTATCTCCCTCATGTCATGCAAACACCAGACTGTACAATTACTACTTCGGCGGCAACAAACAGCGCGTGCGGATCGACATGACTGTACCGGTTCTAGTCAACGTCGACAACTCAACTTACATTGTCAACTTCTACCTACCTAATAAGTACCAAAAGGACTCTCCGCCGGAGCCTCTGTCGTCGGACATAGTGCCGGTGAAACTGCCTAAGTATAAGTACGTGGCTGTTCGGAGATACGGCGGATTTATTAACGAGAAGAATATCATGGATGAGCTTGTTGCGCTTAAGAATGCCCCTGGTTGCCATTAATAAATTATTGATGATCACACTAATAGTACGATCACCCTACCGGCAATTATAGTAATATCTAAATATTTGCTAGTTACACTTGCTTATTTGCTATGTAAATAAATTAAAGTTCTTTTGTATTTTCTGAATGAAAAATAAGTATTTCTTTTTATTCTTCAAAATGCTAAGATAATAAAATTAAATTAAAAAATAAAATGTATAATTTTTTGGTAGATATTTATTTAGTAAAAAAGTGCTAGTTGTAAAATATTTTTGAAAAAAATATTATTTTAGGAATAATTATTTTGGAGGTAGTATTTTGCCAATTGACTCTGTTTTTTTCCACCTAAGGTGAAACGTATCATTATATTGAGCGAATTTCAAAAATGTTATTATTCAGAAAAAAAACTATCAAAATATTATAACTTGAAAATGTAATATCTTCTATATTATTAATATTGACTTTTTTTTTCGAAATTTCGCTCTATCCCTTTCCCAAGAAGAATAATAAAGAGAATATCTTATTTTTTTAGATTTATTAAAAAAGCACATTTCATCAATAATTTGTCTATATACTTGGTTTTAATAATTATTGATATTGATATTTGGTATATTTATTTGAAATATTAAGATACTTTTAATTTAAAACAAATTAAGATACATTTAATAACGGAAATTTTGATGGAAATTTAACTGTGGAAAATTGGAATTGGATCAGCATTATGTCCTTACTTAAAAATATTAAAAATATCAAATATGAGGAAATTTAGAAAAGGAAATATTTTCTTTATCATTGTCCTTTTTGATAAGGAAAAAATATAGGACAATTCCATTTAATATTTATTAATATGACAATATTTTGGGAATTATTTAAGGAAAATGCATGGTATTAATTTTCTAATTATTCTCCAAGAGTTATAGTATGAGAAGTAGTATTTATTTCGATTTTCCAAATCCGCTATTTCATTATGGACATACCATGTACTTTGAATGCTGTCAGTCTGCCTCAATACAAGCGAATCAAATTCAATTCTTGTACTATAAATTTCCCTTCACTCCACACATTTGCGACAAGCAACCCAATACCATTTCTTACAATTTAATTCTCAACAATGTTTTCGAGCAGAAGAGCTGTTTTTGTCTTGAGTTTCCTCTGCTTAGGCGTAGCAGCATGGAGCAAGGGCTACCCACTCCCATCCAACACTAAAACATTAGACCACCCTTCTTACACCGTCGTCGAATCCAACAAAGACTTCGAAATCCGAAGCTATGAAGAGGCTCCAATGGCGGAACTAGAGGGGGGTCGGGAGGGTCGACCGACCCCCCGGCCGACGGAACTTCGACTAAATAGTGCATAAAATTCGTATTGCTTATAGATAATTTTAGTAAAAAATATAATTAACTACTCCCTCCGTCCCAAAATTCTTGTCCAATTTGCCTTTTGCACGGTTTTTAAGGAGAATTGTTAGTTGTGTGTAGATTGGTATAAAGTTGTGGGTCCCACAAAAAAGTTGTGTGTAATAATTTACTAAAAAAGGAAAGTGGACAAGAATTTTGGGACAACCCAAAATGGAATAGCGGACAAAATTTTTGGGACCGAGGGAGTATTAGCTTGTAGTGTAATTGGTTAATGGCTTTATCTCTTTTAAGAGAGGTCCCATGTTCGAAACCCAATGCACTCATTCAATTTCGATTTTTAGACTTTTAAATTATTTCTTTACTAGTTTTTTTTAGTTTTATTACAAATATAATTAATTCAATATACATGCATAACTCTCTCACATTATAAAAATTTCTCTCTTTTTTTTCTACTAGTTATATAAGTATATTTTTCATAACAAATACAAGAAATAATATATATATTATATCTTTCATATCGTATTTGTGTTCGAACCATTTAAAACTATATTTAGCAACTCTCGATTTTTTTCTCGCCTTCGGCCACCGTTGTTCCTCTATTTCGACCCCCCAACTTCATAGTTCTAGTCCCGCCACTGAGAGGCTCATTGGGTCTCCACCACCTCCATCTCTGCTCCTTCTTACGCTGAAGGTGCCCAAGGCTTCCTAACGTAATTTCCTCCTTGCCCTTCTAAAATAAAATATTTAATAAAAATAAATCAATTAATTTTAAGAAATATTCATTATTTGAGACGTGCCAATAAAAAAATAAGTCACAAATACTTGGACGGAGTGAGTGCATATTTTTTCTCATAGTCTTAATAGTGCATGCATGCATGCATACTAACCCTATCTCCCTCATATCATGCAAACACCAGACTGCTCAATTACTACTTCGGCAGCAACAAACAGTACGTGCAGATCGACATGACTGTGCCGGTTCTAGTCGACGTCGACAACTCAACCTACATCGTCAACTTCTACCTACCGAATAAGTACCAAAAGGACTCTCCGCCGGAGCCTCTGTCGTCGGACATAGTGCCGGTGAAACTGCCTAAGTATAAGTACGTGGCTGTTCGGAGATACGACCGATTTATTAACGAAAAGAATATCATGGATGAGCTTGTTGCCCTTAAGAATGCCCTGAAGGGCACAAAGTATGAGAAGGCCACTGGGATGGAGCGGTACACCGTCGTCGGCTATAACTCGCCGTTCGAATTTTTTGGCCGTGTTAATGAGATCTTTATATGGTTCAACTGATTTCTGTTAGCTCTTCATTAGTCTGATGAATAGTTGCTATCATTTTGTTTTATTATGTATGACAAATAGTCGCTGAATAATTGCTATCATTTTGTTGTTATATGTATGGAAAATATTTGGAAAGGACCATATACTCTCGACGAGCATATCATGTATGATTAATTGAATCTCTCGACAATATAAAGTAAAGTTTGACGGAAATTTGTTGGAATTTTAACTATGGAAAACTAGAAACTCAATCAGAAATTCAGAATTATATATGATCTTGTATAAAAATATATATTTATAATATTAAAAATATAAAATAAGAGAAATCCAAATAGAAACGAATTTTTGGTAGGAATCCAAAATGTTGATGCACTAAAAAAAATATCGACCGATCAAATTTTATCTAAACACATAAATTAATGGCAATTCATCTCATAATTTTTTTATTCGATCTGAATTTAAGACACCAGATACATAAACAGGAAATTCACCTTTATGCACCTTCAATAGAACTTCTGAAACTAAGTATATACATACAATAAAAAAGAATTGCTCAATTTCGGCAAAACATATTTCAGTATTGGGCGCAATCACTGTTCAAAGATCATGTAATATTCCAAATAGTGAAGAAAATCAATCGCTTCAAATAATCACCTCACAAAATTTAGCAGATGATATCAAAACACTTTTTCTACATAAAAATCCATAATACATTAAAACTTTCAAATCGTAAACAAAATTTGATCATGAAGCACTCACTATTCGCATCTTTAAAAAACATGTTTCTATAACACAATCCCTAATTTTTATCTAAATCCAAGTTGAAGTCACAATATAAAATATTAACGGTGACATGCGTGATTTTTCTGAAAAATCAATTTTAGTGTGTCTTTGATAGGAATCGATCATGTAAAGATTTCAATAATATGAATTAAGATTACTTTCCCATGACAGAATCCTTGCAACAATATTTTAGGGAAGTGATATTAATTTTGTAATTTTTCTCCAAGAGTGATATTATGAGAAATAATAATTGCTGGATTATATACTATTTTAGAAATTCGACTTTTTTATATTCCACAATCATGCAATTAAATCGCTCCAATATCATTATGAATATAGCATAAGACTTGGCAACTTACTCCATTTGCTTTGGATGGTCACTCTGCAGTCACATTACAAGCCAATCATATTCAATTCTTGTACTATAAATTTCCCTTCACTCCACACATTTGCGACAAGCAACCCAATACCATTTCTTACAATTTAATTCTCAACAATGTTTTCGAGCAGAAGAGCTGTTTTTGTCTTGAGTTTCCTCTGCTTAGGCGTAGCAGCATGGAGCCAGGGCTACCCACCCCCACCCAACACTGAAAAATACGACCACCCTTCTTACACCGTCGTCGAATCCAACAAAGACTTCGAAATCCGAAGCTATGAAGAGGCTAATTGGGTCTCCACCACCCTCTCTTCTTCTTCTTCTTCTTACACTGAAGGTGTCAAAATAAGCTTCCTAAGGTAATTTTCTCCTTGCCCTTCTTAAAATAAAATATTTAAAAATAAATAAATTAACTACTCCATTCGTCTCATTGAAGTTGTCCATTATACTTTTGGGCCGTCCCATTGAAAAACCGTACCGAAAAGAAAGTGGACAACTTCAACGGGACAGAGGGAGTAGTCTTAATAGTGCATGCCTGCACTATCTCTCTCATCTGATGTAAACACCAGACTCTTCAATTACTTCAAGGGCCTCAACAAACAGCGCATGAAGATCAGCATCACCGTACCGGCTGTAATTGACGTTGACAACTCAAACTACACCGCCAACTTATACTTACCGAATATGTACCAAAAGGACTCTCCGCCGGATGCTTTGTCGTCGGACATAGAGCCGGTTAAATTGCCTAAATATAAGTACGTAGCTGTTAGAAGGTACGGTGGATTTAGTACAGGGAGGGTTACCGCGAACGAGCTTGTTGCCCTTAAGATTGCCCTTACGGGTACAAAGTATGATAGGGCCGCTGGGATCAAGCAGTACTCCGTCGTCGGCTATGTTGAGACTGCGGATCAAGATCAAAGATTAAAGTTGAATATTAATCGGGCTCAGACCACCAGTTACAATCACCACACTACAACGTCACAACACCAACGTAATCCTCTCAACTATTACAAGAATAGATCACAACTCTCTCACAAGAACACAACCAAGATCTCACAGAGAGAGAGACGAAGACAAGATGAAGAGAGAGTAGAGAAAGATCAGCTGCGCACACAGTCAACACACACATACTCAACTATATATAGCTAGGGTATGTAACAGGCCAGCACAAAAATCGCGTAACGGGCGCGGCCGTTACGGGCCATAATAAAGAGCTGGGCCGAGAACAAGTGAGAGAGACAGTGGGCTTGTATATTGATGGGCTCGGGCACGAGGTGTCTGGGCCTATCAGTTTACATTCCCCACCTTAGGCCCAACCGTAGTGTGCCTTCAACAAAATGAAGGAAGATTTGTAAGCTCGGATCACTGGTGTCATCATCGCCTATTCTCCCCGATCCAAGGCCTAATTTCCCGCACCCGAAGAAAGAAAACAAGCAAGGCAAAGAGTGGAAAAATGAAATGAATACTTATCCTAAATCCATATTAAGAATTTTAAGACAAGTATTTAACTTTTCTGCACTTAAACATTTAGTGCCCATATCTGCTGGATTAAGATCAGTATGAATCTTTTCCAGCACTATACCACCTTTTTCTACTATATCTCGTAAGAAATGATACCTGACATCAATGTGTTTAGTACGATCATGAAATATAGGATTCTTACATAGTTGAATAGCAGACTGGCTGTCAGAGAACAATGTAGCAGCATTATTTAAAAAACCAAGTTCAGACAGAAGGCCTTGAAGCCACATAGCTTCTTTCAAAGCTTCAGCAACTGCTACATACTCAGCTTCTGTTGTGGACAAAGCCACAATAGACTGCAGTTGTGACTTCCAACTCACACAAGAACCACAGAAAGTAAAAACATAAGAAGTAGTAGACTTTCTGTTATCTCTGTCATTAGCATAGTTGGAATTAACATAACCTGTCAATTTTGTACCACTAAGATTCTTTGAAAATCTTAATCCTACATTTCTTGTAGATTTCAGATACCTGAGCAACCATTTCAGTGCAATCCAATGAGGCATACCTGGATTAGCCATGTACTTGCTCAAGCAACTAACTACATAGGCTATATCTGGCCATGTGCTGACCATAAGATACATAACAGAGCCTATCGCATTAGCATAGGGAACCTTTTTCATGTCAAATATTTCAGGATCAGTTTTAGGAGACTGATCCTTACTTAGAACAACATGAGAGGCAAGAGGCACATTAACAGACTTAGAAGTAGTCATAGCAAATTTACTCAAAACATTATCCACATAGGAACTCTAATTAAGGACAAGAACACCTTGTTTTCTGTCCCTTTCAATATTCATGCCAAGTATCTTCTTGGCATCTCCTAAGTCCTTCATTTCAAAATTGTCACTAAGACATTTCTGAATGTGTTTAATTAACTTCACACAAGGGCTAGCAAGTAACGTGTCATCTACATATATAAGCAAATACACAGGAATAGAATTATGTTTAGAAAAATACAAGCAATGATCAAAGGAACTTTTTGTAAAATTCAGAGAAAGCATACACTGGTCAAACTTCCTATTCCACTGCCTAGGAGATTGTTTCAAACCATATAAAACATTTTTGTAATAAACAGACATAGTCAGGTTTAGAGGGATCAACAAAGCCTTCAGGCTGATTCATGTAGATTTTCTTATCAAGATTTCATGTAGATTTTCTTATCAAGATCACCATGTAAAAATGCAGTGGTCACATCCATTTGCTTTAATTCCCAATTAAAATGAGCAACTAAAGACAACATAATGCGTACAGTAGTTAAGCGTACAGTAGTTAATTTAACCACAGGAGCAAAAATTTCAGAATAATCTACCCCCTCTTTTTGAGTAAACCCTTTAGCAACTAGTCTAGCTTTATATCTGAAAGCCCTAGGTTCATGCTTAAGTTTAAACAACCATTTACATCCACAACAGAACAATTAGCGGTGTTTGGGAACAAGAATCCGGGTTTTATTCACATGTAATGACTTCATTTCAGACTGCATAGCATTTAGCCACTCGTCAGAAGAAGGAGATTTAAGAGCATCAGAATAAGAAACTGGTTCATTATCCAAAGATTCACACATAGTAAGAGCATACATGACATAATCATCATATTTTGGAGGAGCATGTATATTTCTCCTAGTTCTATCTCTGGATAGCATGTAATCAGAAGGCACAGAAGTAGTCGCAGAATTATCAACAAAATTATCATGCACTTCAGAGTTAGACAAAGAATTAGAATCATCAGAAACAGACCCTGAATTATCACTAGGCTCAGCCTCAAAGACAGACTCTGAATTATCACTAGACTCAGCAGTAGTACAAGGGTCACATAACACTGTCTGAGGCTCCACCTCAGAAGAAACAGCATTATCAGAAGTAGAAATAGTTGTGGGAAGGTAAGGAAATTCAGTTTCATTGAAGATTACATCCCTGTTAATAATGATTTTAAAACCAGGCTCAGATTTATCCCATAACCTATGTCCCTTTACCCCTTCTGGATATCCTATAAACACACATTTCTTAGATCTAGGATCCAGTTTATCACCTTTGTTGTGAACAAAAGCAGCACAACCAAAGACTCTTAGGTTAGACAGATCAAGAGGCTTTCCAGAGAAAATAGATTCAGGACACTGACCCTTAAGAGGACTAGAAGGGAGTCTATTTATCAAATAAGTTGCGCAAAAAGCAAAGAAGCCCCCAAAATTGTTTGGACAGCCCTGAACCCTCAAGCATGCACCTAACCTTATCAAGAAGAGTTCTATTCATTCTTTCCACTACCCCATTTTGTTGAGGGTTATAGGGAACAGTCTTATGTCTTCTAATACCAGATTTCACACACAAATTGTCAAAAGGAAAGTTACAGAACTCAAGACCATTGTCAGTTCTGAGAACCTTAATCATTTTCCCTGTTTGGTTTTCAATTTTAATTTTCCATTCAGAAAACATTTGAAACACCTCATATTTGTGTTTTAAGAGAAATAACCGTGTTTTTCTTGAAAAATCATCAACAATGGACAGGAAATATCTACATCCACTATGGGTTGGAGTACTAGATGGACCCCACACATCGCCGTGAATATATTCAAGAATATCGAAGAAGTTGTTCTCGCAGTGAGACAGATGACAGAAAAGAGATTTTATCTTGTTTACCAAGCACACAAGAATCACGTAATGGCAAATCGGAGAGTTTATCTTTACCAAAGACACTTGTTTTTCTTAAAGTAGACAAATTATGAGTGCTAGCATGGCCTATCCTTTTATGCCATAACACGGTTTTTATCGAAAAATGAAGCATTCACATTTGATAAGGAGTTAATAGGGATAGCAGTAAAAGAATACAAGTTATTTGTCCTCTTAGATTTAAACACAACTAAGGAACCCCTTTTTACTTTCATCCACCCATTTCCCCAACTCTCTCCAAATCCATCATTTTCTAAAGCAGTAAAGGACAGCAAATTACAAGAAACTTCAAGAACAAATCTGACATCTTTCATTGTATATTCAAAACCAAACTGAAACTTTAAATAGATATCACCTATGTCAAGCACAGAACACTTATGTTTATTTGCTACAATAACATAGCCAAAGTTACCAGTTTTCAGTTTTGAAAAACATTGTTTGAAGGGAGAAACATGATAAGCACTTCCAGAATCCATGATCCATTCATTTAGTAATTCAGAATTCACACTATTCACAGAGGGAAAATCAGGTTCAGAAACCATAAAGTATTATCCTAGAATATTAGAATCTGAATTATCACCTAAAATGGCATTGACACACTCTTCTTATCATCATGATGCTTTCCCTTTTTAGGAGAAGGACACTCCTTCATATAATGCCCATATTCCCCACAATTGAAGCATTTTCTACCTTTAGATTTAGACTTAGATCTAAACAGAGGATTCTTTTCTTACCCCCCCTCAGAACTATAAGTGGAGCTAGTTCTTTCACTAGTTCTGCCTCTAACTTGATAGGATGAACTCTGCTCAGTAAGTCTAAGATCCTTATTAAATTTTAAGTCCATTTCTTTAGACTTAAGAGCACTAATGATTGTTTCAAGTTCTATTTTGTCCCTCCCATACTTAATGGCAGACTGAACATCATTGTAAGATTCAGGAATAGCATTTAACAAGGCAATTGGAGCATAATTATCAATACTAGTATCTCTTGTCTATTTAATCAACTGCAGAAGTTTATTAAACTCATCTAAGTTTTCATCCATATCCTTAGACATGTCTAGTTTGAATTTAAAGAAACTCTGCAATAAGTACATTTTGGATGGAAGGGAGGTCTTAGTATATAATTCATTTTGCCTATCCCATACTTCTTTTGCTGAATCAAGATGTTCAACTTTTCTTAACACATAATCAGTCAAATTCAATGTAATAGCAGATAAGGCAAGATCATTCATTTCAGTTTTCTTTGCTTCAGACATATCAGTATCATAAGATTGAGTAGTAGCAGCAGAAACACGTTTCTCAACAAGAATAGCAGTCATCCTCTATTTCCACAAATTAAAATTTGTCTTCCTATTAAATGTGGCAATGCCACTGGAAGAAACAAAGGCCATAGCAAATACACTAGATATTAACCCCTCTTGGGTCTATATCTTACAGTATTAACACGCTGAGGGATTTCCCAGCTCGCAATCGCAGGATCAAGTCCTTGGCGCGGGGTCACCAAAGCTACTGTAGAAGAATTTGTAAAAAAGAGGAACCGATTAACGGTTCAGAGATCTGATCACTTGCAGATCAGCAAACACAGATCAGAAAACACAGAGACTGATATCCAAATATTGCAGTAAAACAAAAAACCACACAGTATTCAGAGAAGGCAAATAGGAAAGAGCAAGCAGATAGATCACAAAAGACATAATTGCACCAGTCGGCGTATCTAAGCAAGAACAAATCCCAACCCTAACTGCACCAGTCGGCAGATCTAAGAAAACTGTAATAGTTTTGAGTTAAAGTCGCTTTACCAGTGCGGGGTTCGGAGTCTTGAACCCCGTTTTTACCTGAGTGAATGAACATAAGGCGACGCCTTTAGATCTAGGGTTACAGTTTCGTTAAACTGCCCGTTCGCGATCTAGGCGTAGGGAGACAGAGGCGGTCGAGCGGTGATCAACCCACTCTGATACCACTGTTGAGATTGCGGATCAAGATCTAAGATTAAAGTTGAATATTAATCGGCCTCAGACCACCAGTTACAATCACCACACTACAACGACACAACACCAACGTAACCCTATCAACTATTACAAGAATATATCACAACTCTCTCACAAGAACACAGCCAAGACCTCACAGAGAAAGAGACGAAGACAAGATGAAGAGAGAGTAGAGAAAGATCAGCTGCGCACACAGTCAACACACACATACTCAGTTATATATAGCTAGGGTATGTAACGGCCAGCACAAAAATCGCGTAACGGGCGTGGCCGTTACGGGCCATAATAAAGAGTTGGGCACGAGAACAAGTGAGAGAGACAATGGGGCTTGTATATTGATGGGCTCGAGCACGAGGTGTCTGGGCCTATCAGTTTACAGGCTATAACTCGTCGTTCGAACGCATTGACCGTGTTAATGAGATCTGTATCTGGTTCAACTGATTTCTGTTAGCGTTTGATTAGTCGCAGAATAATTGCTATGATTTTGTTGTAATATGTGTGGAAAATAATAAAATTAAAATTCATAATATTTTTCGCTGAGGATTCATTCCCTTCTCTACATTGTTTTCTTAGTATTAGAAAACAAAAAATATAAATCAAAATTCGGAATATTTAGTGAGGAATCGAGCCATTATTCACCATGTCAAAATTATATAAGTAATCATATATATATATATATATATATATATATATATATATATATAATGCTTAATTAATTTTATATATTTTATATATGTAGAGCTAACATACATACATACACGTACACTAACAAAGATAGCTTCACATACATACACATACATTTGAGATAAATAAGGAAAAGAGACAAATATTAATTTGCCTTCATTTCGTTCGTCAAAAACATGCAAAGAAATTCAAAATTTTCATCAAACTTTTGGAGGGATATTTCAATTTCTCAAACTCCCCCCCCCCTCCCCCCAATTATATTTACTTACACTACCATATAGACCACATTTTTTCACTCCTCAAATAAAAAAAAATTCTCTATTCATTTCATTATTTTGTTCTCTCTTCTTCTCTCGAGTTCTCACTCCTCATTTTTTTCAAGTTCAAAACTCTTAAGTACTATGATTTGTGTACTATGATTCGTCTCCCATTTCTACTCGCTTGTCTAATTTTTTGCACAATTCCTAAATAGGTGTATATCTACCTGTGATTACACTCCATTGAACGAAAACTCTCAACTATCAACAAAATCTCTTTTAATTAAAGATTTTTGGAATTGCAACGGCTTTAAGTGGAAAGGTTTATTTATTATATGCAGTTTATGTATTTTGATCTTCTTCTTGAGTTAGCTTGATCTTTACCCTAATATATTTGTTTAATTTGTTGGTTTGAACTTTATAATTGCATAATGTAATTGCCTTGTAATGGGGGATTCAGTAAACTTGTTCTTTGGTCAATGAGGCTGGAGAAATATGTACTACGGTTTCTTATTGGAGGCTGAAGAAAAAGAAAGAATATGTGAAGAATGGAGTACAATTTTTTGCTTGACGTCGTATGAATATTGATTGATTTTTGTTGTTTAATTGTTACTTTTTCTTATTGTACTTGTAAATGTTACTAATTATTATACTTACAATTGTATTTTTTTACCATTTTTCAATAAACAAACTTAGTTAATTGTATAAGTCAATTCACCAAACATATTAATGAATTATATATATTAAATTGCAATAAAAAAAATTCTTGCTAATAAGCTCATTGAATATGTGCGCACATTTTGCGAGGAAAATTTCTTTCTAATGATTCTAGCTTGCGAGGAAATTATACCTCGCCAATGAATTTATTTATTAATAAAAAAGGATATATTACTAAAGTTAATATATCTTTAGCGAGAATAACTACTTATTTGCGAGGAGGGGTATTTTGGTAGTTTCACGTTGGTGAGGGAAGTATATTATTGCTATTGATTTTAAGTATCAACGAGGAAGACCTATCCCGACTGGGAACTAGCTAGAAACGATTTCTCCTCGCGAAAGAGTGTTTCGTCGGCGGTAAGGTATATTTTCAGCAACAAAATCTCCCTCGGTAATGGCATATTTTCAAGTAACGTGTCGATTTAACTAAATAATATTTAAAAACTCTCGTACTAAATGCATGCAAATTTCACCAACACACGACTGCATATATATATATATATATATATATATATATATATATATATATATATATATATATATATATATATAAATATATAAATGAATGGAGAGTTTATGAGAAATTTAACAAAATTAATAAACTTACCACATACACGGCCATGCTAGGAGCCAAGTGCCAATCGTCTTGTCCAGCCGTGCGAGCGGAGCATAAGGTCGCCGCCGCCCCTTTTTCCGGTAAATGAACATCTATCCACGAACGATCACCTTCATTTGCCGTTCGATTTTTCAATTCTTATAGTTTCTCATCGGGCGATACAGTGGAAAAGCTAGAGTAGTGAAGAAGATATAATCGTAAAATATACTCCATCATGCCACAGTTGTCGCTCTACTTTTGTTTTCGGGTTGTCCTATAATTGTTGTTCTATTTTCGAAAATAGTAAATTAATACAAACACTTTATTTGAGGTCACCACATCTTTACACACGACTAAGAGGGAGTAATAAGAATTACTTTAAGATTTAATTATAATTTTTGAATTAATTAAGAGCGTGGAGATCCATATTTTATTGGGTTATAGCAATAGACCCGTTTGATCAATAGATACCCGAACGAAAATAAACTTTTCTTAGATAATCTAAAAACGAAAAAAATTGAATTGGATTGGAGCATCTAGGTTTTCCACGACTCCATAAGGACACCGCAACAGCACAAATGAGAATAGTTCAGACCCTCTATCACATAATTCCGTATTCCACTTGTCTCCTCTAAATATTTAGGTATGTATTAGTTAAGCTTAAATTGCCAAGGAGATTATTTTTAATTCATTTATGATTATTAGTTTATGGAGGTTGTATTGTATAATTGAATTTTAGCTTTTTGAATTATATAAAACTAGGACAACACTCGTGCTACGCACGAAATTGTAATGCTTTTTATGTGTGTAACATAGATGTTGCTCTAGGTATTACGAAAATGTTTACACTAACATACATAATCAAAAATTAACATTACCTTCTAGGCATCTTTGAAAATGTGGTCGAGCCGAAGACATAAGAATGTGGCTCACTCGTTTCTCAAACTCTTTCATGTGTTCATCATGCACCTCTAAGAAAATATGGTCGAACGTAAGACATAAGACTCGTATTCCATTTGTGTGCTCGCTTTCGCAAGCTCCAAACATCATCTATTGTATTGTTGAAAGTCTCTTAGCTTGTTCTTACTTGGGCATATAGAACAAATGAGGCATCACTCATACATACTAAACATCAAGTTTTGATTGTCTTTCCTGTAAATCAATATAAAATTGTTCTCCCACTCAAGTGTGGTGATAATTCTTGGAAGTTGATCATTTATATCCCATAAAAAACTTCTACCAAGATTAACTATAAGAATATTGATCACAAATTAAGTATGAGTGAATATGTCAAGAACAACAAAATTTTAAAAATGAGTATTTTAACATCAAATTCCCATGTACAATCATATAGAAAAGAAAAAAATATTATACCTATGAAAAGTTGTGGCTATCAATTTGATTACAATTTCTGATGAAATTCTCGAATTTTCAACTATAGTTTAGATCATCGGACACATTTGTTGAAGCTCGGAACATGGCTACAAGATACGTTAAGGCAAATGTCTTAGGTCCAAAACCACATGCAATGATTCAACTGACTTATTGAAACAAAACAAAAACAGTTCAATGACCTCCATTGTTGTCCAAGACATCTTCTCTTCAAAGAACATAACTCCTCCTAACATTAGAAGAATTAAGTTGAAAGTATAAGTTCAAATATTGTTCATTAAGTTGGCTAAGCAATTAATCTCGGTCTAGAAGCATGAAAGTTGTATAGTTTTTTTTAAGTCTTTCAATGATATATACTCCATTAGTTTATCCAATTGAATAATTAGTTATTAGTTTTTTGAAGTTTTTTATATCATATATCTGACCATCCTCAAGTTGTGGTTGAAACATGCGAACCAATTTTTTTTGGTATTATTGCTTCAATCCTCGTCTCCTAAAACATTTGAATATGAGTTCGGTGCAATATGGGTTACACTTGAAATATTAGACGATACAACTACTTAATGATACATACCTTTACATCGTGAAAAACACACTCCATACTTGATACATCTTTTTTTGTTGAATGAAG
>CM054823.1:25773119-25829516 GCA_028984105.1 Lavandula angustifolia
CATCTACAATGTTGCATCCTTCGTCGGTTTTGTCAGAAATCGGGGTTACTTCAATGTTGAAGAAGCCTGGTATAAACATTTTTAGTTTATGAAAATGGGTAAAATATATATGCACGACGTAATACACAACTAATTTTAAGATTTATGTGATTAGTTGGGATATGGAATGCTTTGTTGCTACATTTAATAAAAAATATTTGAAAAAATAATTTACTACTCAACAAAATGTGAGCTAACCATTGATATAATTTGCATTTTCAAAATCATGCATAACTGTAACGTCATGAAGGTCGGTATTCGCATAGGTATCTCTTAAAAGTTTAGTAGTAGGTGGCGTGTTGTGATTTGACACTGGAGCCTCGTTGGAGCATATAAGCATCGAATGGGTATTGCTAGAATTAGCATTAGCAGTTCGACACTTTTTTGAAGATCTTCTTTGGGGAACAATCTCTCTTTGCATAATTGCATTGTCTTCATGAAATTTAAAATCTGTAAGCAAAGAAGAAAAAAAAAATTAAAGAAGTAAATAAATAAGGAGATGATTTACCAAATGTCTTTGTTTCTGTAAGATTAAGAATTATCGAATAATATCTGATTCGTGATTTGAATATGTGTCATCAATATGTCTTTTGTAGTTATGTTAACCAACCGTACACAAGTAATCGTAAAAAAGTATAAGAAACTTCAATCTTTCACCAGGTCGTATTATATTTATGTGGTGTAATTGAATAGTAAGCAATTTTAGGAAAATAGAATAAAGTTGTATGTGTATATACAGTAGCTATATCACTAAAAGTAAGAAGTGACAATAGTACTGATACTCATTGTAATTGACAACAATTGTGAAATACAACATAAATACTTAGCATTTTTCATGAGAGCTCGTATTATATTTATGTGGTGTAGTTGAATTGCAAACAATTTTAGGCCATTAGAATGAAGTTGTAAATGTATATATAGTAGCTATATTACTAAAAGCAGGAAGGTAGTGAAATACAACATAAATACTATATAGATGGTCGTTTTGAAATATGGAGTTGTATTTTTCATGATGTGCTTGCTCACATTAATTTCCTAATTTTCGGCACCTGAAAATTAACAGAAAGTAAGATATTAACATTACATCACCAAACTAAATTGATGGTTTCTGGCCTGAGATCACGATCCATCACTCTGTTTTGGTGGCACACCTAAAACAGAAGCGAAAAGAAATGATTAAGCATTCCAAATCAACATATGACAGCTTCAGCAAGATTATGATCCAATTTCCTTTAACCATTCTATCAAACAAAATTCTGCAAGCTCCTAATCTGTATGGTTGCTTCATTACATAAGAAATGAATTCCACAGATGATAAAGAAATGCATTTCGCAATCTTTCTCGAAACAAACGAACAGCATTTAGCATAAGATGCTGAATATGTATCAATCTGTCTGTTCAGGTGATTACAAATGGAAAGTACAAGAGTGTGATGCATAGAGTTGGATACATATCAAATATTTATAAACTTGCTAGTTTCTGAGCATGTTAGCAATACATTATACATAATTTAAATAACACCTTTACTACATATCAAATGCTAGTCCACCATGTACTACATCATGCATTAGAAACCATACCTATGCTTTTAGAGGGACAAGCGGAGAAGGAACCATTAAAACTCGACATTCTTTCTAAAGTCACTTCTGAGATGGACCTTGAGAGACACTAAAACAGAAAAGATATGAATGTTAATATACTTCTCACTTTACTAAACATAAACATAATCTTTCAGATACTATAATTATATAATCTTAACCAATTACAAATACAATAAACATCATATAATTACATATGAATCAATCTCTTTCAGATATGTAATTTACGTATGTGGTCAATTACAATGAGTTTCACTACAACAGAAAAGATATGAAAATTAATATACTTCTCACTTTGTGAAATTGGTCTAATTCATATCAGAAACATAAATAAATGTGATGGATGTTCCATAGACTGATTTTAGTTGCAGGATAGAGCAGCATGCTCATTTGCATAGGTAGAATGGGACAAAGGGACTAAAGAGAGAAACTGAAATGAGTTTAAGATGATATAATAAACAACATAAATAGTTTAGTACAAGGTTTTAAAAAGCGTAAACGGGTTTTGAGGCGTTTTTTCATGGTTTCACGAGGCGTAAGCCTCGAAACGGAACGAGGCGTAAAATTGAGGCGTAAATTTAATTTTTTCCCCATAATAAATATATAATAACACATAAGTCAAAAGTACTCTCAAATTCAAAATACATGGGATTCAATATTCTCTACAACTAAGATTTTAACTTTTTAGTGAAATACATGAGAATTTGTGGCCAAAATGTCTTTTCTGGAAGAGAAATACAATGAATCTTACTAGCTCATCTAACCTCTTCGTTTTATTAAGTTAAATAATTAATTATACCCAGTTATCTAATAAAGCTTCATGCAACTAATCACATAAAGAAATGTCTAATTTAATATAACCTCTTCGTTTATGGAAGCAGCATTAATATTAATTTCAATT
Source organism: Lavandula angustifolia (assembly GCA_028984105.1). NCBI lineage: Eukaryota > Viridiplantae > Streptophyta > Magnoliopsida > Lamiales > Lamiaceae > Lavandula > Lavandula angustifolia. The sequence continues at coordinate 25,775,658 of CM054823.1, forward strand.
TACGTTGTTTTTTACTCAATTTTGATTCTAATCTAAATATTTTGGGTTGGGCTGACTGAAAATCTAATTAATGTAATTAGGCTTAAGCCCAATTATATTAATTTCATAAGAATTCAAATTCTGGCCCGATAAAAAAGGGACCGCCTCAATGAAAAAACGCCTCAAAGGCGGGCCTCGAGGCGCGCCTCGCCGGAACGAGGCGCTCAGATGAAGCGTATGGTCTGAGGCGTAAGCCTCAAGGCGTTTTTTCGCCGTTTCGATTCGAGGCGGGCCTCGAGGCGGGCCTCAATTGGGTTTTTTAAAACCTTGGTTTAGTATAATTCACAATAAGTAACGAAGTTGAAGTAGTTGTTTCAAGTTGCTATGCACAGTATCAAATTTTGTTTGAAACATGATAAAATAAATGGGTACTGATTCTTCAAGGAATAGGACATTACCTTCTCGGTACAATGAAGGAAATAAGCCGTCAGGGGAAATGACTACTGGTCCATTTGGTAAGCTTTTCCCATCCTGTGAGGATTTAAACAAGGGCCATGTGCACAAATACCCACTTCTAATTGGGTAAATGCACAAAAGTCCACTTTATACAGAAAATGCATAAATACCCAAACTCTTTTTTTTACCCTCAATATGTAGGCATAGATGGTAGCTGACAATGGCAGGTGTGGGCTGTCCCTACCTGACGCCATCCCATCCCATCGCATTTAATGCATAGTTGTGCAAATGAATTCAAGTGATGTTTAATTTCTGCAAAGTTGACTGCCGCCCACCTAGGCCTGCGCATAGGCATGTGTTTCTGTGACAAAATTTGACTGCAAAATTTAACTGCAGCCCACTTTATTGAATTCCGAAAAAGTTAGACTGCTCACTTGGCTATTTAATTTCACGTGATTCCGTGACAAAAATTAGAAATTTATTTGGATTCATGCATATAAAGAGCTACTCATGCTTATATTTTGTACTCATGCATTTTCATATCAGAGAAAGAAAAATATAGAGAGAGAAATATACGTATTTTGCGAGAGAGAGAAATCTTTGGATAAGTTTTCAACTTAGGAATATACGTATTTTGCATTCTCAGTTCGTATTTTGCGAGGTATGTTCTCAGTTCTTATTTTAAATACATATTTTGCATTCTCAGTTCGTATTTTATTTAGGGTTTATATACGTATTTTATCTTCATTTCGAATTAGGGTTTGTTAAATTCCAATTTTGTTTAGGGGTTTATATACGTATTTTATAAAATTCATATTTTAAATAGGAATTTCTAAAGTTTATTTTAAATACGTATTTAAATTCCAATTTTGTTTAGGTTCGTGTTTTATCTAAGTAAAAAATGTTACTATTTCTCAAAAATCGTGTTATATACGATTTCCGAATTTTCGAATTCGGAATTTTCGTGTTATATAAATCGTGTTAATATACGATTTCCGAATTTTCGTATATAATCGTGTATTTCTCAGTTCGTGTATTTCTCAGTTCGTGTATTTTCGTATATAATCGTGTATAATCGTGTATTTCTCAGTTCGTGTATTTTCGTCTTTTTCAAAAATCGTGTTATATACGATTTCCGAATTTTCGTATATAAACACTAAAGAAAATGTTACTATTTCTCAGTTCGTGTTTTATCTAAGTAAAAAGTTCTTATTTTGCATATTTTTTCGTAAATATTGTTACTTCGTTAATAGTTCGAATTTCGAAGTGAGATTACGAGCATACATAAACAGTTCGTAAATAATAATTTCAAAAATATTAATTTTGAAAAAGTTGTTCATTGTAAATAGTTGTTCATTGTGAAAAGCTATTCGAAATAGTTGTTCATTGTAAAAAGTTATTCGAAATAGTCTTGTAATAATTTCGTAACAATGAATTATAGTTCTTCGTAGTTCATTTTAACGTACATTATTACGGAGATATACGATAGTTCATTTTAATCTTATTTCCATGTCTTAAACTTTGGTTAGATGGCAGAATGGACACGCATAACAGTCAAGTACGGAGGAATGTTTGAAGGTTCCGAATACAAATATGGGGATGAACAACTTGCAGCAATTCCGCACTGCCTACTTTCTTTGTCATCTCTAAAAGCAACCATTGATTCAATTACGCAAACTAATTCGATGCGTACCCCATATTTATTGTATTCCCTAGAGAGAAATCGCGCCGGTCGGCTCGTGAAGTCACTAATGACGAGTGATGAAGATTTAAATCGACTCATTGGCTTCGAGGAAGATCCCACTGTCTGTGTTGTGACGACGAGTCCGAGTGATCGTGCTGGAACAAGTACGTGGCATACCCGATCACATCTCCCTTATACGGACGATCGGGACCTAGTTGAGCAATTCATTAGGGATTTCGACAGACATCAGTTCTTCGGTGACGAACGGGAGGAGGAGGAATACGAGGAGGTGGAGCAAGAGGAGGAGGAAAACGAGGAGGAGGAGGAGGAGGAGGAGGAGGAAACGGAGGAGGAGGTAGAACAAGAAACACATAACGAAGATTCCACGGATTCGGACGATCCGGATTACTCTGCCGAAGAGGAGTCCGATGAAGATGCGACGGCGAACATCAAAGCATTTATGGTACAATGTTGGAGTTTGCAACGTGGATGCGAAACGAAGGCGGTTACAATCGGTTAATAACATTACTCGAACAACCGAGGAACCTACCCATCAACTTTTCGTCGTTGGAGGAAGAAGATGGCGACTCGATTCCGGATATAGCAAACTGGCTAGTTCCGTTCTTCCCTATCGCTCAGACCGGCATCATTGGATGTCCTGACTTGGATGCTGTTAACGACGGCGTTCTTGAGGTGGATTCGATTTTCTAGAGTAGAGACGAGCTTACGGGTGCCGTGGGAGTGTGGCACTTAGAGCATCGGCGGTCTTTTATGGTGCTAAAAGCTGACAGAAAATATACATGGTTTGGGTGTTTGCACGGAAAGTCGTGTCCTTTTATGTTGCGTGCGAAAAAGGATGCAGATGTTTGGGAAATATACAAGGTGGACAAGAAGCACACATGTGAGTTCGACTTCGAACGATTGGTGCCAAGAACTGTGAGTGCAAAGACTATCGGTGTATATTTCAGCCGACAAATGCGGAGAGAGGGGTCCATGATAAGGCCTCGCGACATCATTGATGAGTTGCGTCATAGATTCGGTGTCGAAGTTAAATACTACAAGGCACTTCGTGGTCGGAATATGGCTATCACGATGATCTACGGCGACCACGACGATTCTTATAAGCTGCTACCCAAGTACCTCCATATGCTGAAGCAGTTAAACCCCGGAACGATTACCCATTACAGCACCGGGGAGGACAATCGGTTCGAGTACGTGTTTGTCGCGTGGGGTCCGTGCATAAATGCGTTTATGTTTAACTTGAGGCAGGTCATCGTAGTTGATGGCACACATTTGAAAGGGAAGAATACCGGCATGCTATTCGTAGCTGTGACGAAAGACTGCAACGAGCAAGTCCTGCCGCTTGCGATAGGCATTGGCCCGATAGAGAATAATGACTCGTGGACATGGTTTATGACCAAATTAAGGACAGTGTACCCGCCGACTGAGGGCATAGTCATCGTGTCTGACCAACACGTGAGTATTAAGCATGCCATTGAAGAGGTGTATCCTGAGGCAACTCATTGTCTGTGTTGCGTCCATCTGAGCAACAACCTTGCTCCTTACGGGCGCGCAGCAGTAAGGATATTTCGTAGGGCCGCAAAAGCATACACAAAGTCTGAGTTTCGGAGGAAAATGGCTTCACTGAAGGCGAAGAGTCAGGAGGCACACGATAAAGTCATGGACATTGGTCCGGAACGGTGGGCCCTATCGCATTGCACTTCTCGGCGTTACTGTTTTTTGACGTCAAATTGTGCCGAATCATTCAACGCGAGGCTATTGTGGGCCCGACGTCTGCCGATATGTTCCCTAATTGATACCGTGCGGTTTATCATGGAGAGTTGGTTCAATGAGCGCCGGGCGAACATGCATGCTCACGACCATAGCCTAGTCGAGGTTGCTAAACAAAAGTTGCACGAGCAGGTTGAAAGAGGACGCACGTATCCAGTGACGATCGTTGGCGATGAAGTTTTCACTGTGAACGATGGGGAACGAGATTTTAAGGTCCGGTTAGGAGCAAGACGAAGTTGCCAGTGTCGCAAATTCGATCTGGATCTTATTCCATGCGAGCATGCCGCAGCCGCTATTATGTAAGTATTCATTACTTTTAACATATTCCGTTACAGACTATATTTGTTATAAGTACACTAACAGAAATTTACCGACAGTCACAGCGGCAATGATATGTATGAATTTATATCGGCGGTCTACAGTACGGAAGTTCATAGAGATTTATATGATCACCAGTTTCATGCTTTACCTCCACACCAGCTGTGGACCGTGCCCGAAGAAATATCAAATGTGCCAACAGTGCTCCCTCCCTTGACAAGAAGATCCGCCGGTCGCCCGAGGTCACGGCGATATAGATCTGGCTTAGAGGCAAGCGCCGGTACAAGAACTAGACGATCTCGGAAGTGTGGCCTCTGCAAAGAGCATGGTCATACAAGGAGGACCTGTCCTACCAGACTGTGACTCTATTTATGCATTATAATATTATGTATCCAGAACTCTTGCTGTTTAAATTGACGGTTTTTCTGTTTTAATAGTACTTTATCCACTACTTTCTATATGAGGGACCTTATACGTATGGTTTATTTGCAATTTTATATACCCTACAATGAGAAGATAGATACTAGATACATATAACGTTTTCGTTCTCCGTATATTGTGCGTATATCCCCGCATAAATAATTATACGACGGTATCTACTAAAATATAAACTTTTTACGGAGAACGAATGTGTTTTTACGATTCAGAATTACGTTCTTTAGTATATTGGTAAATATATCTCAGCAAACTAAGAATAGTCCCCCGTGGGACATTGTAAAAACTTTATATGTACCTTCGACGAATTGCTTTACGGCATTTTTAAATTGTTTTAATTGAGAGAATGTGAGAGAGAGAACCATCTAACCTACATTAAATGGTAATCTCTCAATTTAAAATGGTAATCTCTATATTTAAATTGGAAAACACTTGTTCTAATAGTCCTCTCTCAATTTACCTTCTATATCATAGGTAAGACATACAATTGTGAGAAATATTTGTCAAAATAGAGAGAAAGATTGACACATATATAAATTTATAGTAATTTCTAAATTTAAAAAAACAGAATTGACATAAATTCATAGAAAAACTACCCAAGTTACTTTAAATAGTAGTCTTGCTGTTTAAATTGACGGTTTTGCTCTTGTAATAGTACTCTATCTGCTACTTTGTAAATGAGGTACCTCATACGTATGGGTTTTGTGCAATATATTATTACTAAACATCACTAAATAGGGATAAATTACATATTCCATTTTCGTTCTCCGTATATTTTGCGTATATCTCCGTATAAATCAATATACGACGATATCTTCTACAATACACACTTTATACGGAGAACGAATGTTTTAGTACGATTCAAAATGACGTTATTTAGTATATTCCGAAATATATCTCTGCAAATTACGTATAGTCCCCCGTGTGACGCTGTAACAACTTTATACGTACCTTGAACGAATCGCTTTATTTTGTTTTTAAATTGTTTTAATTGAGAGAGTATGAGAGAGAAAACTATATAACCTACTTAAAATGGTAATCTCTATATTTAAATTGGAAAACACTTGTTCTAATAGTCCTCTCTCAATTTACCTTCTATATCATAGGTAAGATATACAATTGTGAGAAATATTTGTCAAAATAGAGAGAAAGATTGACACATATAGATTTGTAGTAATTTCTAAATTTAAAAAAACAGAATTGACATAAATTCATAGAAAAACTACCCAAGTTACTTTAAATAGTAGTCTTGCTGTTTAAATTGACGATTTTGCTCTTGTAATAGTACTCTATCTGCTACTTTGTAAATGAGGTACCTCATACGTATGGGTTTTGTGCAATACATTATTACTAAACATCACTAAATAGGGATAAATTACATATTCCATTTTCGTTCTCCGTATATTGTGCGTATATCTCCGTATAAATAAATATACGACGATATCTTCTACAATACACACTTTATACGGAGAACGAATGTTTTAGTACGATTCAAAATGACGTTATTTAGTATATTCCGAAATATATCTCTGTAAATTACGTATAGTCCCCCGTGTGACGCTGTAACAACTTTATACGTACCTTGAACGAATCGCTTTATTTTGTTTTTAAATTGTTTTAATTGAGAGAGTATGAGAGAGAAAACTATATAACCTACTTAAAATGGTAATCTCTATATTTAAATTGGAAAACACTTGTTCTAATAGTCCTCTCTCAATTTACCTTCTATATCATAGGTAAGATATACAATTGTGAGAAATATTTGTCAAAATAGAGAGAAAGATTGACACATATATAGATTTATAGTAATTTCTAAATTTAAAAAAACAGAATTGACATAAATTCATAGAAAAACTACCCAAGTTACTTTAAATAGTAGTCTTGCTGTTTAAATTGACGGTTTTTGCTCTTGTAATAGTACTCTATCTGCTACTTTGTAAATGAGGTACCTCATACGTATGGGTTTTGTGCAATATATTATTACTAAACATCACTAAATAGGGATAAATTACATATTCCATTTTCGTTCTCCGTATATTTTGCGTATATCTCCGTATAAATAAATATACGACGATATCTTCTACAATACACACTTTATACGGAGAACGAATGTTTTAGTACGATTCAAAATGACGTTATTTAGTATATTCCGAAATATATCTCTGCAAATTACGTATAGTCCCCCGTGTGACGCTGTAACAACTTTATACGTACCTTGGACGAATCGCTTTATTTTGTTTTTAAATTGTTTTAATTGAGAGAGTATGAGAGAGAAAACTATATAACCTACTTAAAATGGTAATCTCTATATTTAAATTGGAAAACACTTGTTCCAATAGTCCTCTCTCAATTTACCATCTATATCATAGGTAAGATATACAATTGTGAGAAATATTTGTCAAAATAGAGAGAAAGATTGACACATATAGATTTATAGTAATTTCTAAATTTAAAAAAACAGAATTGACATAAATTCATAGAAAAACTACCCAAGTTACATTAAATAGTAGTCTTGCTGTTTAAATTGACGGTTTTGCTCTTGTAATAGTACTCTATCTGCTACTTTGTAAATGAGGTACCTCATACGTATGAGTTTTGCGCAATATATTATTTCTAAACATCACTAAATAGGGATAAATTACATATGCCATTTTCGTTCTCCGTATATTTTGCGTATATCTCCGTATAAATCAATATACGACGATATCTTCTACAATACACATTTTATACGGAGAACGAATGTTTTAGTACGATTCAAAATGACGTTATTTAGTATATTCCGAAATATATCTCTGCAAATTACGTATAGTCCCCCGTGTGACGCTGTAACAACTTTATACGTACCTTGAACGAATCGCTTTATTTTGTTTTTAAATTGTTTTAATTGAGAGAGTATGAGAGAGAAAACTATATAACCTACTTAAAATGATAATCTCTATATTTAAATTGGAAAACACTTGTTCTAATAGTCCTCTCTCAATTTACCTTCTATATCATAGGTAAGATATACAATTGTGAGAAATATTTGTCAAAATAGAGAGAAAGATTGACACATATAGATTTATAGTAATTTCTAAATTTAAAAAAACAGAATTGACATAAATTCATAGAAAAACTACCCAAGTTACTTTAAATAGTAGTCTTGCAGTTTAAATTGACGGTTTTGCTCTTATAATAGTACTCTATCTGCTACTTTGTAAATGAGGTACCTCATACGTATGGGTTTTGTGCAATACATTATTACTAAACATCACTAAATAGGGATAAATTACATATTCCATTTTCGTTCTCCGTATATTTTTCGTATATCTCCGTATAAATAAATATACGACGATATCTTCTACAATACACACTTTATACGGAGAACGAATGTTTTAGTACGATTCAAAATGACGTTATTTAGTATATTCTGAAATATATCTCTGCAAATTACGTATAGTCCCCCGTGTGACGCTGTAACAACTTTATACGTACCTTGAACGAATCGCTTTATTTTGTTTTTAAATTGTTTTAATTGAGAGAGTATGAGAGAGAAAACTATATAACCTACTTAAAATGGTAATCTCTATATTTAAATTGGAAAACACTTGTTCCAATAGTCCTCTCTCAATTTACCTTCTATATCATAGGTAAGATATACAATTGTGAGAAATATTTGTCAAAATAGAGAGAAAGATTGACACATATATAGATTTATAGTAATTTCTAAATTTAAAAAAACAGAATTGACATAAATTCATAGAAAAACTACCCAAGTTACTTTAAATAGTAGTCTTGCTGTTTAAATTGACGGTTTTTGCTCTTATAATAGTACTCTATCTGCTACTTTGTAAATGAGGTACCTCATACGTATGGGTTTTGTGCAATATATTATTACTAAACATCACTAAATAGGGATAAATTACATATTCCATTTTCGTTCTCCGTATATTTTGCGTATATCTCCGTATAAATAAATATACGACGATATCTTCTACAATACACACTTTATACGGAGAACGAATGTTTTAGTACGATTCAAAATGACGTTATTTAGTATATTCCGAAATATATCTCTGCAAATTACGTATAGTCCCCCGTGTGACGCTGTAACAACTTTATACGTACCTTGGACGAATCGCTTTATTTTGTTTTTAAATTGTTTTAATTGAGAGAGTATGAGAGAGAAAACTATATAACCTACTTAAAATGGTAATCTCTATATTTAAATTGGAAAACACTTGTTCTAATAGTCCTCTCTCAATTTACCTTCTATAACATAGGTAAGATATACAATTGTGAGAAATATTTGTCAAAATAGAGAGAAAGATTGACACATATAGATTTATAGTAATTTCTAAATTTAAAAAAACAGAATTGACATAAATTCATAGAAAAACTACCCAAGTTACATTAAATAGTAGTCTTGCTGTTTAAATTGACGGTTTTGCTCTTGTAATAGTACTCTATCTGCTACTTTGTAAATGAGGTACCTCATACGTATGGGTTTTGTGCAATATATTATTACTAAACATCACTAAATAGGGATAAATTACATATTCCATTTTCGTTCTCCGTATATTTTGCGTATATCTCCGTATAAATAAATATACGACGATATCTTCTACAATACACACTTTATACGGAGAACGAATGTTTTAGTACGATTCAAAATGACGTTATTTAGTATATTCCGAAATATATCTCTGCAAATTACGTATAGTCCCCCGTGTGACGCTGTAACAACTTTATACGTACCTTGGACGAATCGCTTTATTTTGTTTTTAAATTGTTTTAATTGAGAGAGTATGAGAGAGAAAACTATATAACCTACTTAAAATGGTAATCTCTATATTTAAATTGGAAAACACTTGTTCTAATAGTCCTCTCTCAATTTACCTTATATATCATAGGTAAGATATACAATTGTGAGAAATATTTGTCAAAATAGAGAGAAAGATTGACACATATAGATTTATAGTAATTTCTAAATTTAAAAAAAACAGAATTGACATAAATTCATAGAAAAACTACCAAAGTTACTTTAAATAGTAGTCTTGCTGTTTAAATTGACGGTTTTGCTCTTGTAATAGTACTCTATCTGCTACTTTGTAAATGAGGTACCTCATACGTATGGGTTTTGTGCAATATATTATTGCTAAACATCACTAAATAGGGATAAATTACATATTCCATTTTTCGTTCTCCGTATCTTTTGCGTATATCTCCGTATAAATAAATATACGACGATATCTTCTAAAATACACACTTTATACGGAGAACGAATGTTTTAGTACGATTCAAAATGACTCTATTTAGTATATTTCGAAATATATCTCTGCAAAATATATCTCTGCAAAGTTACATAATTGAAAATCAAACAAATAAATGTCTTTGAAAGGGCCTAATCATCAACCGGGTCAACCACCACACACATCAACCAAATCCGCATCCCCATAATATGCCGAATGCTCCAAATGTCGAGCTCACTCTGGACGAGTTCTGGCCTCGGCAGTCCATCAATTAACCGATGCACGGATAATAGGGCGTATACACCGCAATTCACTTGGTCTCTTTGTACGAACTGTGCTCGTTCAAAGACCTCCAAATGCATATCACGCCAAGCTTCTTGGCGTGGTTGCCCGTACACACGTTCGAAATACCTGTTATAATCGAACAGTCTGTACATCATCCGTGTAATTGGTTGTATGCTCTCTCTCCGCATCCGCCGATATGATTCGTCAGAAATCGCCCACAACGAGTCGTACAACTCGACAGTCCACATATGCAGACGGATTCGCACGGTGACCCAGTGAGCTCCAGTGACAAAGCAAACCAGTATGAGCTATAGAAATTCGTAACAGAACATTAGTTCACCTCATTACACTAATATATCTTACGCATTACACCGTAAAAGAAAATTTGTGGATATAACTTACGTATTGCAGCCCCGGTGCCCATTCTCTCGCAGCTTCTTTCAAAGCCTCGGAAGGCTCCCATGCATCCACATCCATCCCGTTGTTCGCCCAAGAATATTGCATTTGAGACTTGTAAAATACATATTGTTAGCATTTTAACTTGCAATTTTGTATAAAACATTAAATACTTGTAAAATACTTTCCCAAAATTGTACGGGGAGAATGAGAGTAGTGCCGCTCCGCACACCATGAAGTAGACCGTCTCCTCTCGCCAGTTGCCTCCTAATGGTACCCAAATAACATTCGATCATGTCATGGGTAAGCATCTTCGTAACATCTTCGAGGATATCAAACCACGAATGCGTCAAATGATATCTCGTGGCTGTGTAGACGTGGTCAGTAAATTCATTGTGTGCGCGACGCCACGCCCGATATTCCTTGAAGCCAAGGACAGACCAATCACCCAAGTAACGGGCGAGATTCTTCTTTGGGGCAACGAACGGCGACGTAATGGCACGAGAGGGTCTTTTCGTGCGAAATCCACGTCCACGTGGGCTACTCGGATCTTCTTCGACGGGGGCCTTCTCTTTTCCCTTTCCTCCTCTCCGGCTGGTATCGACATCTCCCGCCTGCACCACTTTTATTGGTTCAACATATTTTGGGGACACAATAAGTGCCCACGATGCGTTGAAACCATCACCGTATAAGGAGTGATCTTCATCCGGCTCCTATAAAATAAACGTTTACGTTAAGTTTAGGTATATATCTTCGTAAAAAATACATGTCTTAATAAAACTTTTAATAGCCTACCTCTGACACCGGACTGGGAGAAGCAGAAGGCTGTGCGGGCTCATCGTCTGGAAGCTGCTGCTGGGTAGATACGGGCCGATCATTAGACTTCTTCGTGCGTGCCTCGGATGCGACGGACGAGTCACTGCTGACATTCACGGCATCAACATCTGGGTCGACCCGATCAGATGCATGCGGAGTTGCTCTGCGAGTACAAGAAATTAAATGTCGACCGGAGATGCCGCGACTCTCGGAATGTCGTCCGGAGATGCCGCGACTCTCGGAATGTCGACCCGAGATGCCGTGACTATGTGAAACTGAATGTCGGCGACCCTCCTCGACATGCGGCGGTCCTCCCACCTCCGCTGACCTCCGCTCCGACTTATTTTTGGAGAAAAAGTTTTTGATCTTCTTCCAAAACTTTTTCTCACGATGAGTCATGTCTTGAGTGTCAAGACTGCTAGAACTCGCCGGAGCCTGGTTTCTTTCTGATCGTCTTTGCATGGCAGGCGGAGACTGGGGCGCTGCAGGGCCACGTGGACGAGGAATGTGCATCGCTCTGGCTCGATCAGATCCAAACTGGACAACAACCGGCTCTTTATACGGCACGCCAAGTACCGCCCCGGACAGCGTGCTCGCATAATAATCAGCCAAGATCTCTGCTTCCTCCTCCACCATCGGTCCGCATTCCAACTATGTATAAAACAAGCAACGTTACATAATTAGAATCTAGAACATCGACGTGTACAATTTAAATGGAGATATATGAACTTAGGTGGTTTCTAATGACCTATATGTCTGTATAAGATTATAGTTCTCAACAGTATATATATAGTTTACCGTATTTTTGTTTGAACTTGACAAACATAGTTATTTACCTCTTCGTCGAAGAATCCAGCGAACGATCCCTTCACTTTCGGGAAATTCCACCTCAACAGACGTGGAAGCGCTTCTTGGTCCACCAAGTTCGCACAAGCCCTCCCAAATTCGGGGATGCAATCGTAAGCCCATGCTTGTAAGGCCCAGACGGGGCCGCTGAACACATAAGACACCTTACATCCCGCAAGAGTGTTGGGGATGAATTGCTTGTAGTGAAGCAATGCTCGGTATGCATACGCTCCCCACGGGAATTCCTTCCATTCGTTTAGGTTGTCCACTAAAACCCAAACGAAGTCGTCGATCAGTCTCGGCCTCGGAACACCCAAGATTAGCAGGTGCAACATCAACACATTTGCCACTTTCACGTAGTCGGCTGCCGATGCGCCGTTCACCTCGTGTTCTCTGAAAATATCCTCCAACTCGGATATTTTCATTCTCCGATTTCCACAAAATACGGCCCTTGCACGAACAGTGGAAGCATCATGCTCCATTGTTGGGTCAAATGTCGATGACCCAAACATTAACCCCGAGACCAGGGCAAATTCCTGAGGACCGAACTTCAAATGACGATTCGATACGTGAAACCAAAAGTTGTTGGATGCAAAGTCGGCAAATTCCACTTCACGGCACATCAACTGGTGGAGAGCTTTGCTTGCACTAACACTCCCCTCCCATTCCATGAAATGGCCGAAAGGGCTACTCTCACAAAATTGTGCATACAGGATGTCACCGCCGACGGCAGTCAGTGTCTCGCGGATCAGTGGGATCACATCCCACTTGTAATAAATCATGATTCGAGGTTTAGCCGACTTGGCTACGGACCTAAAAAAAAACCATTGACTCTGCATGAACAAAAAATTATACAAAGACTAGTTAGAACATATAAAGAAATTCGAATATACAAAGAAATAAGCATTCAATTATATAATAATATATTATAATATACAAATAAATTCGAACATATATGTTCGAACATATATTATAATATACAAACAAATAATATTATAATGTACAAACAGAAAATATTATAATATATTATAATATATTTTGAGATTCTACATGGTTGCGAGGATTGTCACATGGGCATGGTTGCGGGATTGTCAAATGAATGCGAGCATACAAACAAACAAATCGCCCTACAAACGCATCGCGTGGAATAAGACAAAGATAAAATATACAATACCGCAATAATATTATTATATCAACACGCGTGGAATAAGACATCAATCAATTATACGCAATCAAACAAACAAATGTAATTCACGATATTAATTCCGGAATAGTATAAAATAGAATCACGATATTAATAATACACACATATAAATATATCAACACGATAAATACTATAATATTAATACTTTAAAATACACAAATACTAATTTCATTTAAAACGATTATAATATTAATGTTATTTATTAATATATTACATATTAATATATGTTATATTATAAATATTGTACTTAAATATATTAATAATATAAATAATACATATATTAATGTTATAAATATTATTACATAAATAACATAAATATTACAATATTTAACTACAAACAAGTATTGAATATTATATATTTAATAAAAGTATATTAAATACGTATACAATACTGCAATAATATTATTACATAAAAAACATATAAATACGTGATGATGGTGAATCAATTAGCAAAAAATATAATTTTTAAACCCTAAATTTTCAGTATTTTTTCATTAAACCCTAAATTTTCAGTATTTATTCATTAAACACGATATAAAATAAAACCCGAAAACAAACGATATACAAAATTTCACGATATAAAATAAACAATATAAATTTATTAAAAATAAACGATATAAAATAAACCCGAAATTATATGATGCTGAAAAACCCTAAATTTCGTCATAATTTAGTCAAAATATATGATGCTGAAAAACCCTAAATTAGTCAAAATATATGATGCTGAAAAACCAGAAAATAATTTTCGACCAGATTTGTCATAATTTATTTTCGACAAGATTTATCTACAATAATTTTCAAACCCTACATTTTGTCATAATTTATTTTAGAACCCTAAATTTTCGAACCCTAAATTTATAAACCCTAAATTTTCAGAATTTCGTCTACATAATTTCAAAGCATTTCGTCTACTGATTTTTCAAACACTAAATTTCGTCTCTACGTAATTTTCAGCATTTCGTTTAAAGAATTTTCAGAATTTCGTCAACATTTCATCTACAGAATTTTCGTATAAACAGCGACGCATTTAATCTATAAACTGAATTTTCTTCAGCATTTCCGAAGTACAGCGAGGCCTTTAATCTACACAATTTTCGTCAGCATTTCGTATAAACAGCGAGGCATAGGATTTCATCTACTAACCTGCGAGGCGGCAAAATATTCATCCATTTATCGTCTACTTGTTGCGAAGTAGTGCTGAGAAGTAGTGCTGAAAAGTTATGCTCGTCACTTGTTGCTTCTTGTCTACTTTATATAATGGAAGGCTAGCTCTTGAGAAATTAGTGCCGAGAAGTTGAAGGTGTGAGAATCTGAAGACTACCAACCACTTTATATAATGGAAGGCTGGCTCGTGGGTAAAAACGCAACAAGTAGACGGACAACTCGATTGGTGTGGAAGACTTCAAGATTAGGATTTATAATTTTAAAACCCTAATTTCGGCCTAATTTATTTATATATATAATTTCGGATTTTATATATACCCTATATATAATTTAGGATTTTATATATACTCTAATTTATCTAATCTCGTAAATGTATTTAATATTTATCAAAATATTCGCGTTCAACAAAAATATTCTCATTTATTTTTATTGAAATGTACCCTAATTGCACGAAAATATTCTTTTACCAAAATATTTTAGTAACAAAATATTCTCGTTTATTTTAGTACCAAAATAGAACACGATTTACTTGAAAATATATAACCATCTAATTTATACAAACCCTAATTTAATCTAATTTAACGCGATTTTAGTGCCAAAATATAATCGTTAATTTTAGTACAAAAATATAATACCATCAAATTTATACAAACCCTAATTTCCTATTTATTTACAAACCCTAATTCCAATGGTTAAAGAGGTGGAAACAGTATATGAAAAAAGATGAGCAAAACAGAAAAATATTCATGATTATGAAACCAGAAGAACATTTATGATTAAAAGTATGAAAAAAGATGACAAAAATTGGAGCTAAAAAGAAGGAAGTAATAATAGAGGGAATTTGTGTGCATTGTGGAGGAAGATCACATGAGATTCTCCCAGAAATACAAAATTGAAGGTCTTGTCAAGCAGAAAAGGCTGCCTCCTCTCTTTGCCATAACGTTAAATGCATGTAATATTTATATAGAAAATTAAAAGGCCTAATTTTCTATTTAATTCGGGTTATTTATAGACGATAAAATATTTATAATAATCCGTAATACAAACTCGAAATTACATTCTTATAGTACATCGCAATTCAATCGAAATTCAAACTCTTGCATCGTAATACAAACCCTAAAATTACAAACCCTAATTTCAAACCCTAACTACAAACCCTAATTACAAACCCCCAAAAGCTGTCGTCCAAAATAATAAAGCTGTCGTCCAAAACCATTACCTGGCTGCCGTCCAATCACTCAAACAGCGAACAAGAATTGATGTGCGGCAGGAATCTGCACTGTTGCAGACACGGCATTCAAGTCAGTCAACACAAGCAAGAAAAGCGGCGGCAATCACACACGATGGCGTCCGGCTCACCAAAGAGCGAGCATCAACGTCGTCAGTCGGCAGGTAACGACACTGCTGCGTGTCAGTGCAGCAGAATAGGGATAAAAACGTCCGGGTGGGTATTGATGCATTTATTATTTTTTGGTGGCAGATGGTGCAATTTTGAAGTAGTGGTGGTTATTCTTGACAAAAAACCCTTTAAACAATACAATATCCATAAAACTATTCAAATAATATGAGAAGAATGTTTCACAGTCAAGAAACACAATAACGTAGGCATAATCTGGCAGACTCAGAAAGAAGATGGATATCGCACGTGAAATCACTCAACAAAACAAGAGAGGCCAGAGGTCAAAGTTACTTATTGAAGCAGTATGGGTTTCCAAAGACGAACATTATAACAAACTGCCTAAGCATTACATCCATATCATGATTATATAAACCAAACAACAAATACCCTTGAGCATTTTTAAGAGTTAGCCATAATTTAGGACATAATCATAATCAAATATTTGTCATTTTCCTATAATTTTAGATAGAATTTGTGATGCTTAAGATCGCATTAAATTATAAAAATATTTGTCAAGATCAGAAGAGTGTTCTAGGTCTAAGAACTCAGGAAATTCCAAATACTTCAAGAATCCTAATTCTAAAACCATAAGTAAATCAAAGCTAAATCTAAATAAAATTGTACTTCAAAAATATTAAACTCTGTAAAATCAAGCAGCGGTTGGAAGAGATGGATCGGTCCAACGCGGTGAACCGGAGGCTTTTCGGTGTTCTTTTTTTCTCTTTTCTCCTACGACTCCTTCGGATCCGGCCAGTCACACTCTTGTACTTTTACTACATATTTTCGGTGTTCTTTTTTTCTATGCATCACACTCTTGTACTTTCCATTTGTAATCACCTGAACAGACAGATTGATACAATATAAAGTAGATTTGATAACCGGTTATCAAATCTACTTTATATTGTATTTCTAAATAAATGATAATAATATTTTAAATAAAGCATATAAGATATAAATAATAATTAGAGTTTCTAATGGAATACGTAAAAATTCAAGTGGGCAAATATCCAAAATAATACTTTCCAAAAAAATAATTCTCAAAATATTACTCAAATTACTTTTTAGGCAAGTGGTATTAATTTTGTAATTATTTTGGAAATTAAACTGCACTCATTTTCAAATACAATATGAAAAGAAAATAGAAAAAAAAAATTAATTGTCTTTTCTAGCCTTGCAAAAATGTCGAGAGATTCAATTAATCATACATGATATTCTCGCCGAGAGTATATGGTCCTTTCTAAATATTTTCCATACATATAACAACAAAATGATAGAAATTATTCAGCGACTATTTGTGATTCATAATACAACAAAATGAAAGCAATTATTCAGCGACTATTTTTCCGTACATAATACAAAAAAATGATAGCGCAATTATTCAGCGACTATTTGTCATACATAATGAAGAGCTAACAGAAATCAGTTGAACCATATAAAGATCTCATTAACACGGCCAAAAAATTCGAACGGCGAGTTATAGCCGACGACGGTGTACCGCTCCATCCCAGCGGCCTTCTCATACTTTGTGCCCTTCAGGGCATTCTTAAGGGCAACAAGCTCATCCATGATATTCTTCTCGTTAATAAATCCGCTGTATCTCCGAACAGCCACATACTTATACTTAGGCAGTTTCACCGGCACTATGTCCGACGACAGAGGCTCCGGCGGAGAGTCCTTTTGGTACTTATTCGGTAGGTAGAAGTTGACGATGTAGGTTGAGTTGTCGACGTCGACTAGAACCGGCACAGTCATGTCGATCCGCACGCGCTGTTTGTTGCCGCCGAAGTAGTAATTGAACAGTCTGGTGTTTGCATGACATGAGGGAGATAGGGTTAGTATGCAGGCATGCATGCACTATTAAGACTATTTGAAAAAATACACGTCTCAGATAGGAAAGTGAGCAACAAATAATGCAACAGCTGGAATATTTCTTAAAATTAATTGATTTATTTTTATTAAATATTTTATTTTAGAAGGGCAAGGAGGAAATTACCTTCGGAAGCCATTGTAGGCACCTTTAGTGTAAGAAGGAGCAGAGATGGAGGTGGTGGAGACCCAATGAGCCTCTTCATAGCTTCGGATTTCGAAGTCTTTGTTGGATTCGACGACGGTGTAAGAAGGGTGTTCGTATTTTTTAGCGTTGGGTGCTGGTGGATAGCCCTGGCTCCATGCTGCTACGCCTAAGCAGAGGAAACTCAAGACAAACACAGCTCTTCTGCTCGAAAACATCGTTGAGAAGTAATTGTAAGAAATGGTATTGGGTTGCTTGACGCAAATGTGTGGAGTGAAGGGAAATTTATAGTACAAGAATTGAAAAGCATTGGATGGCGTAACCGGGTATTATGGTATATTCATAATGATCGGATTTGGAGAATATATTCTCCAAATAAATAATTCTCATAATATCACTGGCAAAATTAATACAATCCACTTTCCTTTGAAATAATTCCCAAAATATTTTCAAGTCAAAAAAATTAAATGGATTTGTCCTATATTTTTTTCCTTATCAAAAAGGAGAAATGCACAATAATAAAGAGAATATTTCCTTTTCTAAATTTCCTCATAGTCGTTATTTTTAATAATTTTAAGTAAGGACATAATGCTGATTCAATTCCAATTTTCCGCAGTTAAATTTCCATCAAATTTTCCGTCAAACTTTATTAAATGTATCTTATTTTTTTTAAAAAAATTAAAAATATCTTAATATTTCAAATAAAAAATACCAAATATCAATAATTATTAAAATTCATAGTGGAATACGTATATAAATTCAGGTAGAAACAAATAGTTAATTAAATTCAAGTCGCATTAAAATGAAACTTTAGACTGAAAACTGTTATTAATAAATTTTCAAGTTGTGAAATGATACATAAAGTTTAACATACTACATTATCTTTTCCTCTGATGTTTTGTTTATATTGCATATAGATAAATCATATATCAACTTTAATTAATTACATATAACATTATACATATTGCTAAAGTAATTGAACAATGTATTAGTACTATTTCACTTATATTTTGTTATAATATTGTTAAGGACATCTGGTTCAGTGGTTCTTGAAGGAAAATGAAAAGTAATCAAGAAATGGAAACAAAAAAATGAATATTAAAATGATTAGCGCTCGTTCATTTTATGATTTTGTTTGATTTGGACCTTAGAAATGAAATACATTTTATCTGTATTTCATTTGTTGTGGTTTGGTTGTAGGGGTAAAATGGTGTTTCTAGTCTTATATCTTTCGTTAATTTTTAATTTCAACTTTCAAGTATAGGTTTAAATCATAGAAAAATAAAATTTCTTAAAATAAAAATAATAGTATAATATAAAAACAAACCAAATCCAACTCCTCATCCTCAAAATTTCGCTACTCTCTTTTCATAAGAAAAGTTTAGTCTACTCTCTTATCAAATAACATCTCTTCGATTTGTTTCCGTTTTATAATTGAAAATTATAGATGAGTGCTTTTTATTTGGTAGTATAAGTCAATAGTTTCATGCTTAATTTTAATCTAGTCTTAGATCTATACATAGTGAGTTCTTTCAATATTCTTCCCTATAGAATTATATATCACGTATTCTCTTTTCATAAGAAAAGTTTAGTGAGTGTTTGAAGTAGCTGAAGCTTATTGATAACTA
Source organism: Lavandula angustifolia (assembly GCA_028984105.1). Taxonomy (NCBI): domain Eukaryota; kingdom Viridiplantae; phylum Streptophyta; class Magnoliopsida; order Lamiales; family Lamiaceae; genus Lavandula; species Lavandula angustifolia. The sequence continues at coordinate 25,795,301 of CM054823.1, forward strand.
TTGAAAGCTGCTGATTTGAAAATTTGTAGGTGTTTGGAAATAAGTGCTGAAAGCGGGAAAACAGAGTTTGAAAAACTGCTGATATCAATAGCTTATTTTAAGTTTTTAAATAAAATATTATTTTTACCTCAATGTTATTAAAAAATTATAATAAATAAATAAATAATATTAATTTTTGTATTATATAAATTTATAATATATCATATTAACATAAATAATCATACTATTATATTGTAAATATTATTTATTTGCTTAAAATTCGTAATAATAATATTTGTATATAATATTAATAATTACGTAGCTAAAAAATAATTATCATTAAATGAAAATGGAAAAAATAATAATTTAAAATTAAAAATTTTTAGAACCCACTGTTTTAATTAATAAATATTTAATTATATTTAATTTTTATAATAATAATTTCTTTAAACTTGAAGAATTCATAAATAATAAATATAAAATGATTTTTAACAAATTACTAACTAATATATTAAAATATATTTATAATTAAATTTGTAACTAAGAAAAATATTAATTTTAAAATTAATGATTTTTTGAGAATTATAGAAATATTTAAAGGATAAAATAGTCCAATAAATTAGATAAGTACTCTCTTTTCATAAGAAAAGTTTAGTGGGTGTTTGGAAAATAGTGTTTGGAAAACTGTTGATTTGGAAAACTGCTAATCCAACATGAAGTAGCTGAATGTTATTGATAATTGTTGAAAGCTGCTGAAAGCTGTTGATTTGAGAATTTGTAGGTGTTTGGAAATAAGTGGGGAAAATAGTGTTCGGAAAATTGCTGATATCAGTAGCTTATTTTAAGTTTTTAAATAATATATTTATTTTACCCTCAATGTTATTAAAAAATTATAATAAATAAACAAATATTATTAATTTTTATATTATTTAAATTTATAATATATCATATTAAAATAAACATATCATACTATTATATTTTAAATATTATTTATTTGCTTAAAATCCATAATAATAATATTTTTATATAATTTTAATAATTACGTAGCTAAAAAATAATTATAATTAAATGAAAATAGAAAAAAATATTAATTTCAAATTAAAAATTTTCAGAACCCACTTTTTAAATTAATAAATATTTAATTATATCTAATTTTAATAATAATAATTTCATTAAACTTGAAGAATTCATAAATAATAAATATAAAATGATTTTGTTGAAGAATTCATAAATAAATATAATTATAATTAAATTTGTAATTAAAAAAAATATTAAATTTAAAATTAATGTTTTTTTGAGAATTATAGAAATATTTAAATGATAAAATAGTCCATTAAATTAGATAAGCTATAAGCCGCAGCTGAAAGCTGGGTCTGTCTTTTTTTTTTTTTTTTTTTTTTTTTGTTGACGAGGAAAAGCTGGGTCTGTCTTCATTTCAACAATCCTATTGCAGGCAAACATGTTCAAACACAACACTAACAAACAGTTACTATTCTCCGGTGGTTAGATAAAAACGATGTTGCAATAAATTAAAAAATGCATCAAATTTTCCCCCTCATCAACTATATATACTTAATCCATTGTTACAAGTAATCCCACATGGTTTGCTTCCCAACCTACTTAATTTCTAATCCAACATAATTCATAATTGGTTTTTGTGGTTCACTCCACAATAATTATTCCTTGGCTTCATCCACATCAATGCTTCCTCATATATCCATTAATTCATTTCATTCACAACTCAATTACACTCCACCAATGGCGGCGAGCGACGGCCGGAAGAGAGGCGGCGTCTACGTCTACAAGATGGCAGCAGAAGCTCCGCGGAATTCATATAAACGTTGGCGTTGCAATAAGCCTCTTATCGACTTATCATTCCCACACTTGCAGCAACTACATAATGGAATAGTCAATAGCGTCAAAAATATCAATTTCTTCCCATGGAGATCGAAGTTTATTATAATAAGAAGCGATGTACCTCCTTCTTGTCTCGTGATCATAATCTAGCGACGTAGATCAAAGCTCGCGGCGGTTTCCCCTTGCATACCTTTCCATCAAGTCGTTCCAGATCGCTTGTGCCGATTTGATTCTCTTGACACTTACTTGCACATCCTTAGTCATCGAGCTTACGAGCCATCCTCGCACCCTAGCGACGCATCGAGACTAGTGCTCAAATAATTTATCCTCCTTAACAGATTCCTTAATGGGTCAAGAGTCTTTGGCATATTTGTTACGATGATAATTGAGAAAACCTTACTCTTCAATTTCTTGTTTCTTTTCTCCTCTTGACACCATTAATAAAATCTGAGTTTATTCTTGGCGCGTAGGCATTCTCAATTTCGTCTACCTAATCAACATAATTCCCATCATGTAAGGCATTCGTAACGAAAATCTGACCAGGATTGTCAAATTCATGAAGGTAGTATGGTGACATGTTATCAAGGGTTGGTTCATTGGTTTTTGTCATGATCGAAGGGTAAAATCCAAGGAGAAAGGAATAAAACAAAGAAAATGAAGTATGTTGCAAAGTAGCAGAAAACAAATAATAAATAAATAAATAATTACGAAGAGGTAAATGTGAGAGCGAGAATTAACCCCGTTCTGATACCATGCATGATAAAAAGACACAAGATTAAGTGGAAAAGATTGATTCATTCACGTAAGCCAAACCCGTATATAATTACAAAGAGAGAACCTAACCCTAGAAATTAAAGGAACGGAATAAGCTGAGTGTGGTACAAAATAATACAACAACTAAGCCTAATATTACGGGCCAATCATATGATTTTGTGACAGCTAACAGGATCATGGCTATAACACACAACACCACCACCGTGAATATTCATCTTCCCAACTCATTTATCCCTTATCATTTCATTACATGCATATAGAGAAGTAGTTCAATTACTCGTAATTGAAAAGCCGTTGTATTCTGCAGATGAGTGCTATAGACCGTTTGCACTGAGTAGCGGAGCATTACGACTTGTGGAGAAAGCGTTCAACTCTTCCCTCGGCTATCGTCTAAATCGCCATTTCGACGCAACCCCAGAATTAACAATCGCAAGATGATAATTGTGTTGAGGAAATGATGACTAGTAGCAGCAATTTACCAGATGCCCTTGTTCAAGTGATGACAAGCAATAACAACCTGCCGCCTAACTTTACAACGACAACAAAGTATCAAATTCCCTGCGTACCTCGTTGGCAATCTAAAATGTTGTATTACTAAACTATATTGAATCTGACTTGGTTCTTGAAAGAGACACGTCCAATTGTTGGGAAGATGAAACCGATGAGCAAAAAACGCATAGCGTCTGATGCAAGACATCATAGCAACCATTTATATTGCAACTATGTCCTGAATGGACTTGATTACACTCTCTATAGTGTACTGCTAATATCTTTACATGCAAAATTATATAGGAAAATTGAGATGCATCCGAATGAAAGTTCGAGTTTAAGAGTATCCAAGCATGCCTCACTCTATTTAGTTTGTATCGATTCAAAGAGTTTTACTCCTTGTTGTAAATGATAATTCGAGATCTAGATGAACGAGAAATCAATGGAACTCAGATCTAGTGGAAGATTCTAGATCATGGAAGAGAAAATTTCATTTCGTTTGTTGCTAAAGTTTCTAACTGACTTACAGATGCATGCCTCACTTATTTATAGTAATGAGTTAGCGAGGAAAAGTAAAGTAACTAACTAACTACATCAAAAACGTAAACAATAGAAACACGTCTTTATTAGTTGAGTCTTCCTCCCTTCACCACTCGATCATCTAGCTCAGCATCCTTATCCAACGACGCATGTTTCATCTTCTTCCTGCATCATATAACTGCCTTAACTACCAAGAAACCTCCAAAACATATCCTCCTAACCATCAGTGCCAACTACTGCATGCGCATAACTACTCAAAGCTCAACACCCCCCCTCAAGATGGAGGCAATGGAGATCCATCAGCCCCATCTTGGAAAGGAGATATCGAAACCGAGGCCCTGCCAAAACTTTAGTAAAAACATCAGCCAACTGCTGAGAAGTATGGACAGAAGTAGGATTAATGAGCCCCTCCTTATACTTATCTCGAACAATGTGACAATCAATTTCTAAATACTTCGCTCGTTCATGAAATACCTGGTTCCGAGTAATATGAATAGCAGCTGCATTATCACAGTACAAAGGAATAGGTGTGTGAACCTCAATTTTCAGATCTTGAAGCATATAGCTGATCCACATGATTTCCCTTACAGTAGCCCCAAGAGCGCGATACTCAGCCTTAGCAGTGGATGCAGACACGATATCTTGTTTTTTACAACACCATGAAATTAAAGAACTACCTAAAAATACACAAAATCCAGTTAAGGATCTTCTTGTTGCAGGGCATGTTCCCCAGTCTACATCAGCATAAGCATGAACATTTAGACATGAACCATTGGCTGAGAAAAATAAACCAAGGGATGGACAACCCTTCAAATAACGAAGTACATGTAAGGCTGCAGACCAATGGTTCTCACACGGTGAAGCTACAAACTGACTCAACTGCTGTGTAGCATGAGTCAAGTATGGTCTGGTAAGATTAAGGTATAGAAGCTGACCCCACAAGCCTTCTATACTTGTCTGGTTCAACAAGTAATGGAGAAGATGAATTAGAAGATCTACCCCTGAGGAAAAGGAGTAGAAGCTGGATGACAACCAAGAAGACCAGCACTGTTTACCACATCTAAGACATACTTTCTCTGACTCAAATAAAGGCATTGTTCTCCCCTAGCCAACTCCATACCCAAGAAATACCTCGCTACCCCCAAATCTTTGATAGAGAACCTTTTATGTAAAAATTGCTTCAAATTGGAAACCAAGTTCAAAGCCGGACTAGCAATCAAAATGTCATCAACATAGACCAATAATGCCACAAAGGTAGAACCAGTTCCTAAGGTAAAGAGACAATGATCATGTGGGCATTGAATAAAACCATAGGATGAGAGGGCCTTACACAGCTCAGCATTCCATTCACGAGATGCTTGTTTAAGTCCATACAAACTCTTTACCAGTTTGCACACTTTACAAGCAGGTGCCTTAGTATAGCCTTCCGGAGGCAACATGTAGATTTCATTTGTTAAAATGCCATGAAGAAAAGCATTATTTATGTCAATTTGATGAAGATGCCAATTAGAAGAAGCAACTAAAGCAAGTAACATTCTAATGGTAACATGTTTGGCCACTGGTGAAAAAACTTCTTCATAGTTTATCCCATACTCTTGTTTATAACCCTTTGCAACCAACCGTGCCTTAAACCTTTCTACAGATCCATCAGCTCTAAGCTTTACCTTATAAACCCACTTAGAGCCTATGACATGCTTACTAGATGGGAGATCCACCAAAGTCCAGGTAGCATTCTGCTCTAGAGCAGATAGTTCAGCTTGCATAGCAGATTCCCACTCAACAAATCTGCTTGCTTCTTTATTGCTAGAAAAGTTCCTGTAATGTGGTGACATTAGCAAGAAATGCAGTATAGTTTGAGCTAAATAGAGGAGCATGAACACAGGGAAACGTAGGAGGTGTCAAAGAGGTTGAGATCTTGTCAGGAAAAGTTAATTCAACCTGACTGACAAAGTCATTTAACCAAGCAGGAGGCTTAGAAGTTCTTTTTGGTCTAACACCCTCTTCCATAAGAGGCTCCATAAAAGATGGAGATGCAGTAGAAGAGGGAGAGGATTCATCTTGTGAGGGGGAAGAAAGAGGACTAGACTCGAAAATATCAGCATTGGGAACATCTTCCAAATGTCCACTTGTATCAGATGGAATCAACACAGAAGGAATTATAGCTGATTCTGTCTCTGAGATAGATTTAGAATCTGAGGCAGCAAAAGGAAAAATGTGAGGGAAGAATTTGACATCTCTAGAAATAAACACCTCCTTATCTTCCAAATTAAAGAGTGTATAACCTTTGTGTTCAACTGCAATCCCAAGAAATATGCATTTAGTCCCTCTTGCATCAAACTTTTTCTTATGCGGATATGTATTTGCTGCATAGGCCAGACATCCAAAAGGTCTCATCATAGTTAAGTCTTCCTTGGATTTGGTTAACACAGCAAATGGAGAAGTCTATCCAAGCACTCTGCTAGGCAATCTGTTCAAGATCCAAGTTGCAGTCAGAATTGATAAAGGCCAAAAATCTTCTGGTAGACAACTCTGAAACATTAATGCACGAGCCACTTCCAATAATGAATGATGCTTCCTCTCAACTGTCCCATTTTGCTGGAGTGTATAAGCGCAAGTCCGTAGATGAACAATTCCAAGTGAATGAAAGATCTGTTGAATCTGTGCATTCACAAATTCTGTCCCATTGTCAGTCTTTATCCTCTTGACTTTTCTGTCATATTGTGTCTCCACCATCTTCAAATAGCTTTCTAAAACTCTATGCACCTGTTTCTTGGACTGTAATAGATAAGTCCAAGTACTTCTGCTTCTATCCTCCACAATGGTCAAAATATATGATGAGTTGGCCACATTATCAACACTGTACGGTCCCCATACATCTACATGTGTAAGCTAAAAAAATTCTGCTTCCCCTCGGTCCAAAGTAGGGAAAGGGTTTCTGGATTGTTTAGCCTTGTGGCAAATTTCACAAGAGCTGAGTACTGTCTCCACCTCTTTGTTACACAACCTTGACAAATCTGAAATATGCTGAAGAGTGGTGAATGAGACATGTCCCAAAAGAACATGCCAATTAACCAATGAGTCTGTCTTAGTCTCTGAAATCTGGTTGATCCTCTCCAAATGTTATTCTAGATCAATTATATATAGCCTCTGATGAGCCTAGATTTGTAGCCCTTTTATCCATTTGATATGTGCGCTTTTGTTATGAAAATGCAGTTTAATGGCCTGGATGTGGAGTGAATAAGGAGAAGATGCGGTGCTGCTAGATCAAGAGGGCTTCCGACCAAGAATGATGGAACTGCCCAGAAGGCCGGAGAAATGGCCTAGAAACAGGCCAGAATTAATGCAATTTCCATCGGGCCGAAAATTGAGAAGGAAAAATGCTGAAACAGGCCCAAAACCCGGCCCACATCAATTTGGCAAATTCTGGCGGGAACTAGGGACCTAGGGGTTCAGCATAGCCTTACTTCTGGTCAGCAAGCCCATACCGCTACAATCCTTCTCACCTACTACAGATATTTTGTGAAGTCAAAAGAGGAGGGATCGAGCTGATATATATACATGGATGGATAGATAGAATAGCTAGCTCCTCTCTAAAAAATACCCTCATATATGTAATTCAAAAACATCTTTATATTTCTGTCTAGACTAGCTTAAAGCTCTCGAAGGAGAAGACTTTCTTTTGTGAATGTGAACGGTTAACTTATTTATCGTGTTTCAGTTCAGTCTTTAATGCTCTCTCTTACTCTTTCATGTTCATTGTTAAACTTCTTTACCTTTCGCATCTAAGTGAATTTATTGCATGCTTTCGGTCCATATCGCGCCTTTACATTAATGCTCTCGCTTTCGTACGATGTTGTTTCTTGTTACTTAGTTAAACATTTATGCTAGTTCTTTACTGTTTTACGAAGATTCACTACTTTAACTTTAAGTTTCAGATCTGCTTCATGCCTAATTTTATGTCTTTAGTCAATATGAGTAGCTAATTTCCCAGATCTGGCCGAGGTAATGAGGCACCACCTTTAAGAATCCGTGAGATGTGAAAACGTGCTTGATAATTGGTTGAGTATAGGTTTTAGCTGAACTCTGTTCTGGATAGCTGAGAACTGCTTAGATCTGATCAACCTAGGTAGGTACGCATCTTTCTGGGCAGACGTAGACTAGCTGGGTTTTTTGCTTTGAATGCTAAACATCGGTAGAGGCCTTGATTTGATTCCTTTGTTCTTAATGCTCCCTAGTGCCACCCTAGTCATTGCTAAATAAGGTAGGGTAGTCACCTGGGTAGGGGATTGTTTCTATGCTCAACATGGCAGTTCCAGCGTAATAGAAGGAATGGACGCCCTTGTGCTCAACACAGCGTCCTAGCCAGATAACCTTAACTAAAACTGATTCACATAGTAATCTAGGATCGGATAGGGGGTGGTGTGGAATTACCTTGGCTGGATTGCTTTTATAACTTGTTATTTGATTGTTGATTATCTTATGTTATCTTTATGCCTAGTTATAGAACACCCAAAATTTATGGTGGCTGCTAGCCAAACCCTTTAGGTCAGTAGAAATCGTTGCTTAATCTACCGTTCCCTGAGGATCGACCTCTTGCTTGTCACTGTACTTGTCCAGTATATTTTCTATGCAGGTGTTCTTACTTATAAATTTATTTGGTGCGCGCGGTTCTAACAGCGACGGAACTGTGTGTCGTACATCAGCCTCCCTTGTGCATGTCTTATGATCACAACATGATAATTACTAAGCTTCTGAACCACACAATGAGTGGGAAAGAACACACACTTCAGCTGCAAGTCATTGCTTAACTGATGTGTTGAAACGAGATTATGTGTGAATTCTGGTATGAATAATACCTCTTGAAGAACCAATCCATCAGTCAAATGTACAGAACCAACCTCATGTATCGTCTGCATAGCTCCATTAGGTAGGTAAACCCCTTGAGGTTGTGCTAGCTTGTGGTTATTAACCATAAGATTCTTATTGCAGTAGATATGACTACTTGCCCCTGAGTCCATGATCCAGATTTTCTCTTTCCTTAGTCCTTCAACTAGACTGAAAGAATAATGCTTCTCCAATACGTTCAGTGGAGTGTATGTCTCTACACTATTAACACTACCAGCATTTCCCAATCCTTTAAGCTGACTCAGAGCCTTTTCCACACTTGAGATCAAATCTCCAACATTCTGCCCTCTAGACTAAGTTCGAGCAAAATCTGCAGGTATATTTTGTGCAGCCTCCTGATGCACTACATAATTAACCCTTTGCTTTTGATCTTTCATTTTCTGAAACCACTCTGGAACCCATTCAACTTGAAACACTCGTTTCTTTCATATCCCATCTTATCACAACAACTGCATTTCAATCTTTTCCTTTCCTCCTTACTCAATCTAAGCTTAAATCCAGTTCCTCTATCCTTTTGATTACCTCCTCCTCCTTTATAACCAAGTGCCAAAACCGTCTCTGCATTAGAGATCTCCTTAGTGCCATGGTTCACATTCATAGCAATTTGCTCCTGAGGATGTGCATGCACGGCTGTGACTTTCCTATGTTCCTCATCTTGCAACAGCATAGAATATGCCCTGCTAACCGTAGGTAAAGGTTCTATCAATAGAATTTGACTTCTCACTGCATCATACGTGTCATTGAGTCCTAGTAAGAATTGCATCAATTTATCTATCTCATTGAAGTTCCTCTGATTACTCACTGCTCCACATATACAAGTATTTGCAGCCACACATTAAACTGTATTAGGCTGTAATAGCCTTCGTTCATCCCACATCACATTAAGACTATTGTAATACTTCATTATTGACTGATTTCCTTGAATGAAAACAGATAAATCCTTTTTCAATTTGAAGATCTTAGCACCATTACTTGGATCAAACCTTAATTTCAGTTCATTCCATAGTTGATGAGAAGTTTCCATCAGTAAAAACGATTCTGAGTATTCAGGAGCTATGCAGTTCATTATCCAAGATGTAACTATGAAATCAACTTGGATCCATGAGTTATAACTATTACTATTTTCAGGAGGTTTTGTTACCGTACCTTCGATAAATCCAATCTTATTTCTACCAGCAAGTGATCTTCTCATAGCTCTGCTCCAAGCATAGTAGTTATGTCCATTGAACACAACATTGATGATTTTGAGTCCAGGATGTTCATGTGGACTCAGAAAATACACATCATTGATCCTTGGATTCTGTTCTGTCCTCTCCATTTCTGAGTTAGACACTTCAGTTTGTGGAAATCCTCCACCACCAGGATTATTAACACCGATGTTTCGTGAGCCTCTTCATCGATTCCTTGTTTCCCCTTCTGCACTGCTTTCTCCGAGTTCTTCATCCACCAAAACACTCCAATTCGTGCGATGTGGCACACCATTTGGCTCTGATACCATGTTGTAAACGATAATTCGAGATCTAGATGAACGAGAAATCAATGGAACTCAGATCTAGTGGAAGATTCTAGATCATGGAAGAGAAAATTTCATTTCGTTTGTTGCTAAAGTTTCTATCTGATTTACAGATGCATGCCTCACTTATTTATAGTAATGAGTTACTGAGGAAAAGTAAAGTGACTAACTAACTACATCAAAAACGTAAACAACGAAACACGTCTTTATTAGTTGAGTCTTCCTCCCTTCACCACTCGATCATCCAAACTTAGCATCCTTATCCAACGACACTTGTTTCATCTTCTTCCCGCAACATATAACCGCCTTAACTACCAAGAAACCTCCAAAACATATCCTCCTAACCATCGGTGCCAACTATTGCATGCGCATAACTATTCAAAGCTCAACACTCCTCATAAGAAAGTGAAGGCAACCTCCCGCTTTTGCATAATAAACAAGTAACCCTACACTGATCAGAAAGATCGCTAATTGAGCGGTGAAGTAGTTGTCCCTTATTACTCTTTGGTGGATAAGGTGGGCCCATCTGCCCAAATTAATCCTATGGAAAATTATAGTTTTTGTCTTTCAAAATTGTTGATTTCCTCATCTATCATACTGAAATTTTATATTTCGCTCCGGAATTCATATTTTCGCACTTTTCGTTTTTCTTGCTCATATCAAAATTTGTGCTTGCCTGATGACATGTTGCCTCAAAGCTTGCTAGTCAACTTACCTACACTCAAACAGAGAAGCTCTTGGAGACAGTTTATGAATCTTCAAAAAGTTTTCAAACACGGCCAGAGAGATGAACTTTGTATGGCTTGTGCTAGCGTCTTTAGGGAAGGATGTTTTAGGAGCATATGATTGTGAACATTCTTCATCCCTTTTAAAAATATCGACGCATCCTCATAGCTTGGAGGTGCACTTTGCCCGGAGTATCTACTCTCCGCCTTTTTCCCACTGATTTAAAAAGTAAAAAATAAACAACTTACTTAATTAATTACTTGACCAATTTAATTTTTATTTATTTATTTTAATTAATTGATCTTTAAACTATTAAATTTTGGATGAATTGATTATTCCATTAAATTTTAAGTTAGTAAATCGTCAGTAATGTTTTTAAAAAAATATATATTGGGAATGACATTTTCAGTATAATTTTTTGAGGTCAAAACATTAAAATATTAAAATATTGTGGACCAACACATTTGAAAATTTTGTTGCAAATTCTTCGTCCGCTGGGCAAAATAAGTGGGGAGGTGGTGCACATCGACACGACACACGACCACGTGCCGTTCCATGTCGGTGATCCGTTATGGATGTAACATGCAAGGAATTTCACGTGCGAAACTAGCAACTTGACGTTGCCTCAAAACTTGTTAGTTAGCCTACCTACACTCAAAACACTTTTAGAGAGAGAAGCTCTTGGAGATTGCTTGTATATTACTCAATACTTGAATGATTACAAATGAATGAACTTGAGTATTTGTAGCCCCACTCCTACAATGCACGGCTTAGATCAATTCGATCTAAGGGCTCCTATTAATCACCTATAAATCATATTAATCACCTAGATCCTTCCATATTAATCTAGGTCTTATCTACGATTCTATAATCTTATACAAGTATCTACAAGTCTTCAAAAGGGAAAATTCTAGAAGCCTGACCCAACTCTAGCATGTAGTAAAACCCGACCCACTTGACCCAAATTTTTGCAACATGCCCAATATATAGCCCCTCTCGAACAAGCAACCCGTGACATTGATCATCGGAAATTTGAAGGGGTCTAGGCAGTATAACGAGGGTGAGAGGTGCGATAGAGGAGGGATATGAATTCAAGTACGAGAGGGATCAGTCAATTGATTACATACGTTACGACGTTCGAGTGGGTACTCTTTCCCTCAGCTTTGTAGGTAGTATAGGTAGTCTAGTTTGATAGTTTATGATTTTGGTAGTTTAGTTTTTTCGTACTCTACTAAATTGAGTAATAAATCATTTATTGACCACTCATTAATCTCAATATTCGCTCAAGCCTTATCCAATATAAACCCTTTATGATTGTCCAGTAATCAGAGAATATATAAAAATAAAATCGAACAAATACAAGATTACTATGGTGTCTCAAGTCAAAGGATTAATCATGTACTATCATAATGTAGAAATTATTATTTCGATAAATTCCATAATATAATTTTATCACGCCAGTTCCGTGTACTTGTTCTCTAACAAGCACCCACGTATATACACTTACGTCACCCACGCTAATGTTGATGAAACACAACATTTTTATCTTATAAGCATTTATCATACGTGCGAGTCTTACTCGACAATCCAATGTCCTATCTTGAATAGTCATCTACTCGGAACTAATTTAAGATCAAAGTTTCCAAGACATATTTCATAATCACCATATTATAACCTTTTTTCGTGGTCTAAGGACTTTTTCTAAAGCATAACAAATACATTAGAAAAATAAAATGTCTTTATTAATATAAACTCCAATAAGATTATTTTTGCATATAAAATAAATAAGGAAAAACGACCAATTTAAATTGGTGCACAGGGTGTAACTCTATCATAAACAAGCACAAATTTAATGTCACATTTACAGAAATGAATCATGCAACTTGTACATAATATAAAAGTTAGAAGTTGAGCAAAAATTACGAAGATACTTTGAAGCAATGTATTGCGCCTTGCAGGAAGCGTCCACGGAAATAGCCAATGTTAACAATCCAGACAAAAATGCATATGCCTGCAATAACCTAAAATTGAGCACATAGTCTCATCAGGAGCAAATAGTCCATGGCATACCTTAAAAATTGTGAAATGTGCAGACAGTGGCATAGCTAGGAAATCGAGCTAGTGGGGGGCCAATTTATTATAATTATATAAACACATGAGAAGATAAAAAATAAAATATTTATCTTAATATAAATGATCATAGCACTATTTACATCATATTACAAAGCCTACGAACTCAAAACCAAGCAAAATATTTTCATAACATTTCCCTTATGTTCTTCATAACAAATTTGCGCTTTCTATTTCCTTCTATTTTTTGCGGGATGACATGATTTCGTGGTTGACATGGACCTTTTAATAAGTAAAATCTGCACACCTGCTCTATTAAGTTAGGAAGATAACTTCTTATTGGAGGTCTTAGTTCTGGATCACTTGGAAGATTTTCTAAATCAACTTCCTCTAATGATGCTTGACGTTGATGATCAACTCCAGTATTTACTTTCTCCGATGATGGCTCGGGTGGAATAAGTATATGCTTATTATATGCTACTCAATGATTTTAAGATTGTGATTATATTGCACAAAATATATAAATAGCTATAGTTTACAGTTACATATTTTATTATTATAGCTCAATTCAATAAATTAAGGTATATATTATTAATTTTAAATCAACCTTAATGGAAATCAAACACTCGATCCCCTATAGATCAACCACTTACGTAAAAGTGAGTTTTTTCATATATGATTATAACATTAGGATTCATACAATCCTTTACATTTTATAAATTATAATAATTAATATATTAGCCATAATCATAACTTCGCATGTAAACAATTAGTTGGTTTGTATTTTATTTTTGGAAGAAAAAAAAATTACTTAGCATGCAATTTAGTAAGTTTTTGTAGTATTTCTGCAAAGAAGGGGGAAGGAATTTACTTAGTTGATTTTTGTAGTATTTTTAGAAAGAGTTTCACGTTCGCGGAATTTTACGTGTGAAACTAGCAACTTGACATTGCCTCAAAGCTTGCTAATCAGCTTATCTACACTCAAACTCATTTTGAGAGAGAGAAGCTCTTGGAGACAGTTTACGAATCTTCAAAAAGTTTTCCAACACGGGCATAGAGATGAACTTTGTATGGCTTGGGCTAGCATCTTTAGGGAAGGATGTTTTAGGAGCAGATGGTTGTGAACATTTTTAATCCCTTTTAAAAATATCGACGCATCCTCATAGCTTGGAGGTGCACTTTGCTCGGAGTATCTACTCTCCGTCTTTTCCCACTGATTTAATTAAAAATTAAAAAATAAACAACTTACTTAGTTAATTACTAGACCAATTTAATTTTTTATTTGTTTATTTTAATTAATTGGTCTTCAAGAAATTATAATTTCTAAATCATAAATTCGCAAACTGCCCGATGTGCTCATAATCATATTCGTGGACTGTGGGCAATCATTTCTAAAGTAGAGATCTTCAAGAAAATACACCAAATTTTAAGAGCTTAAAGCTAATGCTTTACGAAATTCCACTATCAGATGCACAACTATTCCAGATTTCTAGTGAATTCAGTAAAACCATTCACCTTGTGACCCAGACCAAAAGCAAATTCCTTGCACACGAAATCAAAATGAAGATTAGGATTTATGATTCTTACTTGCATGTTCCGCTGTCGGCGAGAGAAAATAATCGATTAGTGTTCGTGACTGAGAGTTGATTGAAAGAACAAGAAGATGAATTATGACGGAACGAAGCGGGAGAGAGACTAGCATATCTAATCTCCTTTCCTTTTATCTCCTTTCCTTTTCTTTTGGAAATTAGATATAATAAAAATTCCTTTTATTTTTCCTTTAACATATATTTAGAATATTAAATATTTTACTAAATATTATAATTATTTAAGAAATTACTAAACTACCCTTAAAAGATTCTAAATTTCAGTGGGGGCATTTATTGCCTACGCCACTGTGTGCAGACAAGTTGAAATCAGCATTGAACTATTAGTTTCACTTTAGTCAGAAAAGTACCAAAGTCATCCAACTTCTTCTTGTCACTGCCTGCATCATACTGCATTAGTCACATTAGTAAACACGAATTACATTGACAATTTATGAATCTTCAAAAAGTTTTCCAACACGGACAGAGATATGAACTTTGTATGGTTTGGGCTAGCATCTTTAGGGAAGGATGTTTTAGGATCATATGATTGTGAACATTCTTCATTCCTTTTAAAAATATTGGCGCATCCTCATAGCTTGGAGGTGCACTTTGCCTGGAGTATCTACTCTCCGGCTTTTTCTCACTGATTTAAAAAGTAAATAATAAAAAACTTATGTTAACTTGGATGGAAGTTCTTGGAGTAGCAATTTGATTTTTTATTTATTTATTTTAATTAATTGATCTTGATTAGATTCTGAATTTAGATAATCTTATGTTAACTTGGATGGAAGTTCTTGGAGTAGCATTTATTACTTCATTTACCTTTGCTATTATGGAGTCTTATTCTTATTGTTACATTAAATTTTTTTTTAATTGTTTTCTAGGACTTAACAAATTCATAATTCCTAGTGTTAGTTTATTAATAATTATTTTTTAAGTAGTTATTTTTGTTAGCACTTCTAGTTCTAGATGGAGATAGTTGCTGACAAAACCATGCATGCTGGAGGTATTAGTTGCAAATTAGTTTTTGTTTGCACTTCTGATTCCCATAAATCTATTTTTTTAATAAAATTGTTGCTGCCCTATTTTAGATGGAAGATGATTTACGAGATGATCAATTTTTCCGCTATGTATGATTTAATTATGTCACAACCTAAAAGGTAACGGAGGCGTGCAAAGGTTTTCTTGGGCTGGATAGGGATTGGCCCTCGAGTGATTTTGAATTATAGGTATTTTCATTTGAAAACCAAACTAGAAGAAACACGTAATAGTTTGAACGAAGGAATCGAGCTCTAAGTTACATATGAGATTAGATTGTGTTTAAATGATATTTAACATATATGAATATAGTGTGTAGATGGAGTAAATTATGATAATAGGTTTTACAAGGTAAGAAGGTTTTTTAGAAGCTAACTTTACACCTCATGTTTGGAGTTGATAAGCACTTCAACCTATCTTATGTATTAAGGCTCCTTTTCACCACCTCCTTATCTCATTTTCACACCTCTTAGACACCTACAAACAGGGGAGATAAATTGGGATAGTTTTCGCTCCCAATTATATTACTTTAACGAAGTTTAACTATATCTTCATATTTAATACTTATAGAATCCTATGTTAGTTAACACCGAGGGTGTGGCACACCCTACCTTGGCCCCTACCTCTAGGGCAACCCCACCCCCCCCCCCCCCCCCCCCCCCCCCACCCGCACACATAAAGAGCAGTATGACTATATCATGGTCTTCAATTTTCTAATGCTTATTACAAGCATTTTCTGCGTGCAATAATTATTCCCCCCAACATCCAAGCCGTGGCATTTGGCTTTCTCCGTCTCCTTCTCCTCCTCTCTCTCTTCTCTCTCTCCATGCTTTTCTTGCAAAAGACTTGAGAGGGAGAAAAGAACTCTCTTGAAGAGAATGGCTACATCTACATGGGAGAGACAAAGGCAGAAGATTTGCCCAAAAGGGTCTTCCTTCTCATCCTCCCTCCTCGACACCATCTACCGTTCCATAGACGAGACCCGAGGGTCTCAAGATACGCACCTCAACCGCAGAAACAACGCCGCGCAAGCGGAGGAGGACGTCGAGAGCCACCGGCGGGCCATCATAATCGAGAAATGGATCGAGAGCCACACGAGCAGTGCGTACAAGTCCACGCCCCGGCCCCGCCACCTCCCCTCAAACTCCGCCTCATCGACCGACTCCAGCCTCTTCTCCTCGTCCGAAACAGAGTCCCCTAAGCCGCCGAAGCAGAGGCTCGACACGAAGAGGGAGGGGAAGTTTACGAAGACGAAGACCAAGGCTTTGAAGATTTACGGAGAGTTGAAGAAGGTGAAGGAGCCGATCTCACCAGGTGGGAAGATCTCGAACTTCTTGAACTCCATCTTCAGTCCAAGGAACTTGAGGAGCAACCAAGGAGTCGAAGAATGGAGCTCGATGAGGAAGTCGAGATCAATGAAGGATACCTCAACTTCCTCCATGGCATCAAGATCATGCTTGAGCAAAAACGCGTCGTCTAGAGGGAGTAAATCGAAGAGGTCCGTTAGATTCTGCACTGTTAATGTGATTCTTGATGAACACAAGAGCATTTATAACCATGACTCCACCATTAGTCAACCCGGGATTAACAAGAAAAATATCGATAGTTTTCGAGTTTTTGAAGGGAAGAATGAGAGGAAATATGAAGTTAGAGATTGTGATGAGGAGGAGAAGGATTTGGATGGTCTGAGCTGTGCTAGCTCTGATCTGTTTGAGCTCCAAAACATCGGTAGGGCCGAGTATGAAGAGGAGCTGCCTGTGTATGAAACCACAAGCCTTGTAATGAATCAGAGCATTGCAGGTGGGCTGGGTAATGTAGAGAGATCTTGCATTTCTGATCATTCAATCTAGGCTTAGTTGAGTGAAAAATGTTTTAGCATGTATTAGGGTTTTAACAAATACTAAGAATTTTGCTTGAATTTGGCTGTGTCTACATTTCCATTTCAGAAAATTCAACAAGTTGACATATAGGTGTCTTACTATTCAATTGATTCTTTGATTAGTCTATTTTGTTTCAAGAGCGGATCTAGAATTAAGAATCGACAGGTTGATAATATAATTTCAAGTGTTAATGTATAATTTGAGAGGGGTGGAATATCGAATTTTCAAATATGTGTTTGGAAAGAAATAGAAAAAGTGGACAAAAGAAGAACCAAAGTCTCAATTCCAATGATGGGTGATTATTTTTGTCTTTGGATTGAAGAAAATATGATGTGCGTTTTGCTTTGATGAAGTCACAAAGTGGGCATGGATTTGATGGTAATCTTTAATTTGGAATACAGTAAGTATTATTGTTGTCCATGGAATGGATTTGTAGAGGAGAGAGAGAGTCTTCCTTACAAGAAAAAAGGCTTTATTATGATGTTGTCGGGAAGAAAAAAATGCAACAGCAAACAATATTGTCAAAGTAGATTAAAACAAAATTATTTCATTGTCAAGGATGATGGGCGTGGAATAGTATCATATTTCACACAACCAATTTAGTTAAGAAAATACTAATAATTTTTGTCATATAATATAATAATAGGTGTAAGTTTGATTGAATTCGTCTTACTATTCAATTGATTCTTTGATTAGTCTATTTTGTTACAAGAGCGGATCCAGAATTAAGAATCGAACAGTCGGATATATATAATTTCAAGTGTTTAATCTATAATTTGAGTGGGGTGGAATATCGAATTTTTTGGAAAGAAATAGAAAAGGTGGACGAAAGAAGAATCAAAGTCTCAATTCCAATGATGGGTGACTATTTTTGTCTTTGGATTGAAGAAAATATGATGTGCCTTTTGCTATGATGAAGTCACAAAGTGGGCATGGATTTGATGATAATCTTTATTGAATTATACAGTATATGCAGTGGCGGATGCGCCCGGCGGCTGCGGTCCCTGAACTCGTATCGAAATGCGATTTTATATATGTAATTTTTAAGAAATTTCGTATTTCGCCTCCCGAATGTACATTTCACCCTCTTTTCTATCAAATCTTGGATCCACTATGAAGATTGTTACGTTTTCAAACAGTTTAATTAATTTTAATCTAAACTTTTGAGTATTCTTGATTAATTTGGAATACAGTAAGTATTAAGATTTTATTTGATGTCCATGAAATTGATTTGTAGAGGAGAGAGAGTCTTCCTTAAAAGAAAAAAAGGCTTTATTATGATGTTGTCGGGAAGAAAAAAATGCAACAGCAAACAATATTGTCAAAGTAGATTAAAACAAAATTATTTCATTTTCAAGGTTGATTGTCGGGAAGAAAAAAATGCACCAGCAAACAATATTGTGAAAGTAGATTAAAACAAAATTATTTCATTTTCAAGGATGATGGGCGTGGAATAGTGTCATATTTCACACAACCAATTTAGTTTAGAAAATACTAATAATTTTTGTCATATAATATAATATTTTCCATTTTTTATCTTATGATTTAAGAAAGCGTCCACAGTATTTCTTAAAGCTATTTAAATTACAGGACCTTATTTAAGAAAATAGCTAAAAATTGGTACAAATCCTGCAGTCTTAGGGGGTGTTTGGGATAGCTGAACTACTATAGCTTATGGCTGGATCAGTTATATTTTTAGTGTTTGGGTGTTCAACTTTCAGCTCTAATTCTCTAAAATAATAGGCAAGATAGAGATTTTGGTTCAGCTGCATAAACCCAGCTGAAGGAGGTAGCTTATCTCTACCCCTTTTTATTGGATAATTATATCCCCAAGATAATTTTATATTTTCGAAAATGTCCATCAGTTATTTAGCCTTAAAATTTCAGTTTCACATTTCACCTCTAGATAGAAATTCATTTCCCTGCGCTATTTCTTCCGGTAATCTTTCTCTGCAGAAGAAGGTTAGATCTCTCTCCCATCTCCTTGTCTCAAATTTCTTAAAAGTTTATTTGTAAGGTGTAATGTAGAAGGGGATCTATGTGTATTTTCCCTCAGATACATACTTTTCCTTTTTTCTGTTCAGTGTGAGCCATGAATAAATCTTTCACACAATCACACAACGAAACAACTTAAATCTTTCACACAATCACACAACGAAACTACACAAACAATCGTTTTCCTTGTATGCTTTACTGAACGGATTGGTTTTTGTGATTTTCTGCGAGGTTTTTTTATTTTATTCTATGTTCGATATTGTTTGCACCTTCTTAACTGATTGAAGCTGGTTTAAGTTTTTGACTTTGGAATTTGTTAGTGTTGGCTGACTTATGACCTGCCGTAATCGTTAGATGACTGCATTTGAAATGCGGAGATCGAGTTAATGATTATTGGATGTGCTTTGATGTCGAGGTTTTTGAGATTTATGGAATTCATAGGATTGAACTCTGACTTTTGTTGTAGCACAGAGTTAAAATTGGTACATTGGGAAGCTTTTGGAGAGGCATGAATTTGAAGTCTTTTTAAGATGAATTATGTTGAAATAGTCTTAATTGGAAATGAATTTTTATTTTTTATTGTTGTTGTTAAGTCAACTTATGCTGTTCTTATACTTGAATCGTCTCGTTTGAATCTTCTCTTCATTTTCTGATACCCTGCTGATGCGTCCACTGATTAATTTCTTCATGTTGAAGCTCTTGATTTTCAAGCTAGTTCTTCTTTAGTCTTCCTTTTTCTTTTGTTAGTGAGAATATTACATGTGGGTATTGAAGGTACTGTTTATATTGATGGGAAGAGGGCCGTAGCTAAAACAGATGAAAAATTTATTTGAGCAACATTGGATCTTGTTCTAAATTTACATTGCTAAAACTATCACAGGTATGGGATCACCAATGAATTCTTCACAATATTCACAATATTTTTCTCAATCTGTACCACAACACTCTCAAACTCCTACTAAAAGCCAACATGAGGTGGGAAGCCAAAAAAGGAAGAATGTCGGAACGACAACTTGGGATGACAACAAAACTTCAACTTTCATCAATTTATGTGTTGTTGAGGTACGTGCAGGGAATTGGCCTGGTAGTCATTTTAGTAGTGTTGGGTGGAAGAATATTGTTGAAAAGTTTAACATGGCAACAAACCTTAACTATACTAGAATTCAATTGAAAAATCATTAGGATCATTTGAAAAGAAGGTGGAAAGAATGGAGAAGACTTTTAAGAAATGAAACTGGACTTGGGTGGGATTATAACAAAGGAACTATTGATGCTATGGATGAATGGTGGGATAGAAAGACAAAGGTATGTGTTTGGAACAGCTTTCAGCTGCAGCTTATAGCGTTCGGCTGTAGTTGGAGTGTTTGGAACACCTAGCTTTCAGAAGAAATTATCTACCAAATATAGTCAGGATAGAGAAGCTGATTAAGCTGCCATGACCCAGTTTTCAGCTGCAGCTTACAGCTTATCTAATTCATTGGACTATTTTATCGTTTAAATATTTCTATAATTTTCAAAAAATCAGTAATTTTAAAATTAATAATTTTCTTAGTTACAAATTTAATTATAAATATATTTTAATATATTAGTTAGTAATTTAATAAAAATTATTTTATATTTATTATTTATAAATTCTTCAAGTTTAATGAAATACTCCCTCCGTCCCATTATTAGTGGCGCCTTTCTTTTCGGCACGGGAATTAAGGGAATATGTAATAATGTATGAGAGATGAGTTAGATAATAAAATAGGAGAGAGAAATGAGTGTGATAATGAGAGAGTATGAGAGAGAAGATGATAAAGTAGGAGAGAGAAATGAGTATAATAATGAAAGTAGATGATAAAGTAGGAGATATAAGATGATAAAGTAGGAAAGAGAGTGATAATTTTTTACCAATTTGGGACGTCGCCACTAATAGCGGGACATCCGAATTAGGAAAGGTGGCCACTAATAATGGGACGGAGGGAGTAATAATTATTAAAATTAAATATAATTAAATATAGATGAATTAAAATAGTGGGTTTTGAAAATTTTGAATTTTAAATTAATATTTTTTTTCTATTTTCATTTAATAATAATTATTTCTTAGCTACATAATTATTAAAATTATATAAAAATATTAATATTATGAATTTAAGTAAATAAATAATATTTAAAATATAATAGTATGATATGTTTATGCTAATATGATTTATTATAAATTTATATACTATAAAAATTAATTTAATTTAATATTTATTCATTCATTATGAATTATAATTTTATAATAATACTAAGGGTACAATGGATCTTTTATTTAAATACTTAAATAAGCTATTGATATCAGCAGTTTTCCAAACACTATTTTTCCCACTTTCAGCAGCTTTCATCATTTATTTTCAAACACCTACAAATTATCAAATCAGCAGCTTTCAGCCGCTTTCAGCAGTTATCAATAAGCTTCAACTACTCCAAACACCCACTAACGTGGCCTATTTTGGACACCGAAATTAAAAAGAAAAAGGGCACACAATCAAGACAAATTATGGACAAGAAAAGTGAAGATTAAAAAAAAGTATGTAGAGAGATGGGGTTAAGAGTTGATTAAACATCATTAATTATTTCATAGCTGGAAGGTTTGTCTGTTAGTTAGCAACAATGAAGAAGGCCAAATCAAAGACTTTATGTGACGACACAAAAAATAGATATTGGAGGGGTAGTGGATAAAAGGAATCTCACTTGTCAAAAAATATAGGCATTCTATGCACATGGTGTACAACTTTTTGGCACCAATAAAAAGTGGAGTTACAGTTGAATAATATCTTTTCAACCTAACTAGTAATAATTATTTTGAATCTTCCATCAAATACGAAGAAATTTATCAACTTTGATTTAATTTTAAACCCTCCCATTTAACGGTCATATTAAAAACAATTAATTATTCTTTAGAATTAAAAATTAGACGTCAAAATATGCAATTTAAAATGTGCAAAACTATAGTTTGATGAGGGTAAACTATTACATAAGATTAAAATTTATTTAACGTGACTTGAATAATGGACAAGAATTTCCCTAGTCTTACGCAAATAAAAGTAAATGAGAGGAGGTTTTTATTGTTGATTGCCATAACATTGGGAGAATTTAATGTAAGAAAAGTTTGGCATGGACAAAGATATACAATTAAACCTCTTTAAAGTAATTAACATACTTGGGACTCGAAAAAAAATATTCATTTAGCAAAGCTATTCAATTATCAATAAATGACTAAATTATTTAATTATCGATAAATGAATATTTATTACATTATAGAGAAATTTACGATATAAAACAGGTTAATTGTGTATATTAAACATAATTTTTTTAATAACTTAATTGTGTAAATATTAAAAAATAAAAAAATTAGTATTTCTTTAGTAAAATCTTGTTAAAAATTTACATTGAATATGCACTAATTATAAAACAAATTAAATTATTCAATTTTAGAAAAACTCAATAGTTTTATAAAAGAACACTCATATACATAGAAAAATGAAAAGTTTATTTTTGCTTATATTAAAATTATCCTTGAAGTATGTTTTCGGTATTAGAAGATTCGTTCAACAGAAAATAATCTAACGAAATCGGAGTCCTTAAATTAGATGAAGATCTCAAACATTAAGTAATGTTATCTCTAATTTACGCTACATAAATGCTATGAATGTCCAAGATCTTTTAGCTATCGAGAATGATGAAACTATGGATTATCGATGAATCAAGTGATTATTGGAACACTTATGAACGCTAATGATGATGAAAAAGGTCAATCCTGAACAAGAATAGTACATATATATTCCAATTGTGCCATTAAAATGTTTATTTCAAGCAATAACTATCTTAAATAATTGTTTGTTACAACACGAGCAAAATATTCAGAAGTTGTCTATACTTTGTAGAAAGTTAAGGATGATAATTTTGGTTTAAGTGGGAAGAAAAAAATAATAACTATGGAAGCCTATATTCATAAGAAATGATTATTGTACTACTGTAGTATTACAATTGTCTATATGTATTTTCTGAAATAAGTAAATATTACTTTATATTATCATTGAGACCTTAAGGATTTAAATTTTTTTATTACTTAATGCATTTAGCGAAATTATTACTTTAGTAACTTTGGTCCTAGTCGGGATCGAAAAAATTATTACCTAAGCGAGATTATTACTTCATCCGACATTACTTCATCAGACATTATTTCATCATGTTTAACTATATAATCAACAAATCAAGTTGGGAATAATGAATCAGATTAATGCGCAATTAAAATGTGGATGGACTTTAGTGTTATATAAATATATTCCATTTTATGTTCCCTCCATGACTATTTGATTTTGATATATGACATATATTTTTAATTAAATAATAAAATTAAAAGTGAATATTATGCGTAACACATAAGTATTTATAATTAAAATGAGTTGATTTTTTCATATAACTCGTAGTAGATTGCTATAAATTACAATATAAACAAAAAATACACCAAATCCCATGAACCATCGAATTATGTGTGAAGTGTCCCCTCAACTATTAAAAAAGTTATCTCCTCTTAACTGTTCCTTTATACATTTTTTTTTAATTTGAGGAACCCGCAGCCGCTACATTCGGTGCGCTATGGGTAAACCTCAACTCCGGTGCAGTAGCCTGCAAACCACACAGGAGGTTCAACCACCCTAAGGTGAAAGGCTCACACAAAGTTTGCTTCCAGTGAGATTCGAACCAGACTTATCAGCAAAGATAACGGTTGCCATGGCAAAAATAAAAGAGATAATTGATCTCGCTTGCCTTTCTCTCTCCTCTCTCACTATGTTTTCTTCATCTTCTCTCTTGACCCATCCATCAGCCTCTCATCTGTAGCGTTGTGGCGGGCGTGGATATGGAAGTGAAAGAGGAGGAAGGGAATTGGAGCACACGTGTCATTTCCACAAGAGTTGAACAGATCAACAAAAAAACAGATCTTTCTGAAACCTTATGAAAATTGAGTTCTTCGGTTCTTAGTATTGTACAAAGTGAAATCTATTATCTATTATATCTATTATTATTATTATTATTATTATTATTATTATTATTATTATTATTATTATTATTATTATTATTATTATTATTATTATTATTATTATTATTATTATTATTATTATTATTATTATTATTATATCTATTATTATTATTATTATTATTATTATTATTATTATTATTATATATATCTATTAAAGAACAAACAATCACAACCCACTATTCATCCTGTCAAATCTATTCCACTCCAACCCACTATTCATTTCTGTCAAATCTATTATACAATAGATAGATATAATAGATAAATGCTATCTATAATAGATAAAAAATAATAGTATGATATGTTTATGTTAATATGATTTATCATAAATTTATATTCTATAAAAATTAATTTAATTTATTATTTATTTATTTATTATGAATTATAATTTTGTAATAATTACAATGGATTTTTTATTTAAAAATTTAAAATAAGCTATTGATATCAGCAGTTTTCCAAACACCATTTTTTCCACTTTCAGCAGCTTTCAACACTTATTTCCAAACACCTATAAATTCTCAAATCAGCAGCTTTCAGCCGCTTTCACCACTTATCAATAAATTTCAGCTACTCCAAACACCCACTAAATAGCGTGGCCTATTTTGGACACCGAAATTAAAAAGAAAAAGGGCACACAATCAAGACAAATTATGGGCAAGAAAACCATTAATTTTTTTATTAAAGTATATTTTTTTAACCATCTTTACAATCATAATGTGGTCTATGACGCATAGTTTTTATGATTTCCTTCATTCTGGTAAATCTCTGGAAAAATATACTATCAATCTTCAATCAAGGCTATATTTGTCATATTAAACTTAAAAAATATACAATTTGTCCTTAAAATAGTATATAATAAAGGTATATTTGCTCTCTATTTAAAAATTCAATGACATTTTGCATCTAAACATACTTTTAAGTGTATTTTTGCTCCCCATGATAAAGTTCAAGAGTATATTTGCACATTTTCCCTTTCATATATTATGATTATATCTCATACACAACAAATGCATTTATTTTTTTCGGAATTCGAAATCTTTTCCAAAGATAAAAGAAAATCTACATAAATACTCTAGGCAGCTTTTTATAAAAACATTATCCCTTAGTATTAAAATAAACACTATATTACAAAATCCTGATTTATTATTCTTTTCAAAGTAAAAGATATTTAAATAAAGGGGAAAAGAATTAAACATTACAAAAAACTTTGTTGATATATGATAGATAAATATTAAAATACTCGGATGCGGATACAATGAGGATTCTCTGAGGTATAATAATTAATTATAAAACTGAAATTAAGTAATAAACTCCATTTTTTTAAACAAATGGATAGAACAACAATCATCTAGTTAAACCAAATTATAATCTCGTTAACCCGGTTCTTGAGCTCCATGGGGGAGTTATATGATGCAACCATGTACTCACTGTGGGTAGCAGCCCTTTCGTAATCGGTAGACTTGAGGCTCTTCTTGAGTTCCTCCACATGCTTAGGGATGGTGGCGTCATTAAGCAAGCCATCGAACCTTCTTACAGCTGCATATTTAAATCCGGGCAGGGTAACTTCCTTTATAATAGCCTGTGTCGACTTAGGTGTGCTCGTCTGGTATTTCTCGGGAAGGTAGAAGTAGACCGTGTAGCCCGTGCCTTCAACACCTACTAGAAGTGGAGATGTCATGTCGATCTCCACGTGTTGACCATTCTCTCCTTTGATGTAACCAAACAACCTGCAATAAAACGAGGTATATCTTTATCCCATACGTTTAGGGTTTACTGATATGAGAAGATAACAATTAATTACATTCTGAAGCCCTTTCTAGCAGCTTGTTTGTAAGAAATGGAGTGGATCTTAGGACCGGCCATCCATTGAGCATCCTTGTAACTTCTAATCTCGAATTCGGGTTGAGAGTGAACAACAGTGTAGGAGGGGCACTCGTTACGCGCACATGTTGGTGCCGGTTTGTACCCCTCCTCGCCGTTGCATTGTGATGCAACAAAGAAGAGAGATAGCACCAAAGAAATTGCTATTCTTGATGAAGACATAATGAGATGTGTTTGGTTAAGTTATAGTTTTTTGTTTTCTGCTCATAACGTGGAGTAAAGTGGATTTTATATAGGCAACTGATGACGTTAGTAAAGATTATGAGTTAGAATATAATAAATATGAGTAATGGAATTTTATTACTGATTACAATAATATCCGGAGGATATTATCCTAATCAACTTTGTAATGAATAAAATATTTAATGCACAACAAATTCGATGATTTTATGCAATTAAAAGGAATTGATTTTTCCTATATTCATTGGAAAAGTACATTGATGAAAAAGTAAAAACTTGATGTTTTTCTCTTGGATACCCCCTTAGAAAAGATTTTGATTTTTGACTCATTTTAAAAGGATCTTTTATATATATATATATATATATATATATATATATATATATATATATATATAAACCGAATGTTTAAATTGCAAATCAATTAGAAATCAATTGTAAATCAATTTCAAATATCTATTCATTTGGATCCAATTGAGAATTTCATTAAATGAGGGGCAAATTTATTATTTCTCAAATTTATGTATAAATTTAATTTATGAGTAACAATCTAATCTAATTGATTGATTTATTTCTCAAAGTGCTTTACAATTTAATTCTTTGTAAATCCAATTTCACAAATTAATTTCAATTTCAATTTAATTATATCCAATTTAGACTTTCTTTAAATTTAGAGGTAAATGTATGATTCTTATTTTTTATATATAAATATCGACGATTAAAATTACAAATCAACTTAAATTTCAATTTAATTGGATATAATATATATTGTGACATAGGTTGGAATATAAATTATTTTATTTATATTTTAGGAGAAAATTTGTTAATAGTGATATTTTAGGAAATAATTTTTTAGTTATTTCAAATCATATTAAATTGTTAATAGTAATATTTTAGGAAAGAACATTTTAAGATTCAGAAATCATGTTACAACTAATCAATCAATCTCTAATCTGGTCATTTGTTTAGAAAGATTATTTTTCTTAAAAGTAATATTTTAAAAATGTCTCTCAATTTACGTCCAATCATGCTAAAATTAATATCTTAGAAAATATAATTAATGAAATTCAAAGCACAACTTTGTAAGATCAATCAATTTCAAATTATTAATTTGTTTAGAATGATTTTTTAAAAGTAATATTTTGAATATTTGTTCCTCAATTTATACCTAATGATGTTAAAAAGCTTTAATTATGTGAAATTAAAGTTTTACCAATATTGTCACAAACCGTGTGCGTAATATATAAGAAGTCTTTGTCTAAAATTTCTTATCACACCATTTGAAACCTCTTTCACATGTATGAAAAAAAAACTAGAATTAAAAATGCATAATATTTGGTTCATTATTGATGAGTTGGGTGAATTCAACGAGTCATTTGCAATGAAACTTCGACTGATTGATGCATACGAGATCCCTTCATTCAACAAAAAAGATGTATCAAGTATGGAGTGTGTTTTTCACGATGTAAAGGTATGTATCATTAAGTAGTTGTATCAGTCTAATATTTCAAGTGTAACCCATATTGCACTGAACTCATATTCAAATGTTTTAGGAGACGAGGATTGAAGCAATAATACCAAAAAAATTGGTTCGCATGTTTCAACCACAACTTGAGGATGGTCAGATATATGATATAAAAAACTTCAAAAAACTAATAACTAATTATTCAGTTGGATAAACTAATGGAGTATATATCATTGAAAGACTTAAAAAAACTATACAACTTTCATGCTTCTAGACCGAATTAATTGCTTAGCCAACTTAATGAACAATATTTGAACTTATACTTTCAACTTAATTCTTCTAATGTTAGGAGGAGTTATGTTCTTTGAAGAGAAGATGTCTTGGACAACAATGGAGGTCATTGAACTGTTTTTGTTTTGTTTCAATAAGTCAGTTGAATCATTGCATGTGGTTTTGGACCTAAGACATTTGCCTTAACGTACTGTAGCCATGTTCGAGCTTCAACAAATGTGTCCGATGATCTAAACTATAGTTGAAAATTCGAGAATTTCATCAGAAATTGTAATCAAATTGATAGCCACAACTTTTCATAGGTATAATATTTTTTTCTTTTCTATATGATTGTACATGGGAATTTGATGTTAAAATACTCATTTTTAAAATTTTGTTGTTCTTGACATATTCACTCATACTTAATTTGTGATCAATATTCTTATAGTTAATCTTGGTAGAAGTTTTTTATGGGATATAAATGATCAACTTCCAAGAATTATCACCACACTTGAGTGGGAGAACAATTTTATATTGATTTACAGGAAAGACAATCAAAACTTGATGTTTAGTATGTATGAGTGATGCCTCATTTGTTCTATATGCCCAAGTAAGAACAAGCTAAGAGACTTTCAACAATACAATAGATGATGTTTGGAGCTTGCGAAACGAGCACACAAATGGAATAACAGTCTTATGTCTTCTGTTCGACCATATTTTCTTAGAGGTGCATGATGAACACATGAAAGAGTTTGAGAAACGAGTGAGCCACATTCTTATGTCTTCGGCTCGACCACATTTTCAAAGATGCCTAGAAGGTAATGTTAATTTTTGATTATGTATGTTAGTGTAAACATTTTCGTAATACCTAGAGCAGCATCTATGTTACACACATAAAAGCATTACAATTTCGTGCGTAGCACGAGTGTTGTCCTAGTTTTATATAATTCAAAAGCTAAAATTCAATTATACAATACAACCTCCATAAACTAATAATCATAAATGAATTAAAAATAATCTCCTTGGCAATTTAAGCTTAACTAATACATACCTAAATATTTAGAGGAGACAAGTGGAATACGGAATTATGTGATAGAGGGTCTGAACTATTCTCATTTGTGCTGTTGCGGTGTCCTTATGGAGTCGTGGAAAACCTAGATGCTCCAATCCAATTCAATTTTTTTCGTTTTTAGATTATCTAAGAAAAGTTTATTTTCGTTCGGGTATCTATTGATCAAACGGGTCTATTGCTATAACCCAATAAAATATGGATCTCCACGCTCTTAATTAATTCAAAAATTATAATTAAATCTTAAAGTAATTCTTATTACTCCCTCTTAGTCGTGTGTAAAGATGTGGTGACCTCAAATAAAGTGTTTGTATTAATTTACTATTTTCGAAAATAGAACAACAATTATAGGACAACCCGAAAACAAAAGTAGAGCGACAACTGTGGCATGATGGAGTATATTTTACGATTATATCTTCTTCACTACTCTAGCTTTTCCACTGTATCGCCCGATGAGAAACTATAAGAATTGAAAAATCGAACGGCAAATGAAGGTGATCGTTCGTGGATAGATGTTCATTTACCGGAAAAAAGGGGCGGCGGCGACCTTATGCTCCGCTCGCACGGCTGGACAAGACGATTGGCACTTGGCTCCTAGCATGGCCGTGTATGTGGTAAGTTTATTAATTTTGTTAAATTTCTCATAAACTCTCCATTCATTTATATATTTATATATATATATATATATATATATATATATATATATATATATATATATATATATATATATATATATGCAGTCGTGTGTTGGTGAAATTTGCATGCATTTAGTACGAGAGTTTTTAAATATTATTTAGTTAAATCGACACGTTACTTGAAAATATGCCATTACCGAGGGAGATTTTGTTGCTGAAAATATACCTTCTGCGACGAAACACTCTTTCGCGAGGAGAAATCGTTTCTAGCTAGTTCCCCGTCAGGATAGGTCTTCCTCGTTGATACTTAAAATCAATAGCAATAATATACTTCCCTCACCAACGTGAAACTACCAAAATACCCCTCCTCGCAAATAAGTAGTTATTCTCGCTAAAGATATATTAACTTTAGTAATATATCCTTTTTTATTAATAAATAAATTCATTGGCGAGGTATAATTTCCTCGCAAGCTAGAATCATTAGAAAGAAATTTTTCCTCGCAAAATGTGCGCACATATTCAATGAGCTTATTAGCAAGAATTTTTTTTATTGCAATTTAATATATATAATTCATTAATATGTTTGGTGAATTGACTTATACAATTAACTAAGTTTGTTTATTGAAAAATGGTAAAAAAATACAATTGTAAGTATAATAATTAGTAACATTTACAAGTACAATAAGAAAAAGTAACAATTAAACAACAAAAATCAATCAATATTCATACGACGTCAAGCAAAAAATTGTACTCCATTCTTCACATATTCTTTCTTTTTCTTCAGCCTCCAATAAGAAACCGTAGTACATATTTCTCCGACCTCATTGACCAAAGAACAAGTTTACTGAATCCCCCATTACAAGGCAATTACATTATGCAATTATAAAGTTCAAACCAACAAATTAAACAAATATATTAGGGTAAAGATCAAGCTAACTCAAGAAGAAGATCAAAATACATAAATCTGCATATAATAAATAAACCTTTCCACTTAAAGCCGTTGCAATTCCAAAAATCTTTAATTAAAAGAGATTTTGTTGATAGTTGAGAGTTTTCGTTCAATGGAGTGTAATCACCGGTAGATATACACCTATTTAGGAATTGTGCAAAAAATTAGACAAGCAGAGTAGAAATGGGAGACGAATCATAGTACACAAATCATAGTACTTAAGAGTTTTGAACTTGAAAAAATGAGGAGTGAGAACTCAGAGAAGAAGAGAGAACAAAATAATGAAATGAATAGAGAATTTTTTTTTTTATTTGAGGAGTGAAAAAATGTGGTCTATATGGTAGTGTAAGTAAATATAATTGGGGGGGGGGGGGGAGTTTGAGAAATTGAAATATCCCTCCAAAAGTTTGATGAAAATTTTGAATTTGCTGCATGTTTTTGACGACGAAATGAAGGCAAATTAATATTTGTCTCTTTTCCTTATTTATCTCAAATGTATGTGTATGTATGTGAAGCTATCTTTGTTAGTGTACGTGTATGTATGTATGTTAGCTCTACATATATAAAATATATAAAATTAATTAAGCATTATATATATATATATATATATATATATATATATATATATATGATTACTTATATAATTTTGACATGGTGAATAATGGCTCGATTCCTCACTAAATATTCCGAATTTTGATTTATATTTTTTGTTTTCTAATACTAAGAAAACAATGTAGAGGAAGGGAATGAATCCTCACTGAAAAATATTATGAATTTTAATTTTATTATTTTCCACACATATTACAACAAAATCATAGCAATTATTCTGCGACTAATCAAACGCTAACAGAAATCAGTTGAACCAGATACAGATCTCATTAACACGGTCAATGCGTTCGAACGACGAGTTATAGCCTGTAAACTGATAGGCCCAGACACCTCGTGCTCGAGCCCATCAATATACAAGCCCACTGTCTCTCTCACTTGTTCTCGGCCCAACTCTTTATTATGGCCCGTAACGGCCACGCCCGTTACGCGATTTTTGTGCTGGCCGTTACATACCCTAGCTATATATAACTGAGTATGTGTGTGTTGACTGTGTGCGCAGCTGATCTTTCTCTACTCTCTCTTCATCTTGTCTTCGTCTCTTTCTCTGTGAGGTCTTGGCTGTGTTCTTGTGAGAGAGTTGTGATATATTCTTGTAATAGTTGATAGGGTTACGTTGGTGTTGTGTCGTTGTAGTGTGGTGATTGTAACTGGTGGTCTGAGGCCGATTAATATTCAACTTTAATCTTAGATCTTGATCCGCAATCTCAACAGTGGTATCAGAGTGGGTTGATCACCGCTCGACCGCCTCTGTCTCCCTACGCCTAGATCGCGAACGGGCAGTTTAACGAAACTGTAACCCTAGATCTAAAGGCGTCGCCTTATGTTCATTCACTCAGGTAAAAACGGGGTTCAAGACTCCGAACCCCGCACTGGTAAAGCGACTTTAACTCAAAACTATTACAGTTTTCTTAGATCTGCCGACTGGTGCAGTTAGGGTTGGGATTTGTTGCTGCTAGATCTGCCGACTGGTGCAATTATGTCTTTTGTGATCTATCTGCTTGCTCTTTCCTATTTGCCTTCTCTGAATACTGTGTGGTTTTTTGTTTTACTGCAATATTTGGATATCAGTCTCTGTGTTTTCTGATCTGTGTTTGCTGATCTGCAAGTGATCAGATCTCTGAACCGTTAATCGGTTCCTCTTTTTACAAATTCTTTACAGTAGCTTTGGTGACCCCCCGCGCCAAGGACTTGATCCTGCGATTGCGAGCTGGGAAATCCCTCAGCGTGTTAATACTGTAAGATATAGACCCAAGAGGGGTTAATATCTAGTGTATTTGCTATGGCCTTTGTTTCTTCCAGTGGCATTGCCACATTTAATAGGAAGACAAATTTTAATTTGTGGAAATAGAGGATGACTGCTATTCTTGTTGAGAAACGTGTTTCTGCTGCTACTACTCAATCTTATGATACTGATATGTCTGAAGCAAAGAAAACTGAAATGAATGATCTTGCCTTATCTGCTATTACATTGAATTTGACTGATTATGTGTTAAGAAAAGTTGAACATCTTGATTCAGCAAAAGAAGTATGGGATAGGCAAAATGAATTATATACTAAGACCTCCCTTCCATCCAAAATGTACTTATTGCAGAGTTTCTTTAAATTCAAACTAGACATGTCTAAGGATATGGATGAAAACTTAGATGAGTTTAATAAACTTCTGCAGTTGATTAAATAGACAAGAGATACTAGTATTGATAATTATGCTCCAATTGCCTTGTTAAATGCTATTCCTGAATCTTACAATGATGTTCAGTCTGCCATTAAGTATGGGAGGGACAAAATAGAACTTGAAACAATCATTAGTGCTCTTAAGTCTAAAGAAATGGACTTAAAATTTAATAAGGATCTTAGACTTACTGAGCAGAGTTCATCCTATCAAGTTAGAGGCAGAACTAGTGAAAGAACTAGCTCCACTTATAGTTCTGAGGGGGGGTAAGAAACAGAATCCTCTGTTTAGATCTAAGTCTAAATCTAAAGGTAGAAAATGCTTCAATTGTGGGGAATATGGGCATTATATGAAGGAGTGTCCTTCTCCTAAAAAGGGAAAGCATCATGATGATAAGAAGAGTGTGTCAATGCCATTTTAGGTGATAATTCAGATTCTAATATTCTAGGATAATACTTTATGGTTTCTGAACCTGATTTTCCCTCTGTGAATAGTGTGAATTCTGAATTACTAAATGAATGGATCATGGATTCTGGAAGTGCTTATCATGTTTCTCCCTTCAAACAATGTTTTTCAAAACTGAAAACTGGTAACTTTGGCTATGTTATTGTAGCAAATAAACATAAGTGTTCTGTGCTTGACATAGGTGATATCTATTTAAAGTTTCAGTTTGGTTTTGAATATACAATGAAAGATGTCAGATTTGTTCTTGAAGTTTCTTGTAATTTGCTGTCCTTTACTGCTTTAGAAAATGATGGATTTGGAGAGAGTTGGGGAAATGGGTGGATGAAAGTAAAAAGGGGTTCCTTAGTTGTGTTTAAATCTAAGAGGACAAATAACTTGTATTCTTTTACTGCTATCCCTATTAACTCCTTATCAAATGTGAATGCTTCATTTTCTGATAAAACTGTGTTATGGCATAAAAGGATAGGCCATGCTAGCACTCATAATTTGTCTACTTTAAGAAAAACAAGTGTCTTTGGTAAAGATAAACTCTCTGATTTGCCATTCTGTGATTCTTGTGTGCTTGGTAAACAGCATAAAATCTCTTTTCCTGTCACTGTCTCACCTG